>VRYO01002781.1:13364667-13401010 GCA_009812075.1 Sialia sialis | reverse complement strand
CACAGCCCCTCGGAACCCCGCACAGCCCACCCAAAACCCCTCACACGCATCCAAACCCCGCAGAGCCCCTGGGAGCCCCGCACGCTGCGGAGGGAGCCCAGCTCGGGCTCGCAGCTGGTGGAGGGGCAGCGCAGCCACGGGGCCGCTGCTGCTGGAAGAGTCACCGTGTTTGTGTATAGGAACTTCAGTGAGTACCACTGTTTTGGGAGAGAAAGGTAAGGCTTCTTGGGGAGCAGGTCACAGGAATGGAAAAAAATATTATTTCCTGCAAATCAGGAACATGTGTTTACTAGTCCTTAAAATGGTTTTGTGTTTTAACTCTTTGAAGTCACAACATTATCATCTATGGGAAAGGAAAAGCACAGCGGTGACGGCCAGTATTTATCACACATTTTCTACACAAAGGAGACAGATAATAAAACTTATTGCAGAATACAGATACATTGCTAAAGTGGTGTGGTTTCACAATATTCTTCCTTTGCAAACTATTCTTCCATTGCCTAATTTTACAAATTATCTGAAAATGTTCCTATTGAAAGCCAATATGATTTATAATAATCTCTCAGAGGCAGCTGGAATATGAAGAAAAGCTGATGCTTTTACTGTTTGAAAAACAGCACTATATTTAGGGACACAAACAGAAATCAAGACAGCAGCTCTTGGGAAAAGATGCAAAAATTTTCAATCAGGGATCACATTTTCTTCTTCACTAACTACATCATTAAAATTGCAATATGAGACAAAGCATGGCTTTTTGTTTGTTTGCTTATTTGGTTGGTTTTATTTAAGTATGTTCAGCTGCAGTCACTGATACTCAAAATCTTATGATACACCATTACTTTTTGTGTTCAAACACCAGAGCACGTTACCAACAACTGTGATCCATTCCACGTGCAATTTTTTTTTAATTATATACTCTGATTTAATCAAAATCTTAAAGGCAAATCTGTGGGAGAAATTTATGGCCTGTATTACCAAACAACTCCTGCCTGATTGTAGAGTCACTGAATACTACAGGAGCAAGCAGACATTTGTATCTCTAATGTAATTTATGCACATGTATCATGGTGTAGTGCTAGCAGCCATATTCCAAAATAAATTGCTTTAGTAGGTTCTATAAATAAGCCAACATTTATAAAATGGCAATAAATGCAGTTCAATTTAACTTCTCCCTTATGTATATTGTTGCACCTACACTGGATTAATGCATCAGACACTTGTTACAGGGCCACATAACTCATGGTCCCAAGCTGCAAACCCTCTCAGGACATGCTCTGTACTCCTTAGCAGTCAGACACATCTATACTGCAGCTGCTGCAAGCTCAAGGAATTTCTGCCATGCAAACCCAGTCCTAAAAGATACAAGTACATTAGTCCTAAACGCACCAGACTTCCCCCAGCACGGCCAGTTCCAAGATAAAAGCTAGCCTGATCTGGCCTCCTCTCTTTACTCTGGCTGTACAGACTCATGGGGATCTGAAAGCTTCTGGGTTAGCCCTCATCCCCTTGGATCAACCCCACGGGTCAGAGCCAGTCCCCACAAGCCAGGCTTGGTCCTCACAGGTCAGCCCTGTTCTCTGCTGCACACACAGACAAGGTGATGACCTGCATGACCATCCAGCTCTCACTTCTCTGTCTCTAGCAGCTAAAGACAATTTAAATATCCAGGCTGTTGAATTGCCAAGGCTAACTGTGACTCACAAGCAGTCTACTGGGTTGTGGTTTTATATTTGGGAATTGTGCCATTTCAGTGAACTTGTGCCATTCCTACAGCTCCTGTGTCCATCTCTGCTTTTGCCAGCCAGTCCACACACACAGTGCCAGCTCTGCTGGCATCTCAGTGCTCAGGAGGATTGTTCCTGAGCATCTCTGCCCCATTTTAATCTCTAAAATTCAGGAAAAGCAAGCAGCACCCAGCATCTCTTCTGCAAACGCAGAACACCAAAGACAAAAAGCCCCAACAGCTGTGTTAAGCACTTTGGAAACTGAATAGCTGAGAAGGCTGAATAGAGCTCAGGCAAGAGTGCACAGTGTTGCTCTTACCTGCCTGTTCAGACACTTCAGAGCTGAGAATGTGGGTGACACATGGGGTAAAACCTGAATGAACTGACTGCTTGAAATAAAACAGGGTTTTTTCTCTGAAAAGTCTGAATCTTTCACTAACATAAAATGGGAGAATTCTACAAACAAGTAACAGATAAAAGCGTATCTTTGGGGCAATTTTTTTATTACATCTTTAACCAAGTGATAGTCAAGACAAATGTTTCCCACAACAGTAAAGAACTAATGCTTAGGGCCACCATTGGCTTTTCATGGAAGGCATCCTGATACCGTTCCAGCTTAACCAGCTCATGTCTAAACAACTGTTTGCCATTAAAAAAAAAAAAAAAAGTCAGGTAAAAATATTGGTTTAATTATATCAGCCTGTTATGGTGGTATGAAACCTCCTATGAACACCCAGAGCAATGTGTGAGTGGGGAATGTGTCCTGTGTAAGTACTGAGTTAAAATGTTTCTGTTGGTTCCCAGTTCTGGAGACATGGTGACTTTTAACTCCAAGCACACGCTCAGCTGGTTTGTGTGGGAGGGAGGGGGTTACCCATAGCTGAATGTTAATTCTGGATAATTAAATACACCTCTGTACAGAAGTGGAAGTGATAACTGTGGCTGTGGAGGCTTCACCACGACAACCACGCTGGCCAGCAAATTCAGGGTGCGGCAGAGCCAGGTGAACATTCACTAAACATGGTCATTACATATGCATATGGCTCTAAATATTGAAAATGAGTCATCTCCTCCCACTGATTTAACTGAGGTTTACTCTGGTACTGATCCAAAAAACACCAATAGCCTGAAATTTCCCAGTGTATTTGACACGGAAGTTGTAGGCTCAGTTAAAATATAGACATCTTAAGACAATAAATACCTGGATAAGCATTTGGTACTCTATTGAAGAGGCATACTCACAACATGAGCTACATAAACTCATTCTCTAAATGGGAATATTCTAAGAGATATCAAGTACAGATGTTTCAAAGTAGAATTTAAGGTCTCCATGGGTGTCCCCAACTGGTGATCACTCTATTATAAGCTTAACTCTTCACAGACAGAGTTCAGATTCCAAATTACTTACCCAACTTTGCATCAAAGAAAAAGAACTGTTTCGTTTCAACAGTTCTTTGCACCCACTACCTAAAACAAACCATGAACATCTGTAATTTCACTGCCCAAACCTTTCTTATACCCTTACAACATTTGTTCTGTTAATGTAGGTTAATTCTGCAAATAACACTTCTGTAAATTGTTCTTGCAAACTGCTACATCATTTATGTAAGGACTTCTGTGAACTTTGAAAAATTAATGCCTTTAATTTTGGTTGATGGCAACATCAGCAGAGCTCTGTAAATTGCACTTTAATGAGATTTTGCTACAGGGGATAATCTGCTACTGACAGAGTAACATCTTGAAAACATCTGTAGACCTATAATTTTTCTATGACGATTAGATCCCACCACAAGAGTCCAAATACAGTGCAGAAATGAAGGAAAAAAATGTAAAGTCCTAAATAAATATCCAACCTGTTCTTTAAAAAGAAGAGAGACACAACAAAAAGTCTCGTGCACTGAAAATAAATCCATTTTTCTGACTAATTAACATTTAGCTTTATTTAATTAAGAAAGACTATTACTGTCTTCACTGCTGTGCATCTGCATATAATGAAGCAAACAGCAGTAGGTATAAGATACCACAGAGGGATATGCCCAAGTAACCAGGCACTATAGGTGCAAAGGAACGTCTATTATTGTTAAGTAACTGACATCAGAGCCTCTCTTTAATGTTGTCATAAATAAAAGAAAGATTTTCACAGATGCTTTCACATATGGTTTCTTATTTGTCTCTGATGGAGACTTGGAGTTAGATTAGATGCCAAAATTAAATGATTTAAATAGACAGCTGCATAATGCAAACTACTAAATAACACCTTTTGAACACTTTCTATTTATAGTGAGTTCTAACTCAAGAATTATGACAAATCTCATTTTGCTTATATCACTGAGGGTTGTGGCTATAAAACCATTGTCAAGTTACACTGTTGTCAGTTTGGAAGTGCAAAGAACATGGGATTATCATGGCAAACAGGAGTGGAAAGCTCAGAGTCCAAGATTAACTTTAATAGATTAACTTGTGCAGTTAGTGATTATCTGTAGCAGAACTATCCAGGATGAACTGAAAAGGAAGGTAGAGAGAGGCCTTCAATGCAAACTACTGGAGAATACCAAGTCTGTCATCATTCCAGTTCAAGTGAAGTGATGGACATTTAATACCTAAACAGCAATCTACCATTTACCAGCACTAAGGTATTATATCTTGGGGATAAAATTGCATTAAAATCACAGTATTTGGTGGAAGGAAAAATGTAGCAGCTATTCAGGAGACATATTCTTTGTCAGTATAGCCATTCCTCGAATTGTGTTTCTGTGTCCTAGACATAAAACCAGTCACAAATATGGAGTCTGCATGAAGTTGTTCTGGAAAGAAATAAAAAATGTCAAATGCTGCTGGGATCCAAAATCTACTCCTAAAAACAGTAACACTGGTTGCTTGCAGCAATATGGAAGGCATTTGCTCATGGATAACTCTGAAATGCTCTACCAAATCAGAGGACCTTTCCTACCATCTGTATTTTCACTAGAGGCATTATGGGCAGAAACTCAAAAATGAAGAGGCACCATTTAAAAGACACATTAGTAGGTTTCTGCACAGCCTATTTATCCATTGTGAAAGTCAGAAAAGCAGTATTTGATACCTGTGGCAGGTAGTAACACTCTAGGGGATGCTCCCATCTCTGTCCCCCAGCTGCCCAGCACCACCACTGGCACAAGAGCCTCCAGCAGAGCCACCACAGTGCAGCTCCTCACATCCTCTGCACTGCCCAGCTTCTGCCACAGCACACCCCAGGCCTTTCCTTTGGTACTGAGATGTCAATATATTAATTTCATCTCATATTTCTCATTCCTTGGAATTTGTAAATCAGGGACTAGATCATTTTCCCACTAAGTTCAACTCTGAGTTTTGAGTACAGCTACAGGGCACACACTACACTCACTTCTCTCTGCACACAGGCACAGCCTCAAATTCCCATTCCTCTTTGTGCCTGGCATAAGCAGCTCTTAAAGGCTGGGGATGCTATCATCCCTTCTCCATCATTTTAGTCTTGCTATGGCTCCACACCTGTGTCACCCAACACTGAGGGGACAACCATCAGTTTCCAAACACACCTACCTCCTTCTCACCCTGAATAAAGTCAGCAGGACGTGTACAGAGAGAAGGGATGCTAACAGTCCCAGCCCCAAAAATGGTCATGTGGATTGTGCATCCTCTTTACAGTTTGGTCTTAATCTGCATACTATATTTGTCAATATCGTATGGTATTTACCCACTTTCCTTTTCCTAAGCCATCCTTTTACTAGCTAACATCATGCAGTTAATGCCATTAAGCAACGAGCATCCAGTTTTTGCCTATACTATGGTATAAATAGAGGTAATGAGAACTTAATTGTAATGTTTATAGACCCTTTAGATACCCAAAGTGTGTTTCATTAGTCAAGTAACTATGTCAACACAATGTAATTCCCATTCTTCAGACAATATACAAGCCTGAGTTTCCATTTAGACTTTCCCTTTGCTTCCTTTCCAACAGCAAAATTTGCTATAAGTAGGTGAAGTAAAAAACTTCCAAGTGGTGTGTGTTTTATAAACTGCATTTTGTAGGAATTATTATAATTAAATATAATTTAATATATTTAGCATAAATGACACCTGAATCACAAAATATACAATTGGCAAAGTTTTGAGCCTAAAGAAAAATTGTTTCCAGCAATCTCAGTTCTTCTATAGTCTCAGTTTATCTAAAGCTTTGAAAGGGACTCAAGATGTGCATAATTGAGATATAGGCATGCTTACCACTATTAAACATTCAAAAAACACCAATTTACGTTTGAAATATGGAGCACTGGGACATGACAATTGTCTTCAAAGTAGGGACTCAGAGGTTTCCCTTACTTTATATTTCCCTTGGCTAGGAGAAGCCTCCTTGTCCTTCTCCACTGAAATGCTAGCCCGATGGCAGCACCAGCTTCCCAGCAAATCATGCTGTGTGTACTGTAAAGATTAAGCTGCAGAGGGAAGTAAAGCTTTGGCTGACACCCTTGATAGCAGAGCCACCAAACCATATATGCCTCTTTACCCAACAAAAATCTGAGAAGGTTCCCAAAAAGCACTCATGCAAATTTAAGAGAACTGGAGGCAGGGTTATTTTACATGCCGAAGGCGAGAAACACGGTCAGAAGTTGGAAAGAAAGAAATGGAAAGCCAGCAAGCAAGCTGAAATGTGGAGTCAGGACTGAGCACGTGTGGGGCTCCAGCAGCACTTTCTGTGCTGTGCTTCTTGCGGAGAGAGAAGCTCTGCTGGGCGCTGCCTGAAGTGCCAAGCTGCCTGTCCCTGGCACTGCCAGTGTGTGCTGCACTCACTGAGCTTCCCCCAGCCCCATGCACCTCTCACACCAAAAGTCCTCCAAGAATCTGCTTGGTTTATGCTACTCGAGAATTGATCCCTCCAGTCAAAAAACAGCTCCGTGTGTAAAACTATGATCAGTGTCCTTTGCATTACCCTGTGCAAAGCAAGAGAAGCCTTTCAGTAGTGTGCAGTTCACTTTATTTTGCTTCAAGTCTCATTAACCTTAAGTAGAATAATGAATGATAGTGATAGTCAGTGGCTCTCATTTTTGTGCAAAAAAGATTTTTATGAATGTATGTACTTTTACTATCAAAAGTGCTCTTTACTAAGCCTCTGTCACTTCTGATATCGGGATTATGTTCTGTGAGTGCTTTGTTATTATGTGCTACAGTTCAGTAGATTTCAAACCCATCAAGTTCAAAGTTGGTAGAACAGGAACTACACAGCCAAGACAGTAAAAGCCAGGTATTGACCCATGAGTGTTTACCTGACTTCTGAAGTGATTTTCAGATCAAAAATTTAAAAAAAAAAATCCACTGCTGGGGAGAATAGCTATCATAAATATTAAAACCAACTTTTTGTAGGGATGAGCTCTTACTAAAATATAGCAAGTAAATGTAGCATGAAGCACAACTAAAATTTTTTTAATAGCTGGAAATAAACCACCTTGGGTAACCTGAGCAGAAATAGTAATTAATAATGGTTCTAATTGTATTTTTCAGCATATCAAGTATCTAAAGAACGTAATACACCCTGAAATACAATATGAATTCAGCATTACAGTAAGAAAATGTAAACATGTTCATATTAGCAAAAAAGCAAATAGAAGGTGTCTACTGAAAGGGAGCAGAGGAGATTCTGTTTGAAATACTGCAATGTCTATACACAACATCTTTAAAATACTTAATTTTACAGAATATTTCTAAAGAAGTAATGATTGAAAATAAATTGCTTTGGAACTGGGAAAGAGGTTCCCAATAATAGTCAATAAGATATATCTATATATATATTATATATAAAGGTAAAAAAACTGCCAGCTAACTCTCCTAAACTGTAGATTGTGAACTTCAACCACTGAACAAGCTCATTTTCAAGGACAAAGATCAGTATAAAATTGATTGCCATATTATCCACAACCGAGAGAATTTGGTTGTCATTGCTAACAATAAGCCAGGAAGAAAAAGCTCATACTTCACTTAAGCTAAAAATACTCTAGAAATAATAACTGCTATCTGATCTTGAAGAAACTGCTTGGATTAAGCAAGGTAAAATAATTCTCGCATTGAAATTTAGTTGAAAATTCTCAAACCAAACAAAAAGGTCCCTTTGTATTTCTGACAACTAGACCATATGCAAATGAAAATCAAATATTTTTTCCTGCCCTATGAATGCCTGTCAAGTGGCTGGGTAAAATCTAGGTTGCTCAGCCTTACCAGAAAAACAGATGTTGCCTCATCTGGTTTGATGTTCATATGGATGTTGAAGTCTCTAAGGCTAATAGTACAGTTCCAACAGTAGCTCTACAGAGTTTCAATGAATACATTTGTGATATATTTCATACACTCTGATAGTCTATGCACTCTTGTAACTACAAACTTTGATCCTTCCCTGGAAGTACAGGAAACACCTGGATAGTCTAATAAACTCCACTGCACAGTTGGCCACTTTTTGCATTGCAACCAAATTGTAACCAGGTCCCAGAAATATGAGCTGTGGATCTCCACTTCCTCTGTATCACAGCCCTCCGTGCAATACTTTCCATGCAAAAGTGAGTCCTTGGGGAGGACAGTGGTGGGAGAAGAGGCTCAAAACAGATGGAAGAGAGCCAGTAAACCTAAATGCATTTCTCTATAATGTGTTTCTCTTCAAGAGAGAGGATGTTGTCCTTTCTGCCGTATGCCTCCTTTGCTAAGAGCAGATGTATCACCTGAGCTCTTCCTGCTCTCTCTGCTCCTTTACTCTTCTCTTATTCCCAGGCATAAATAACACCATTTCCACCTTCTTTTCAGCTTGCCAATCTCAGTCCAGAAATTGTGAGCATAAGATATTTTAACCAGTGGTGACTGTGACCAATATGGGACCTCGCCACATAATTCTTTTTTCAGCGACTTTAGTTATTAGTGAAAAACAGCACTTTAATACTTACAGTGTGGTTCAGAGAGAAGAACAACTTTATGTTTAGGAAGATCATTTCTTGACATCAGCCCTTGATCCCCAGTAATGTTAAGACACAACTTTATTATGCTGTTTATCATTAAAGACTTATGTTGGGTTAATAATTTTATACCAATAGAAATATAGGAGTATATATATATATACACACACTCATATATAAAATATGGTAATTGCAGCCTTAGCATCTTTGCATTCCTTCCTCTTTACCTCATTTCTTTTACTCTGTTTATTGAGTTAAACACATCAAGCACTGTTGCAAACTTCTCTCTTGGTTCCTACTGATGTTCCTCAATCCTAAGTAGAATAGACAAGCCAAGGAAGGAAGTCTCACCTTTGTCCTTTCTCTTGGTTTTGCATTTAAAAGAACACATTGCTGAGTTGAGATTCTATGAGTTAGAATACAACCCTGTACAGGTATTCCTATCAGTGGCTTTTTACCCTGCCAGAGAAGACTAAACAGGGAAAAATAGGTGGAACCAAGTTTTATCCCTCACACTCCTGCCATCCCTTTCCTTCCTTGTAGAAAGTTTCCACTCTGACAGACAGTTTCACTAACCTTATTTCAAGAGCATGCTTTGGGTTTTTCTCCTGTCATTCAGACTTCCCCGCATTCCTTCTCATCCTCGTGTGCCCTGACATGTCAGCAGTTTGCTAAGTGCCACACAGGAGTGACATGCTGCAGATGTAATAGCAGATAATGGTCCCTAATACGGTAAGCTAAGCTTAACCACACCTAAGCTGCTCGTCATGGCACTACATCTGTCAGAGGCTTTGCAGTACCTTGCTTGAAAGTGATGTTAGTGCTAATGGATGCTCCTATGATTATTCCTGCTTCATTTGCCAATGAGCCCTACATCTGCTTTTATCCAGACTTCCAGCATGGCCCAAGGTCCTTTTGACTTTTCTGCTGATGGTGGTTGTGTGGGAGGTTGTTAGAAAGGTCTCAGTCTAGGAAATGCACTGAGGCACATTTCCATTCTCCCCTCCTCAAGAACAGCTTTGCTTTGTTCCATCAGCACATCTCCTGAGTATCTTACAGCATGTGTAAATTGGTTTGGCAGATGGGTATAGATTAAAATTTGACAAGAATTTCAGTATATATTCTTTACCTCCAGGTATTTTGATTAGCTTTCCTTTCTCCTGCTTGCACAGGCATAAATTCTTTTTGTTGGTGTGTTCATTTAAAGCGTTTTTTAATTAAGTTTTGTAACTCTCCCTTATCCAAGTTATCTTTCTCCTCCTCCATTATTTGTATACTCAATAGGGCAGACCAAATAAAATAATAAAGCAAGTTCTCATTTCCAAGAAACAACTTTAGTATCTACAAAAAGATGCAATTACAGCAGAGTAGCTCTTCACTTCCCATAAATATCACTAAAAATATTTCAAAAATACTAAAACTAAAATGCAAAATGCTAACAAACTAAATAACAAAATGCTTTTTCAAGAAGTTTTACAGCAAATTCAAAAGATTTTATGTACCTAAAAAATCAATTCAAAGTAGCAATTAAAATTCAATTTTTTAAAATTCAGTCAAAAATCCATCTTTCTTCTGGAGTATGTAGGCATAAGTTTCCTTGACTAGAGGTTGTGTATGTTTCTTTATTTTAAATGCAAATCAGCATTAATGTTCTTTGTGTTCTTATCATTGTTTTAACATCAGTAAAATTTTACACTCAAGTCAAATCTGGTCCACAAAATTTTATTTTTAGTATTTTTAGCTTGGAACAATTTTGCACAGTTCCATATGAAATGCAAATTTCTTTGAAATTTTTAGAGAAATAAAAATACCAAGATTCAAGATATGTGTAACAGAAATAGATGATAGCACTACTTCATAGCAAGTGGAAAAACATCAATTAAAGCTGATAATTAATAATCATTCAATAAAGAAATGTTCCTCTATTCCTTTTAACTGAGACCTAAGAAAAAATATTCAGCGAACAATGAAGTCCTCACAGTTAAATCTGACAGAGCTTCTGCTTTAACAAGTATGCCATTTGATTTAAGACAGTTTATCAGAACTGGCTTCAAGTCCTAATTGAACTTGCCATTTCAGGGCAAGAGTTTGCATCCTCTAGCTTGTTTGCAGCATGCTTTCAATACTCATACAAAAAGGAGAGCTAAGCTTACTTTACTATTAATGAAAAAATGTTTCTAAATGCATATGACATCCTCCCTCACCTGATAACCAGCCACAAATTAAAGGCTTTGGTTTGGGTTTTCTACTCAGTGCTGATTGAATTGTGTTTGAAATATATTTTTAGGATATATTTAGAAGCATGGTATTTTTTCTGATCAAAGTAAGGTGTCTCTTCTCTATTCTTACTACTGCCAAGCATTTGATTTACACACAGTTTAATTATTCAGATGTTTATTATGTTCTACATAATGAAATTTGGACCCTCATATTTTCTTCCTACATGCTCAGTGCAGGCTGCAATTATAGCCACAGATATCTGTTTATTTGATGAATTTTGCTTCTTCTGCATAGTTTGATAAATATGGAAATAAGTCAAAACCTACTTTATATACAGTAATTAAAGTGAAAAATCTAGTCATGATGCAAATCCTTAATTGGACTCCAGGAGAGATATGCAGAATTTCTCTTTAATAATATGGGATGACTGGGGACAGAAAAACAAAGCACACTAAAATATGGTTTAGAAGCACAATTAATCACAAAATAGAAAACAACCAATTTAGCATAGCTCATTCAGTGACTCTCAAGGCTCAGGTAATGTTCTTTTAATCATCTGGCTCTAATATTAAGGTTGTGTCATGTGCAGCTGAAATAAAACACAATATATGTGCTGATCTTCAGTGTGAAACATGTCCTCTGGACTAATTTGTAAACACAGCCTTTTCACACTAAAATGCTTAGTCTATTAATGGTGTGTAAGTGAATGATCAAAGCAATGTAAAATGGTTTTTAACTATTATTGCTTAATGTATTAATTCATTAGCAGAAGAAACCCTCTTGCAGTTGGTTGCAGGGAATATGTTTTTGTTGGCTATATATAATTCATTTTGTTTTTTCATTTTCTTAAGACAAAGTCATTATTTTGCCTGATGATGTTCCAAAGAAGAATATACTTGTTAAGTGGTGTTAAATTGACAAATTATAGCACAGAGCAAGTGGGGCTGAGATACAAGTCTCCAGGAAAAAGACGTCTGTGCAAGCTAAAGAAATAAATGTTTTCTTTCCAAGCTCTGAACAGATATTGCTCTAATAAGCTAAAATTAACCATCACTGTCACTTAATTTGATTGTAAAAATATTATTCTCCATATAGCTTCCTGTAATATCCCATTAGGGGCATATGATCACGTTCTAATCAGAAGGTGTTGGATTTATTGTGCTAGTTTGTTTAAACTACAAATACAATTAATCTCCTTTTGTACTTCTCCCAAATAAGTAACACCAGAATGACATTTTTTGTCTCCAAATGGATTACAGACACTGAGCAGGAGCCAGAGGTCATCCCCCTGCACTGCCATAATTATGGAAGCAAATCTCTGCTTCAAACCCAGCGTTTGGCGGGGAGCTCAGGCTGCTGACCCAGCCCAGCCCGGAGCTCTGTGCTGCCACAAGGCAGGAGGACACTCCTGTTACCCAGATGTGCCCATTGGGAGAGACCTGACTGCGAGCTTCCATGCTGAGAGCAGCTGAAATTAGAGAGGCTTGATGTCCAGTATTCAAAATCACTGTTAAAACTCTTTCCAAGTCAGGGTCCCAACTGTCTTTGACAGATAAAAGGGGTCCTATGCAATCTAGTTTCAATGTAGTCTTCTTTTGACCACCCTGAGATGACCTGGCACCTCTTCATGCACCTGCCGTAAAACTTAAAGGCTTCAGAAATTCTTTTCTTTGAAGTGTCCTAATAATAACAGCCTAACCTTTGATGTTTCTTCCTGTACCACA
Organism: Sialia sialis; assembly: GCA_009812075.1. NCBI lineage: Eukaryota > Metazoa > Chordata > Aves > Passeriformes > Turdidae > Sialia > Sialia sialis. Next base: position 13,388,395 of record VRYO01002781.1, on the reverse strand, counting down.
TGCTTGAACTTCTTATAATCTAAAGTGTATAACCTTCAATTGCTACACACAAACGGGTTGCACATCTTGAGAACACAACACCATAAACCTAATGCAAGCTGTAGTAATGATGGGTTTATTTCATTTGTATTTAGCGCTTTACTTATATAGCATCATAAACCTAAACACTTAACACACCAATGGGGCATTAACCATCCAGGCTGATTAGCATGGAGCAGAATTCACCCTCCACAGCCAGGAGACAGAAGACATAAACAAACTCATGTAAAATAAACTTTGTGTGCAAATATGATATTTTAGAAGATCCTTTTCACACTGAAAACTGGAGAGAAATTCTGCTCCGATGGCCTGAGATCCCATTCGGAGAATATTTTTTCAGTACATAAAATTTAACAGACCCCGAAAAAGCTGGGGAAAGTTATTTTTAAAAACCATTCCTAGCCTGATCATTACCTCAGGTTCCTGTAAGTTTTTACAGAGCTCTCTGAGAATGTCTGTCCAGCTCTGTTTTATGTTACTTCACAGATTTTTAATATTCAATAGTCCTTATCCCGTGCAAATGTTTAGATCTAAAAAGGATTGTTTCTAGTCTCTATTTTTAACTTGTACATCGGGGATGAATTTCATCCAAGATGTATCATTTATAGAGCTCTGGGGAGAGAGAAAACACATCCTCCATGTAGCCCCAGTCCTGCACGAGCTCGTGAGTATGCTGAACTTCCCTCACTTTAAGCCATACTACTGAAAATTTTGAGCATCTGCAGGGTACTCTTCCATCATGGTTTAAATTTCTGTCTTTCCTGTTAATCACTCTTTTGGGGGGCTATTTGCAGCTGATTGTTTTTCCTCACATGGTTTTCCAAAACTTCAGGACATTAGATCTAATCTTTCCCTTTGACTGGACTTTTTTTTCTTTAAGATTGTTTCTGATAAAAGTGAACCTTGTGGGAGAAGCTGTTTAACTAAAAAATATTATTCACATTTTAGGGTAGTGTATTTTATCCAGTTGCTCAAAAGAACAGAAAGGGGGTTTGTCTTCATAACTAGCATTTACAAAGAAACAATCACCACTGAAGAGCAAAGTCCTTTTTAGCAAACCAGGGAAAACAGTTCAGTCCTCACTGCTCACATGCACCGGGAAGAACATGTGGTCCTGGTCCTCTCTAGAGTTCCAGTTTCTCATCAGATGTTCGCAGGGGATCCAAACTGAGCTCAGTTCAGCTGACCAAGTTTCAACCCCTTTGGCTCTCACTGCAAGATTAGAAGCCAAATTTGTAAATTATCAAAAGGAGAGCAGTTCCAGTTACACTGATGTAGCTGCTCAAATACAATAGAATGGAAAAGGAGTTGGAGAGGGTGACAAGTATGAGCAACACTCAGCTACAGCCTCCAGGCATGGGCAGGTTAAATACCCTAAGCCTCTTGGAAATGGAAAAAAATACTGAAATGACTAACAGAGACATAGCAAAGCTCCTTCATATCAAGAATGATGTGGACAGGATGTATGAGGAAGGAGCAATCACACCCCAGGAGAGCTGAGTGGCCATCAGATGAAACTTGTAAATGTCAAGTTCAGAAGGAAAATAGGGCATTCTTGATATACAGTGCATAGTTAGGGTAAGCAAGTCTTTTCACTGGAAGATACCTGGACTGCCAAAAAATCTATATGGATTTGGAAAGCATCTGGAGATATTAACAGAAAAGGAATTCAACAGGACTAGTAAACAGAAACATGGCGTTTCTAACAGGAGAAAAACCCCCAAGAAGCTTGAAGTGCAGTTCTAAGAAATATCACTGCACAGTTGTTCTTGCATTCTTCCCTAGGCATCTGCTCATAGCAATAAGGTAGAGCAAGATATTGGTCTGGATTGACCTCTAGCCTGGCCAAGTGCAGACACTCCAGCAGTTTGAAGAAAACTGTAGAGGTGTCTGACTCATTTCGATGTCTTCAACAGCAAAGCAAGAGATGCAGACCACTCTGAAATTGAGACAAATCCAAGAAATGGCATACTGATGTCCATAGAGATATTTGGCCGCGGATTTCTCAAAGGCAATATTAATATATAGTGATGGAACCAGACATTCAGCCTAAAGATCAAGTTCAAAGTCTTCTTCCTGAAGGCAAAAAAAAAGGTGGTAAATGCTGGTTATTCGTAGTGTATTGTAACCTTCCTCTGACTTTTAAATCACTAAGGAGACTCTTATATCAGCAATTCTAAAGCAGAGTGAAAGGATCAGCATTTGGCTATGCAGTACTTAGTTCTCCCCCAGCCTCCAAAGAACGTTTCAGGTTTGCTGCGTTTTGTTTTCACTGGTGATGCTTTTCTACTGTCAGAGGCTCACAGATCTCAGTGTGGTGTTGCAGGAACCATTTCACATAATAAAGGCATTAGCACCTCCTTAGTTGCTAAAGAGATATCTCTCCAGCCTAAAATTACTTTTGCCACTGTATCACTTTACAAGCTCTTTTCTAATTTGCCACCCCCTATAATTCTAGGTATTTTTCAGTCTGACTGCTTTGTAAGTATCTCCTTCCATTATGTAAAGTGGTTCTTTTCAGATTCTAGATTGTAGAGCTACTCAAAATGAACAAAATTTTTTCACTCTCATTTTTCATTATCACGTTGCACTTAAACCATTTCTTATGGGAACTTAATAATGTTCTGTAGTTGATTAGACTTAAAAAGGTCTACATTCTTCTTTCAAATATGTACAAAGAGCTCCTATTGACTGACTTCAATTAACTGAATTTATTTCAATTCAACAGTCTAAATTAATTCTTCATCTAACTACTGAAGTCTAGTGAGCCAAATATTGTATGACAGCTGAATTTCACATCCAGACCCAAAGCAATATTTCAATGTTGTCTATTACACAGATGAATAAAAGAAGAATGTTCAACACTGAAAACTGAGTGAAACACATACCATGACCGATACAGAAGTTTAGATTTTATTAGGTCGGTCCTGATACAGTAACTATAAAAATTCTACTCCTAGACCCAGAGATTATCACTGTGAAGTCCTGGAGTGGAGTTATATCAACAATAGGTCTCCCTTAGGCTTCAGCAGAGGTCAGGATTTCCCTGCACATCTGCAGAATAACAGCACTGTGTTTATTTAAAGAAACTCAAAAATCAAAATACAGCAATTAGGAAGCTTTCATGGAGCAAACAAGCAGAGCAGGGAAAGCATAAAAAAATCAAAGAAAACAGGAAGGAAGGCAAAACTGTGAGCATTTACATCTTCTACATATGGAGTTTGAAAATCCAGGTGGTTTCTGTTTTGCTCCTATTTGCTTCAGATATTGAAATATCCAGATGTGAGTACAAAAATATACTTGAGAACTAAAAAGTTTTAGAAGAAATTGAAAGTCATGATCTGTCTATTTTACTCCTTAACTAACACTTTGTCTAAAGCATAATCAACTAATACAATAGTATTCCTGGTTTTACACTTCTGCTATTACAATTTCTAGTTTTCAAATAACTTATAATAGAAGTCAGCTTGTTGAGCCAATGACTTCAGAGGGGTTTGGGTTACTTCCAAGTTAGAGTGTGTTTTTTTTAAATAAATAAAAGAGCAAATATAGCTTCATAAACAAATATGTACTTTGTCTCTTGGCTGATTGCCTAATTAACCAGCTTTGGGATAAGAATAGCTGTTGTAGATAAAACCAAGGTTTATCTGTTTGAGCATCCTGTTCCAACAGTGGCTGAATGTAGGTGCCTGTAGAGGGAGGCCAAACACTCATGGAGACAAATGCCAGTAGTCTCGATTCCAGCCATTTGCTGAACAGAGACTTTCTGAACTGTTTCCTGAATGCTGAATCAAGTGTTCCTAGCTCTCAACAGTGTTTTCTTCTATTAAGATGTCCAATCAGCTCTTCAACTCTTATGACATCTTAGTGCGCTGTGGCAAAATTTTAAGAATTTAATTACACACTGTGTTGAAAAGAATTTACTTTGAGTGCTTTTTTAAGCTCTTCCATTCTTGGATGTCATTATAAGACAGTGAATAAATGTTAAGATATTTTAATATGTGAATGCTTGGTGATTTCGTATGCATTTGTCTTCTATAAAAGTGTCATTGTATGAAAATTAGTTATTTTAAAAAACCTTCAGACATACAGATAGTATGCAGTTGATAACACTGTGATGGTTAAATAAGCTGAATAAGACCATGAACAAAGTATCAGCCAACCAAAGAGTTGAAAAGATCTGACATAACTCTTCAAAAAAACTAGATTATCCCGAAATCATTAAGCATTACTCTCAACTGCAAAATCATTTCCAGCACAGGTGCCTAGTGAACACAGAGACGCCTCACCTGCTCATAGCAAACAGTCTTGCTCAGAAAATGAATAACCTGTCTGAATGGCTCACTGGCTTGCAATTGCTCCACCAGGTCATGTTGAACCAGTCTAATGCCACAATGGTAAAATATTAAGTTCATAAATGTAAGTAGGCAAAGAGTTGTTATGGCTGTAAAAGCAGAAATAAACTGACATCTTTCCTCTGCCAAGAAGAAACAAAAAAAGCCTCAGCTGCTACCGCACTATTTTCTTTTTGAGAGTGGGGGATCTATCACCTAACAAGTGCTTCCTGCCAAGAAGCAAAACCAGCAATGTTCATATCTGCAAAGACTTTTTTCATGTGAAGGCTTTTTCTGCAATTCTGATGAATTCTATGCTTTTATGTTTATGTTATAGACTACTCCTGATTCAGAGGGGATGCAAGTAGAAGTCACTACAAGATTCAGTAGCAACCTCTGCTATCTCCAAGCCTGATGTTTGGGGAATACAAGGAGACACACTGCACTAACTGGTAGGTTTGTCTGAGATTTTGTCCCCCATGCTGTCTCATTTGCACTACCCTGGTCTCGTTTCAATCTGTTTCAGATATGCAGGTGCCTAGTCAAATGAATTTAAAAGATCTTTTCATTGTTATTATAAATAAAGACATTGGAGAAGACCTTTGATGGGTTCCTTTTGTATGCCAGAGTTACCTAAAATACAAATTTCAGAATGTAATGATTTTGATTAAAGCTTTCTGAAGTTGCTCAGTAAAGATGGGAAACTCAGATCATTAATATCTTACTAAAAGTCCAGACAAAACAGTTTGTATCAAGCTCTCAGTGTCTTAGATTCAATGAAGAGGGAAAAAAAAAAGAGATGAAGTAGAGAAAAATTTCCAGTTCACAAAGACATTCCAAGAGGAGCACATCTGGGTGTCCTGCATACCTGGAATTCTTCAGACCTCTATTACCCATAATTTGTGGGAAAACAATTCTTTTCAGAAATAAAAATATTTTTCTATTGAGGAGGAACACCACCAATACTTTAAAGAAAAGGGAGCGATGCTATTAGGCAGAAACTGTCTTTCCTGCAAGAGTAGTCTTGATTACTATCCTGAATAACAGCAACTCCCTTCTGAGACTTTTTGTTCTCCCCTGTTCCTTTTGAATGCTTTTCCAGCTCTGTACTATGAAAGCCACCCACACAGTGACACCAAAACCATTTGCAAAAGAAAACAAAAGCCCCTCTTATGCATACAATGAAGTCTTAATTTAAGACTTTTCTTGGTCTACCTTTTCATCCTTTAAAATCTGTTCTCCATCTCCTTGAAGTGAAAGGAATCCCATCCACCTCTGCCTAAAGAAAAGGTGCAGATGCATATTTATCCTGCTTCCCACACACAGAACTCAGCAGCACTTCACACCTGAGAGGAAAAGCCAGTCATTGTCCAATAGCTCATCATCCAAGGTGACTTCAAACATATTCTACCAGCTGAGTTGTAAACAGGGTTGAAGGTCCCAATCAAGATGAGTGGCCTTCACTGGGCAATCACTAAAATTATTTAAATTTGAAGCTATGGCAAAATAGTCTTAGAATGAAGCAGAGACAAAAGAGCACTATGTGAAGTCATAGAAAGTAATAACACAGAGATTTTCTGTCATCAGCACTGCTGAGCATCGACCACAAGAACATGAGAAGGGTGGTCTTCAAAACTTAGATGGGTGAAGTAGCGTAACAGCAGTGCTCTTAGAGATTTCGTTTACATGTGGTACTGTGTTGAGGCTCCTGAGAACGTGCTTCCCCAGGCACAGAAATATGTATTAAGATTCATTTTAAGCTACAGATTTCATATCCCAATCATATCCCCATCACTTCCTGGATCCTAAACTAGGAAATCAATTGATGCTATTTATTTTCCAGACTTCTTCCCCCATTCCCAAGCTGGCTCCTATAGACATTCCAACACCAGCTCTAAAACATGGGTTTAGCTATAGCTGGGAAAGGAGGATTGACTGGCTGGCCTCTTGAGGTTTTCTCCAGTCCTATAACTTCATGATCCAGTGCCTCAAGTGCAGAAAACACCTAGTTTTCTATCAAAGCTAATGTTCTGGTAGAAATCTACATCTCCAGAGAGCTGTGGGTAACTGAAAATGATAAGCTTTTCATTGATACCTTGGGCCCAGATGCAAACAGAACATAAATCACCTAAAACAAGTCTTAAGTGGAATGTCAAAACCCACAATTCAAGAATCTAAAAACTCTCTGCAGATCTGCTATGAAATATCCCAGCTTGTACATTTTTTTTCCTTACCTTAAAAAAGAGTAATAAATTACTTGTAAAATTTCTGTCTGAACATGCACATAGTGCCTTGTGTTTTCATCTAATGACAGGTAGCTTGTCATCACTCCCATTCTAAAGTGCAGTGGAGATACTGAAAGCAGTCATTCCTCTCCCTGTGAGCAGGACTGGCGTCTGCAGAGACTTGAGCCCTCCCCAATATCCAGTCACTGCAGAAGATGGATTTCAGCTAGAGAAAGGATCTATTTGGGGTCCCTAGGAGGCAGCATCCTAGAAAACACTTGGACCGAAAGCCAAAAAGAGCAGGTTCAAATCCAACCCACCAAGGGATTTTGAGCTGGAAGCCTGGTAAGCAAAGCACACACAAACAACCTCTCCAAAACCCTTCAGGGCTCTTTTCTCCATCCTTTCACAAGGATGTGCCCCCAGCTAAAATAAAAATACTAACAACTGCTAGAGAGTCTAAAAGACCCGCAAAGGGAGCCCAAGCCAGGCAGCAGTCAGTGAATGTGGCAGATAGAACACTTCCTTAGACAAACAAAGTGGAGAACACTTTGATGGAAGAGCACCTACTGAAGAAATGAAGGAACAAGCCTGTCTGCAGGAAATGCAGGGCAGAACTGCCCACATGGCAGCATGTGCCAAGCTGCCTTCTGCTGACTCATAAAGGACTCTCCTGCGCTGGATCCAGTTGGACTTTTATCACTGAAATACAAATGCTGTTAAATCCAGTACTGATGATAAGCTAATATTATTAAAGGCTGGATTTCTCCTCATCATCATATTCTCCAGGCAGTGTCAGTGCACATATTCCATTTTATTTTAATGAAACACAGGTGAGTTAAAAAACAAAACAACAAAAACTGCAATAATAGTGCCTGAGGTTAGGTTCCTAATTGAAATTTAGACACTTCAGGAGAAGCTCAGGGCTAAAGGGCATTTTGTACATGAAAATATCTTCCTCCTTTGGCCAGCCAGTCAAAGGGGTGAGCTTGTCTGATGAGCTGGCAGTGCACTCTCCTCAGAATACAGACAGCCTGAGGTTCAAGAGTCCCCATCTCTGTCTTCTCCTGCCAAAGAGCAAGCACATATCCAAAATTCACTGCTGAGGCATGGTATTTTCCTTTTAGAATAATTCAACAGGAATTAAGGGGAATCTTTAATCTTCACTCACACAGAATTCATAACCAGTCCTTATCTTCCACAATGTTTGTTAAGTCACCAACACATGACAGCAGAGAAAGTCATAATGTATTTCATAAGGAAATAATATTTCTGCAGTGGAAAATTCCTTTGTTTTTGATAGCCACTTACTGAGCTTCCATTCAAATGTGCACAAAAAAAGTTCTCTGTGAATCTTCAGGTATAACAGAACATGGATTTTAATAGCCATAGGAACGTTTCTATATTTTATACCTTTTTCTTTTTTTTTATTTAAGTAACATGTATTTCAATGGAAATCAAAATAATGGGACTAAGAAGAGGCAATGCCCATTCCCTAGAAACTTTATTTCCCTTTCACATTTTCTTTTCCATTTCTACTTTTACCACTACCAGAAGACAGAAGAGGGAATTTCTGGCTGCAGAGCTCTGTGAGGGATGCAAAGGGTAGTGATGTGACACTGAACTGCAAGCAGGCACCACAGTGGTATTTTAGATTAAAACATTTAGGATTAAGGAAGGTGGTGCCAAAGCCATGCTTGAGTTTTGATTTATTTTAAGAAAGATAAATATGGCAATGTAAATTTATAATACAAAATTCTGTTAAAAACAACAGCAGAAAATGTATTAGCTCTGTAGAGCAGGGCAGACAGACATCATTCTCCACTCATCTTAACTCCCAGCCAGAAATGTGTCTAGCACACTGAGGACCAGATACAGTCCTGCTGTTTCACAGAAAAGTCTCTGCTGTGTTGCACACGTTTGCCTGACCTTGCCCTAGGACAGAGCCACATGAGCACAGTGCTGAGGAGCACAGCACCAGACCAGTCCAGCCCCAGAGCTGGATGGACCTGTCTCCAAACACCTCCAAACAGCAGAGGTCTGTTTGATTTCCCAAATTTCCATCAAGATTTGTACACATACCCAGAAAATCTGTTCCATGTTACACTACTCCAGCAGCTAGAAATTGCTCCCTAATATCCAGCCTAATCTTACCTTCCTGTAAATATCAGCCAGTTGTGAATAACAGCTTCAGAGAATTAAACAATGGATGGCCTTTTCTCTGTTATTACCTCTCCATCCCAAAACAAAAATGAGGCCCCTCCTTTCAACGCTAAAGAAAGCAAATTATTGCATCCTTTCACTGAAGGAGACATGTGCTAGCTTCCTGGTTTTGTTTGCTGTTGTCCTCTGGATTCCCTCCAGTTTGGTCCCCTCTCTCTCAGCAGGGCCAGGAGGGCTGGATGTCACACACAGCAACCTCCCCTTGCTCACAAACACATTGCCTGCTCTGTCCACCATCCCTGCACAGTTTTGTCTTGTCACTGAGACACCCTGAAATGTGTGGACCCTTTTCCACCATCCAGGCAATGAGACATTTTCAATTGTGTGCATGCCTTGGCTTCTTCTGGAGGACAAAATTCTGTGCTTGCAAATTAACACATGTAAATAAATACAAGTATAAATTGTGGATGGCTAGCTTTTCATTATCTTTCTAGAATTTCTGCTTTCTTCTATGCCATGTCATGAATAAAAGGAGCAAATATAAAATTGCACATATTCAACAATGCTCAACAACAAGGCACTGAGTATTGTACAAATGAGCATATTTGATTTAATCAAAATAAGTGTTGTAGGAAAATCACGTAGGTTTAATTTTTGAAAAGCTATTAAGTTTCAAATTAAATGGAAGATTAAAATAAAAATGAGCTTTAGCTGTAAGTGGAGGCTAAATTTGGTCAATTTTTGTTGTTTATCTGTGCATAAAGTCCTTGCATTTACCATTTGACAAATCCTCTAATAAAATACTTGCTGCAATCAGGTGAAGTAGGTTATTAATGGTTCTAAAAAAGATATACAGGATTGCCTCATCCTGAGGCAATTAAGTCTGTGAAGTAAGTGTGTTTAATATCTCTGGGGGCCTGACTGAAATGAAACAGGTGATCTTTCTACAATTCCCATTGTTTCATTTAGAATGCCTTTAATTTTGTTTGTTTTTAACTGAAGAATGACTCCCTGCTTTATATCTCTTTTGTTAAGAATCTGGTTTGGGAACTTTCAAGGGCTGCACGTGCCACATCAGAAGCAGAGTGGAAAATTTCAAGCACCACTAAAAAGCAGCAGCACTGATCCGTGTGAAGCCTTACCCATCCACACAGGAGAGGACAATCCACATTTCCTCCCTGGCTCTTGACTCAGATTTGCAGCAGGGCTCGGAGCAGCCCAGCCCTCACCTTGAGCCAGCTCCTCCACTAAAATTTTCCCCCACCAGCCCCAGCTGGGGGTACCCTGCAGCTCCTCTCTGCAGGCTCCCCAAGGGGCTCAGCGCCCCAAAGAGCTCCAGACCCCTGGCTTCAGGCACCTCTGTTTGGAAAACAAATGTTTTACCACTGTTCTGGGTTTTCTGAGGCATGTATTGTGCATCCATCAGGGTGCTGTTTGGCCCTTTGCTGTAAAATCTTGTATTTTTCATTTCTCTTTTTTCCCTCTGCTGTGTTCTTTTTTTCCTCTGGATTTATTAGCAGGGATGGTTTGTGGAGGTATGGTTAATTACTAGAGCTTATGGCCTGCTGTGATTGAAAGCTGATCTCACCAGTTTGGGGTCTACGTTATATTTATTCTGTATGTAATTAAATCAGAATACCATAACTATGCATAATGTTGGAAAATGAGATTTTTTTTTTCCCAGGGAAAGCACATATGAAAGGTATTTTCTTCCTGCAGTACTAAATTTCTACAAAACTCTGCACTTTGCACACACACAAACAAGCAAACAGCCAAGAGGCGTGTTGGGACCTATGATCCAAATGAAAACAAACATCAGTTTATCAGATCTGTGTGACCCACTAAAAATAAAGAAGGAATTCAAGCAAACTGTGGCAAAGGCTATCTATACATCTTGGGATACTCATAGCACCACAGACATACCAAAGGCTTGCAGAGAAGTGCCAGCACAGCAGGGTGAACACAAGCAGCACATCCTGGAAGCAGCAGCATCCAATTGAACACAGGAGATTTGGCTGGGGAGGCCCTCAAACAAAACAAGTTGTGGGAGGCCACTGCTCTGACTATAGGGATCAAAACTTCTCCTGACTTCCTTACTTAAGGAGGGGGGACCGGACCAATCTGGGAGAGGAGATCAAACACTGTTTACACTGAGGTAAATCAAGCAGAACACTGCACAGCTCACTGAACCATACCAGAATTAGGCCAGACATATCATATCTAGAGGCTCAATTTTTTTCTCTGCTACACATAAAACTGAAGTCTGCCAAGGCCCTTGTTGTTCACCAGGGTGACAGTGATCTGAAATTAGAGGCCTCTAGAATATCAGAAATCTTTGGTCCGGAAATTTATCTCCTTGCCTCTATATATAGCTGATGTTCAGGAAAAAAGTTTGTCAACCGATGTAATGGGATGAATGATATAGTCAATAACACTCAAAAAAGCCTGTGTAAGCCAAAGCAAAAATAATTAAATCAAACCCCCTGGCTTCCACCACAGCAAAGCAAGTCTATCTTAGGGCACACCAAGTAGAGACAAGGGTGACACTGCAACCAGTAAATTACCTTTAAGGTTTAAAAAAAGGTGGGGGAAGGAAATTTAAATATAAAAAACAATAAATAAATACATAAATAAATACATAAATAAATAAAGCCTTTTCCTAGAGAACAAAGGGATGCTCTCGTCTCCCTAAAAGCATTGAGTGTAGGACAAGAGTAAGTCAAGTAAACATTCATTGAACAGCCAATGTGCATGAAGTAAGGGAATTCCCAGTGAAATCCTTTCAGGACCTTGCTGTCTAGAGAAGACCTTTGGTTTTGTCTCTGTCCCAGAGAGCAAAGAACAGGCCTGCCAGTCTGGGCTGTAGAGAGCACCACAAAACTCCCAAATGCCCAGGCATTACCTGACTAGCAAATCTGCTTCTTTGAAATTAAACCACTGCACCCAGAGCCACAGCTGCTGGAGGAAGGCATTTCAAGGCAGAAAACAGCAAAATCACGTTCCTACAACACAGCTGCCTGCCATTTTCCCTGTCACCCAGCAGCTCCCCTCTGTGTCAGGATGTGCTCCAAAGGCAGAGGGATGCAGCCGTGCAGGACAAGGCTGGCCATGCAGGTGTCACAAGGCTGCTTGCACCGGCCATCAGCACGACTTCAATGGAATCAGATGCAGCACCAACTCCGTGTTTCCAACCACCTCAGCTTCACATGGCACAGAGGGCAGAGCTCACAACACCTCAGCATCCCTACAAATGCATCTCACCACAAGATTCTGCAGGAACTGTGGGATTTGCAAGGGTTGCTTTTGGTTACATCTATGGTGTACATAGACTGGAGACAATGCTTATCAAAATAAATAAACAATTCTTTGCTGAATTCCTACATCTCATGACTCTTTTAAATTGGTTAAAAGTGGATGATCCAGGAACTCTGCTGTTTTTGTGAGGGTTTCTTTGGTTTTGATTTCAGCAGTGAACAGGTTCAGATAATCTCATTAAATAACTTGTAATAGGTGGTGGTAAAGATGCTAAGAAATCCTATTCCCAGCTACATGAAGTACCAGCCTATATCACATTTTAATCTACTATTTTTTTCATAAGTGACAGCACACCAGATTGTCCTCTTTATTGTCATATAAGGCTGTTTATCCACCAAATTAAATTTAAAAAAAAAAAGAAAAAGAGTCCTCCATTGTGAGTATCTGTACAGACAAAATCCAAATTGCAAGTCTGTTTCCTACACGGAAAGCAATGAGATTTCATAAGATCAGCAAGAGAACAAGGTTTTGGTACATGAAAGTAAAAATGTCACTATCCATCATCCATAATAACAGTAATCTCATAAATTGTAAGGTTTAGATATGAACTATGCAATTAATACATTTCTGAAAATATTTAGTCCAAGGAAGTAAAAGAACTCAGATAAAATCATAAGTATGCCCAAAATCCCTCAACACCATCACTACCTTGCATGCAATAATTGCATTGTCATTTGTGCTCAGGGAGAACAAACAAGAAAAAGACACAGATCCCTGACTCCTCCAAAGAAAATGTTTGTTCAAGAAACAACAAGTAGAAAACACTTTCACAAATCTTATTGTGCCCAAGAGGAGCTGTAAACAGCGCAGCAGACATTTACACTTGCCAGAACTCCATTCTGAATGACCTATTCAACACAAACGACTGCCTGGCATTGTAATTGCTGCACTGCTCTTCTGCTTGCCTTTACCTTCTTGAAGCAGATGCATGGCAAACTTTGCAAAATTAAATTACCACGTGTAGAGTTTGTTCTTCCTGTCATGTGGCCAGCGTCCTGGATACTTTCATGAGACAATAGTGACTGAAATACCTACATTTTACTGCATTTTATTTTCTAAAAAAAAAGGTGTTTCTTTCCATCTTAAAGTAAACAATAGACCTTAAAGCCTAAGTATAATTAAATATGAAAAGGAACAACGTGCTGATGACTCATGCATATGGTATACAGCATTCTTCCCAATTTAGTTTTTGCTCCTGAATAAGCAATCTATTAAAATAGATGGGGTTGTTCATGCCAACAGTTTATTTCAGCTTCCCTCAGATAATGCATTAGTTTAGGTCTGGAAGTTATTTTTACATCACAATCTCTGTGACTAAGGCTGCTACACTCAAGTTCTTGCTATTTCTTTTAAATGAAAAGTGAAAAGTTAATGCACAATTGTTCAACAAGCAGGAGGTGAAATGCTGCAGCACAGTCCCTACCCACCAACCCATGAAATACATGAAGCTTTCTTCACATCCACTGTTTAAGCAGGACCCCCACAATGCCTTCACCTAGGAGTCTGCATAGGAACAAATGGCATAATATCTCTAACTTAAGAGATACAATATGTTTGCAAATTATTTCCATAAGTATGTTAGTAAATGAAAAGAGAAATTTTATATCAAAGCAAAGGAAGAGTGGGAGTTCTTCACCAAACAGCTTGTCTCTCAGTAGAAAGTATGTTTTCAGGTTCATATATGCTAAAAAAAAGCATTTAAACTCTAAAGCTGTGCCCATTGCTACCAGGTGGATATATCTGGAATGTTATTGTTCATGGGAAACATTTGGATGACAACTAAATTCCAGGGAAGAGCACTATAAAATTGTGTTCTGTTTTCCATTAGAAATTGCTCCCTCCATATTTTTCACCACTCTTTGCACACTTCTTTCAATACATTGAGAACTCAGACTTCAGGATAACATATTTTTTCTTCAGCTCCCATTTAAGAAAAAGTTGTTTGTTTGATTTCAGAGACATACAGGTAGAAAATCAGGCACATTTTCATCATTTGGACACCTGCTGAATATTATTCCTAGTGATCTGGTAGATCGAAGAATTAGAGGCACATAAAATTCAAATTAAATACTTACATTAATATTTAGGTCTGTTAGCACTTTTTCTGATATTTAAGTGAGATCCTTACTTCTTTTGGAAAAGTGGTCACCTGCACAGTAAAAGGTTTTCTGAAGTTAAGAATGTCCCTGCAACCTCAGCACGTGGTGCAAAACAACCTCAGTGATGCACACATCAGCTGGGGACCTCACAAACCCAGCTCCTAGATGGAGCTGCAGTACCCACTCCTCCCATATTGCAAAGTTCACATTTTTACTTGGCTTGCCCTTTGTCTCTTACTATGGTAATTACATAATTAAATACCTAAAACACCATCCTAATTCTAGAAATTACTAATCCTTTACTGCCAAAGCCTGCCTTAGTATCCTCAGAGTTTGTCCCATTTGCTGGGAGCAATGTCAGAGGCTCTGTATGCAGTCTAAACCTCTTCCCCTTTAGCGTAGTAATACTACAAAGACTGAGTGTATTTTATTTTATCTTTTCAGTGCCAACTCTGCCATTTCTCTTATCTAAAATATATCAGATACAGCTAGAGAGATTGAAGAATTAGTCTTCTGCCTCAAAGGCAAACTCTTCACATTCATATCATCCCTAACAGAGGCTTGTCTGGCTTCTTCACCATGGATGAACACCCCAAAACCTCCTTAGGTCAGTTCCAACATTCAGCTTGTGTTACAGCTGGAGACCTCAATCCACCTCTACATCAAACCCCCCTTGTTACAATTTAAGCCCACTCTCTTCTGCTGCTGGAGAAAGAAAGCATTCACTCCTTGCTCAGGCCTATTCCTCAGCAACAACTTTTTCTACAATCGGTTTTTCTAAGCCTTGTCCTCTCTCCACTAAGTTTTTTCTCTGCCATATCTTCTCGCAAATCATGCCTAGACCGACAAGTTCTTAATTTTCCTTGAAATAGAAAACCCAGGTATAAATTACCTACCAGTAACCTACTAGGTCTTCTTCTCTCCCTTAACAAGAGCATTCAAAGGAGGAAAAGGAAGAGGAAAAAGAAAATCTGGGGGGGTGGGGCAGGGCTTTCTCATATATACAGCCATGGGCCAGATCCACAGGTAATATAAGCTGACACATCTGTATCTAGTCAAAGAGCTACGTAAATTCAGAGTTGGGGAAGGGTTGTTTGTTTTGCTGGTGCTTTGGGAAAGAGCTGGGAAGGAGAAAAAGACTGGATCTTCATTTTTTGTTTGTGGCTGTACGAGAAATTCAGAGGGTTGTGGAGGATACTTTAGGCACTGTTTTGGAGATTTTCATGTTGCTGAACTAAAGCATCCCTCAGATGCACCCATGGATGTGTAGAGGTCAATTTAATTTTGTCTTCCTGCTCTGAGTTGGTTAAACAGCAGCATATTATATCCCCCTAGCAAAGAGCTGCTTTCCCACGCAGAGAAGGACTTCTTTACTGGAAGTGCGAGGTGGGGGGGCTGTCCACAGCCCCCCACGGCCCTGTGACGCCGAGGAGGCAGAGAGTCACTCCCGGGGAAAGAGTCATTGCAACCGGGGCTGCCCAGCACGCTCCAAACGCCACACAGTCAGTCACAAGTCAAGTAAAGTCACAAATCAAATAAAGCCACAGCTCAAGCACCTCGTAGCTTTGTCTGTCCCACAGAACGGGGGGGTGTCTGACGGGGTGGGGGGCACTCCGAAGAACCCAATGGGATCCATCCATCTTCCAAGGAAGAGCGCTTCTCTCCTCGCTTACAAAAATTTGACATCAACTCAGATGAAAAGTAGGTTAATTAGCAGTGTCTGACACAGCTCCCCAGCAGTGACTTACTTCAGGTACAGCACATTGCTGCTATTCTGCTGCAAAAGGCTTTGTTTGCACCTCGCTTTGTAGCCCCGAGTGTCTGAATATTGAGTAACTCTGGGTATTTGATTTTTTTGAAATGCACTCGCATTATTCCAATAAACTGCATCCTTTAATCGAGTTATTTTTTTAGTGTAAGGAAAATACTTACAGCACTTTGCTACTCTATATGTGACTCTTGGCAATGAAGTAATTTTTCCTTAATCATCGGAGCTCACTGATGTCCCTGAGTGAGGAGATGTGGTGGCGGGCAGGGACTGGATGGGGTCAGCATACTCCTGCGGGGGGACTTATCCCCGGGTTGTTTTGGAGTTTTGATTTGGTTTGGGGGTTTTTTTCATAAGAAAACCTGAAATATTTACACTCCTGAGAAGATCTAGGTGAGCTCGGCCGAGCCCAAGCCCCGGCTCTGGCCGTGGGAAGCCAGAAAACCTTTCCACCTTGGAGAATGTCGGAGGAATTGCTCTGGAGCGGGGCTGTCCCCGGCCTCGCACCCTGGACCCGCACCTGGCGGGTGCGGCGCTGGCGGAGCCCGATTCGTGTCGCGACAGACGCAATGTCGGGGTGCCGGTGACAGGGGCGAGCAAGGCCGGCCCCAGGCGAGCTAAGCTGCGCGGAGAGCTGAGCCTGACACCAGCCCCGGGATGCGCTCAGCTTTCCAAAGGCCTCTGGCACAGTTATCTCCTCTCTTTCTTTTTTCCTTTTATTAGCTGAATGAGAACGCGCGAGGGAAGGTACACGGGGTTAATCGCGGGATTAAACATGGGAGAAATACGGACTAAATTGCTGCACGTTCACTCCTGCTGCTCAAACGAAGCTGCACGCAGCTACTCGGTGCTGAAGCGAGTTTCTCCCTGCTGAGGTGGTTTCCCTCAAAGTCTGCTGAGAAGGGCACCCTGCTCCTTGCGACCCCCAGTAGCCAGAGAAACCCCTGCCTTGCCTCTCGCCTGTGTCTTGACCTGCCGGTGTGTCCCCTGAAGGGCTCTGGCAGCTCGCTGGTTTATTCTTGCCGGTAGTGCCATGTGCAGGGCGCAGCTCCTCGAGGAGGAGGAGATCTCTCGGCGTGTCCCCTGTGCCAGATGGGATGGCTATTTCAGGGTGAGCGAGTGGCCAGAGATGGCGGGAGGCCCCGCGCACGGACAGTGTTTGAAGCTGCGCGGGAGGGAGCGGAACAGGGCTCGGGACACGGGGTGCACTGCTGCCTCCGGGGACCGGGGGTTGCCTCTTTCAGCAAAGACATCCGCAGCCCGATCAGTGACCTCCTCCTCCTCCTCTGGCGTTGCCATGTGCTGCAAAAGCCCGCAGCAGGCTCAGCTGTACCTGCCTGCTCTGCTGAGCGTAAGGCACCGCTCCGGGGCGAAGAGCTGATCAGCTGCTCACTTCTGAAACCCTGGGCCCCACTTTGGTGCGGTTTTCTCTTTCCCGTGTTCCCTGTAAAGCCAACCAAAATCAAACACAGTTGTCTTGATCTGATCCAAAAGATGTACCAGACCAAGTCCGTTCTTAGCAGAAATGTCCTTGTTTCAATTTCCGCTGAAGTCTATTGCTTTTTCTTCTCAGGCAGGCAGCCGTGCAGCACTGTTTTATTGTGCGGGGTGAATTGTAAGGTCATCGGGGTTTTCGGGTTTTCCTGTACTCTAGGAAACTTTTTAATCTTTCTTTGCAAGGGGGTGAACGAGATAGGTCCCCAGTCAATCCCTCTCCCATTAAAACATTTGTAATTTAGACCCTGCCTGTTGACTTTACCTAGCTGTGATGGGGCGGGGTTACGGGAAAGAGCCTCTAAAAAAAATCCAAACCCTCCTTCAAGTGGCCAGTTTGGGAGGGCTGCTACAAACACAGTCTAGTCCGCGCTGTTTATACTGTACTCTGCAAAGCTTGCAGGCTTCACGGATGAGAAGCGAAGTGCTCCTGGAATCGGTTCAGAACGTATTCTGATGTACAGATAAACTTCTGGAAAGTATCTGATCGTTGTGCCCAAGCGCGCTGACCCGCCTCCCATTGATGGGAATAAAGCGAAAGCATTCGACTTAAAGAAAGCCGCAGAACTTAATTAATTCGATGCTTTAATGGTTATAGAATCTGCAAAACACCAGTATTAATTTAGACCCTGGCATCTGGTTTCACTGAAGTCCATGTCGACGTGCGCACTACCCACCCCAGCGCTGCGGCTACCGCGGGCGAGCAAGGGGAGCGGGGAAGCGCCTCGGCCCGGGCCGGCCGCGCTCGGGAGGGCTGGGCACGGACAGACACGGGGGGAGCGGAGCCCGCTGGGCTCGGATGGAAGCGGAACCCCCTGGGCTCGGGTGGGAGCGGAGCTCTCTGGGCTCAGACGGGAGCGCAGCCCGGCGCGCACGCACCCTCAGCCCGCCCAGAGCCGCCCGGCGCCGCGGCCGCGCAGAACCCGCGGAGCAGCGCCCGCCGCTCGCTCCTGCCCCTGCTCTCGTCCCGCACCCGCAGCCGGCCGGGCCGCTGGGTTCGAGCCCCACATGTCCCTTGGAAGGCTTTGAGGGACATACGCACGCCCACGGGGCTGTTTGTCCACGCTTCCGAAATCACGCGGCGTTGTGAGTCCAGTCGGCTTTTTTCCGATTGTGAAATCTTTAAGACAAAGAGTTTCCTTAAATCATGAGACCGACAGACTTGAAAGAGAAAATTGATAATGTTAATAACTGGAGTTTGCTGGGAAGATGACATTTAGAAAAGGGTGAGATGCCTCAAATTGAATGTTCGCTGGTGAAACAAGGCGATTCTAAAAGGCCACAGATGAGATGATTTTTATTAAACATTCGCACTATTTTAGAAGCTAAACCATAATTCATCTGCTTTAAAATTTAACGACTTCGATTCATCAGAAAAGTTTACTCTTGGACTCCGCTTCAAAGACAGAACAACAACCCAAATGACAGGCTATAATGATTTTGCCTCTCTGATTTGCAGTGGGCTGGTGTGTTCTTGTGCCCAGACAGAAGATTCATATTCAAATCCCAAGGTCATAAAATTTAGACTTTCGCATTTATCTTTTTCAAACCAAAACTTGACTAAACCAGAGTCCAGGATCAAAAGCGCACAAGAGCTATCACTTTCTCAGGGGACTGCAAAAGACACTCTCCGCAGATACTCTGGCTGTATTGAGGGCAATTTGGGAAACATTGGGCAACACGTGTTGCCCCTGGGAACCAAGCTGTACTGCTTCTCCTGAGGTTTCCCTGTCAACTCTGGTTTAACAAAAGTTGTCTCCGAGAAGGTTTCTCGGGAAAGGCTTGCAAAGCTCCATATTGAACATAGAGGACGAGCAGAGTCAGGGAGGTGTGTGTGCTCTTGGGACGTAGTTGCTGATCCCGGCTTGGCATCGTTTTCCCCCCAACCCCGGATTCTTTCTATTTTTTTTTCCCTTCGGTGACATTAAATCACGAAAGACAAGTGCAGAATTAAAGATGAGTTCGAGGTGGTGATGCCTAGGCTTTGGCTAAGAAGTGAGACATCATTCCCGAAAAATGTGCATCCTTTCCTGGGGAGGTGGTTGCAGGAGAAAGTGATGTGTTCTCACACGAAAATATCTGATCTCCCAAGGGAGAAAATCACCTGGATGACAGCCCCGAGACACAGCCCGGCTCCCAGGGCCGGGACAGCTCAGCCCTGGCACCTCAGCTGCCCTGCCAGGAAAAGTGTATTCTGTTACTGAACGGTGTTCCCAGCACCACCCTGACGCGTTCACCTCAGTCCCCGTGTGAGCGGGGCTCGGCAGAAACCACCTGGCCTGTGTTTATTCTCCAGACTTGGAATAAAAAAAACCTGGCTCGTTGCTTCTTGATCTTTTCAATTTCTTTCTCTGGCCCGGGTGGAATACCCTGCCCGCCTCGCACATTTAAAGCCATGTCTGCGGGACTCCAACTAACCCCAGATCTGTTTTTTCAAACGTATTTAAGCTGTAGAATTTGCTGACACATAAATAAGCCATCAAGGCTCTCGGAAGCTCATGAATCTTTGACTGAAGTATGTGTAAGGACTTACACACTTGCTCCACGTCGTGATACTTTAAAAACTTTCACAAAGACCACTCTGGACAAAAAAAAAAAAAAAAAAAAAAAAAAAAAAAAAAAAAAAAAAAAAAAAAAAAAAAGCACCTCTGTTTAACAAGATAATTCTTGCTTTCAGTTTTATTTCTATTTTGAACTTCCTATTCTTTTGTCCAGTGACATGGCGCTTTTTTCCCCCTCGGGGACTCCTTTCTCTTCTTTCTCCCCTTCTATTCTGAACTGTTTTACAGCCCTGCTTTGTTACTGTCAGGAAAAAATGTCTGGAGAGCCCTGTCTCCTAAAGAAGGAACAGAAAAGGGAGGACTGGAGCTGCAATGTTGCCTATGCATGCAGAACATCCCAATCTGTTTTTGTGCATTGAGTTGGGGAGAGGGCAGCAGGGAGCGTGCACCCAGCCTCCTCCCGGACAAAGGGAGGCCGGACAGCTGCGCACCCGCCACAAAAGATTCACTCTTCTGTCAACTCTGTTTACTTAGTGTTGTTTCTGACCTCTGTGCTACACTTGTTGCTAATACATATGCTTATCAAAACATTTTAATTGGCTTTCTTCATAGCAGTAGTCCCAGCGCTTTTTTTTTCCCGCGTGTGTTTCCAAACAACTTAATTGACTTCTCTAATATTCATCTTCTTGGGCTCTACACAACGCCTTTCTCCCGCCACGCTTCCCGGCCTCCGGGAAAAACTTCACCTTTCAGAAGGCATGGCTGCGCAGGGACATGGTACCCGCACTCCGAGGGCGCAGGGACATGGGTACCCGCACCCCAAGGGCACGGCCGTGTAGCCGGGTTTGCTCCGGCTGGCACAGAGGGTCCGGGCAGCGCGTGATGAAGTGTCTGACTGTCCCCGTCACGTCCTAAATGTGTTTTTGCTTTCTTTGTGGCACTCTGTGGACTGGTGCCAACCTGAGAAGAGCCGGAGCCGCCCCGGGAGCTGCCCGCGGATGCCGAGCGCAGGTCGAGCCTGCAGCCGGCCCGGAGCCCCGCGGCCAGGGCAGCCGGCGGGGAGGCGCCGAGAGCCGGGATCCGCCGGCCTGGGATGCTGGGATGCAGGGAGTGGCGGAGAGCGGCCAACCTGCCCCCCAAACCACAGAGCCCCGAGCACCACTCCCTCAGCCTTTGCCATCTATATTAATCGCTTCTCTTGAGCCTCGTCCTCCTTCCTTTATTTTTCTTTTTTTTTTTCCCTCTCAATTTCGTAATTAATTGTTGCACTCGAGTTTGTAATGGAAACAATCCTGTCAGGCCGGATGGTTGTTATGATTTGCTTTCTTTAGCGTTTCTCCCCCTTCGCGAGCATTGTTCGCGGTGACTGTCTGGGCTCAGATATGATGTTGGGACAGCGCCTCCCTTGAAATGGAAACAGAGGCCTGAATAAAGAAGGGTGGAAAAAAAGTACTTTGTAGTCTGCATCGTCCATCTTTAATTCAGAGACGCATCTATACTCCTGGGAGCGCCGCCTTTGATCTCTTTGATTTTTACACCAGATCTGTTATGGACTAAAATTCCTAGGTTTTCCATAGAAACATCTCCATTCCTTAGGGATATTGATGTTTTCTTCTTCCTAGGGGTTATGATATGGTAAATCAGATTCAGAAAAGCATGGACAATGCCAGCATTCATGGGTCGGGGGGCGGGGGTGGGGGGGCGGGAGCCTCTCTCTCTTCTCCCAATGAATCAAAATATTGTTTATTCTGTTGCTCTTTAAGCCCAGTCACTTCAGCTGCCTTTCAGTGCCTTCAACTCTGGAAGAGGGGCAGCAGCAGCAGCAGCAGCAGGTTGCGTTGCCATGGGGACCCTACTGTATGGCAGCAGAGCCAGCCCCAAAGACAATGCCTCGCAAAGGGGCTTGAAAAGTGAGGTTTCTCCCTTTGCCACGCAGCCACTTCCGATGGAGCAAGCATTCTCCTTTCGGGACCCTCATCTTGTCACTAGAACAATGTCTATCTTCGCCTGCCAATTTTTTTTCTCTATCCTGCCTTTGATCTATAAAAAATCAAAAGAACAAAGTCAGGGGAGAATAGGGGGCTTTTTTTTGTTGTTGTTGTTGCTGATGCACAGAACAGGCTTTTATAATTTGGGTCTACTTTTGTGCCTGAGAATTTCAGGGGCAGGGAAGGAGGGTAGTTCATTCGTGTGTTGGGCTCTCTCCAGTCCTGATGACCCTGGGCATGGCGTGTGCCAAAGGCCCCCCTCCCTGTCCCCTCCTCCTCCCCAAAGCAGCCAGGAATAACACGGGTGCTGCCCAGCCTGGGTGTCCCCCACTCCTCAGCCTCAGCCTTGAGACTCTCCTATAGGTTGGGGCTTTCCCACCTGCTGGGCCCAGGACACCACTGGGCTGTCAGTGACCCTTGCCGAAAGCTCAGAGAAGATCACCCAAACCTACTAATTCATGCTGATGTTAATAATAGATGTGCACAATGAAAAGCATGCCCATCACACTACATTTCAACAAATGATGCAAAATTATGCTGTTTCCCAAGTCATGGTTTTGTGTAAATGTTAGAGGCATGGATATGAGACTAACATCCTTTTTTAAAAATCAGACTATTCTAGACCATGTGAGGCCACAAGATGCTAAAATGTTGGAAAAAGAACTGGAGTGTCCATGCAAACACACCAACATGCATTTGACTTTTTTGTTTGTAAGTGGCAACAGTCATTGTCACATGTGAAGGACAGGCCATAAATAATCCTAGATGAAAAACTGGGGCTAGTTTTGGTTCTTTCCAGGAGGACAAGTGGCTGGTTGAGTTCACATGTGACTCCATGCATGTAACTCTCCTGGAATTAACCTTCATGATTTGAACCCAGCTGAGATCCTTGCCTTGCCTTGAACAGCGGGAAGTGTTGATTTCTCCAAAAGGATTGCATTACAGCTACTTCCTTTTCATTAAAATGACAGCAGAGGAAATAACAGAAATGACTGGTCTGTGCTGTATCGATTTCACTGGCTTTGGTGCCCTGGTTAAAACGTGTTCCTGCACGATTCACTGATTAACTCCATCACAGGCTGGTTTCCTACTCTGAAGGAGTTTCTGAGCAAGAAAATATGGTAAGTTGGGAAGAGAGTAGAAGTTAGAGGAAGGTTTATTATGAAACTCAGACATCCTTGGTGAGAACTTGTTCTCTCTCTGACTACCTTTTCTTAGTTATTTTTGAAAGTAAATCACCAGCTTCAAAATGCCTAGTTGAAGACAATTAATGTAGACAAAGGCATCAGACCCCTTGTCTGGGTTTATACTGCTGGGAAACGTTTGCTGTGGACTGCAAATGGAGGCAGATACACCCCTGGACGGCTGTAAGCAGGGACTGAGACTTGCATGGCTTCCTGGGACAACTCAAGGTCCTCACTTCAGCATTTATGTCAGACAGGCACGAAACAGGGCGACACCGCCTTTTTCCTGCAGGACAGAGTCACACGGGTGTTAGAGCATTGTATGTCCCAGCAAAGTGCTGCAGCAATTTCAAGTCTGGCTGTAGATCACAACTGGAATGTTCTGGTTGCACCATCCAATACATGGAGGGAGCCAAGTCTCCACTGCTGCATCTCCCTGGCATCACCTAACCTTACTAGTGTCTCCTGTCTATTGCCTACAACCTGCATTGGATATTCAAACCCAGATCCCATGCCACGCCTACAAAAGTCCTCCCTTCAGTGCCCAAGAGTTGATCCTTTACCCTCTGAAGTGTCTCCTTCCCTCACAGTCAGTGCCCAGAAACCGCAGGAGTGAGA
>VRYO01002781.1:13325782-13350524 GCA_009812075.1 Sialia sialis | reverse complement strand
TTTTTCTTTTTTTTTTTTTTTTTTAGAGCATAAATGATTTCTTGCAACATTCGCTGGTTTGTAACTTACAACGAAAGGAGGAAAAAAGGCAGAGAACGGCCGGAGGCTGGGCTGGGAGAAGCCCACCGATCCCTGAGTCATAAAAGCGTACAATGAAAGGGCTTTATTGTCTCCGGTTAAGCAGTTCATAAGTGACCCCGTTTATTTCTGAATAGCCATGTTTTGATGACTTATAGTATATGCAAAAACAAACTTTCCCGCGGTGTTTTTTTTCTCCGTCATGCTTTTCTTTTCAAACAGCCAGATGATTTTAAAAAGAAAAACACCCAGAAATGATAAATCGCGTCGCATAGCTAATGGCTGGAGGGCGCGTTTACCAATTCATAATCATTTATTCTTGGTGATGTATGACCCTTACTCTTAAATCTCAAAAGCTTCTATTTGAAGGTGTAAATAGCTTTTTCCCCCCTTGCAGTAAACCTTACTGCATTAGCAGTGATTGATCTCCTGTACAATTCGTCCCAGAGTGCTATTTTAGAGGGGGAACACTGGCTTTTGGAGATTAACTGGGGAGTCTGTTACATATTAATGAACCTAGGAGATATACTAACGTTTTGGTAATTTAGTTATTTGTGTCTATAGCTTTCGCCGTTATTTTCTCTTAGACCCCCGCGGTTGTTATACATCGAATTAAAAAGTGGTCCTTCAGCATCATTTTTTCAGTGGCAACTAAATGCCATTTAATGTGAAAAACAAATGTTGACTTGTCTCTTGAAGGAAGTGTGTTTCTTGGCAAGACATCAAAGTGTTTTAAACTGTATTAGGAGGGTTTGTTAGTTTTCTTACCCGGAGCCTACGGTAATGTAAGGAAACAGCCTCTCGGTGGAAGCACCCGTCGGAGGGGGGAGCGGGCGCTGCGCAGCGCTGCACATAGGTGCACGCTCGAGAGGCGGCTTTAGCTGCAGCAGGAATGCACAGGCACCTCTTCGCTGGGATTACAGCCTTGATTAACGTGCTAATGAATAGGGATGTTAAAGAGTCGTCCGGAAACCCGTCTGTGAGAAGGAGGAGTGAGAAACTCCTAGGTTGGGCTTAGCCTGCAGAGAGAGCAACTTCACTGAAATGCCATTAACCTACTGCTCCTTAGCAGACACTCGGGCAAAGCACCTCGGAGATGTCTGAGGAAGGGCTGAGGTGGAAGCAGGGGGTGGAATCCCTGCTGGGCTCTCGCCTGTGCCCCCGCTGCTGATGCGGGGCTGCGGAGCGGGCAGGGCAGCCTGGAGCCACCGGGCCGGGCACCGCGCACCCGGTGCCAGGGCAGCCTCTGCCCCACAACTCGGAGGAAAAATAGTGTCAGGGAGATGGCGGGGTGGGGGAGAATGGAACCCAACGTTTTTTTTTCAGCGGTTCCGCTCCCTATTAACTTTGACATCTTTCTCGGATTTATAAATTAGAGTTCATTATCTCGAAGGTCGTTAAAGTGGGCAGCTCAGATAAGAATAATGCGCTCAAACCCGCTCGCTACAGCTGGCTTCGCCCTGAGCTGTCTGGTGGGCTCAGGAAGTTGACGGAGGCTTCAGTCACTCCACTGGTCAAAGAGAGATACCGGTCCCTTCTGCCCTCCTCCTCGCCATTTCTCGCCAGTAGAAGGTTGAAAAGCAGCTGCCCACCAGCCTGGAGAGAGCAGCAAGCAGATCCCCAAGGCAAATGGACCTGCCCTTATTTTTGAAGGAAACAAACATGTTTCTCCCCCCGCGTCCTGTCCCAAAGTTAAACGTCTGTTTAGGACAAACTCGAGAAGCAACAGTCTTTGCGAGAACTTTGTTTTCTCCTTCTCCTTGTGAATAACAAAGTGGTCATAGGCTACTCGGCCAGTTGGCGAGGAGAGAACTTTTGTTTTCTGGGGCGATTTATGTTCTTTATAAATATGTGGTTTGGAAAATAAAAAGAGACTTGAAAACGTTGTTACAATGAAAAAGGACAAATTAGAAGACATTTTCTGTGATCAAAGGAGGAAGAGAAAGCGAGTAGGGGTATTCAAAAAGCTTGACTTATTCACACAACTCCTTTGGAGCCCAGGGGCAACAAGCGTGTCTTACATTGAAAAGGCGGCTCTATTCAGAGTGCAGGTGCGAAGTGGTGTGGCACATTCTGCCACATTATGTAAAGGTTGTTGGAGATTAGTGTTCAGACTTAATAACTAAAGCGCTTGATTTACATTGGAAAAAAGCCCCCTCATCCGTGAAAGCAAAATAATTTAACGCGTGATCATTTCGAGTGCTGCTGATATCCTAATACTTGCATTGTTCTCGGCCAAGTACTAGAGGAGCGCGGATTGATGCTTTTGGGAACCTATCATTTACAGCCACTGAACTCTGCTCAGAACTGGAGGTCTGGAGGGGAGATAAAAGAGGGGCACAAGAGAAAAGTTTCGCATTAGGGAAAAAAAAAAAAAAGAAAAGGAGGTGGGGGGAAGAGAGAACAATATAAACGTGACAGTTCTCCTCCTCCCCGCTGAGGACTCCATGCCTCCTGTCCACTGCCAGGGCGAAGCAGCGTCCAGGTCTACGGAGACGAAAATTGGGTTCAGGTCCCAGGCTCTTCCCTACTCCGCCTTCCCCCGTCGCAGCAGAATTACTTACCTTACTAATTATTCATATTTATGTAAATGTCATTAGTTAATGTAACTTTCTATAAAAAGATAATCAGGCGAGAACGGAGCATAGGTATTACCTTAAGTGCATTGGCTCTGGTTGTTTCATTCATATGTTAATACACGTGATGCAGTCGTGCCAGGCGTGGGGAGGGTGGAGAGGAGGGGAGAGGAGGAAGGCAAGGGAAAGAAATTAAATAATAATAACAAAGCCCCACAAAGGCTTTAAGTTTGCATCGCAGGACCTAGGCACACGGTGCCTTCTGACGCGCTGAACAAAGGGGGACGGGCGCCGTCCCAGCCGCGGCGGCTGTCCGGGCATTCCTGCAACTTTGGGTGGCTTTTTTGTTTGTTTGTGTCCCCCTCCTCTCCCTGAAGGAGAATTTTATGCTTCAAACCGTTTCGATCTACCCAAATCCTCGTGCCGAGCCGAGTATCTCAATTCCCGAACGACCCCGAATTAAAGTATCTTTGTACGGGACACGCACCAATTAAAATTGCAATACCTTTTTGCATCTCCCTCTTTAGTATAAGCATTTTAGGACCATTTCCATAAATTCTCTGAGAGAATAAAGGCTATAATGGGAACAAGGTGAGAAAGCTGTTAACCATTGTTTCAGCAAGAAAAGGTCGTAAGTCAGGCAATTGGTGTCTGACCTGTCAGGACAAGGTATAAAGGCTTTATTCATGCAGTCGCTCACGATTTTCTCAGCTCTCACAAAAGTGTTTTTATGATTCTGTTTTCTTACCTCGTTCCTTAATTAAAAAGCTGAATGATTAGAATAGCACCTGCATAATGTCTGAACGACGCCTGCATACTAATTCGCGAGTCTTTACATCTAGTAATTATAACATAAAATCAGAGATTGAATAAAACAGAAGGATTTTGCCCCTAAAGCCCTGCTAATCCTCTTTTAAAAGAGTCTGCTGAAATAATTCAGAACAGTTTCCGGAAGTTGGATTACCGACTCTTTTTTGACTATTTACAATGAAATGATATTTCACACTTAAAGGACTCTGTGTATTTCTACAACAGGTTTTTTAAGGTGGCCTGTTTCTAGACAATAACAATCCAGCGATTCCTTTCTTTTCCTTCCCGTTTTTTCCCTCTTCCTCCCAGCAAGATCTTCATCTTTATCAAGTGTATGCGAGGATTAATCTGTCCTCAGGTAGGGATAACAAAACCTCCCCCCTTGAAACCTCCCTTTGCCTCCCCACTCCGGGACTCCCCGTGACGAGGAAGAGGGAGGGCTGCGGGCGGGCAGCCCAGTTGTGCCCAGGTTCAGTCGCACCCTGTTTCCCGGCCGCTGGCGGGAGCAGCCGCTGGAGCAGGGAGCGCTCGTTGCTTCACTGGTGCCCCCACCCAGGGCAGAGCAGAATTTAAGCCAGCAGACACTAGTCAAAAGTTGAGGAGTAATTTTTTTGTGTCTTCCCGAAACAGTTGAGGGGGTTATGGGGGAGTGGTGGTGTCCGCGCTTTTGTCTGATTTTCAGGGCGTGCTGTAGCAGGTATTCTCAGAGGCAGCAACGAGGCAGGGGAGGCAAAGGGGACAAGAGGGAGCTGCTGGCCGCGGGCAGCGCCGTCCCGGGGGCCTCCCCCAGCCCCGCAGGGCTCAGCTCGACCCCCCGGGACGGCTTCCCCGGTCCAGGCAACCCTCAATGACCCGGAGACGCGTTTTGCGGCAGTATAGAGTCGATCCTCTGGGTAACATTGACCTGGGGGAAAGAAAAAAATCTTTCAGATCTACCGATCTGTTAGAAAGTCGTATTTATTTTAAGAAAAAGGTTTCCTTGTAGACCGGCGAGCTGCAGCCCGGCCATGAGGTTGGGTGCCTCACGAGGAAGAAAACGAAGCTGATGCACGGATTTTGAACCGCGGGAGCTGCTGCCCGCACCCTCTGCAGCTCCGCGAGGTCTCGGCGCCTCATCCAAAGGAGCCACGGTGGTCCTGGCCTCGGAGCTGAGCGGATCCAAAAGGAGAAGAAGCTGAGAATAAAGTCAGACTCACGGGAAGTTTTAGAGGTTTCTCTGAGATGTTGCCATCATTAAGAACACCTTAGTCTGTTGTGCCATTTTTCCTTAATGTTGAAGAGATGATTTTGCCGTGGCTTTTGTCCTTCTCCCTCCTTTTCCTCCCATAGTGTAATCCTGCAAAAAACTCTAAATCATCTATGAGAAAATGGAGTCAACGTGTCATTCAGCATTAAAAATCAAGGGGCTTTAACTAAAAGCTTTAATTGCTATCCTGGCCCCATTATAACCATGGGAACGACATACTCTGTTGGAAACTCAGAAATGTTACATATCGCTTTAGCAGGCGCTGCCCTTATTTGTTTACTGTAGCTTACTTTCATTTATATCCCCGGAATATTATTTCACTAGGTTACACACGAAAAGACAAAGGGTGTAAATAAACTAACATATGGCCCAGAGGTTTTAGAGGAGCTGGAGCCGCTTAGCAAGTCATGTGGGTGATACTGGGAATCCGTCTTCTGTCCTTCCCCCGCTCCCTCATAACCTCCTTCTCCTTATGTATTCCTTCTACCTTGTCACGATAAGTCACGTTTGTGTCACGACCGGCTTTGGAGCACCAGATGGTTTTTCCTTCCGACTGCAAAAATCTGGGCAGTGCAGGAGTGGAGAGGGATGGGCGCTGGTCCCTGTGCCTGTGTCTCTACGTGCAGCTGGGGAGAACCCGCTGACATAACAAATGTGCGTGGGGATGTGCACACGCACCCCAGCCCCGGACACGGCCGCTCCGGGTGGGGGGCCCGGCCTCGGGAAGGGGCTCCGGACCGAGCCGGGCCGTTCCAGGCTGGGCTGCCCCTTGGAGCGGGCGGCTGGCCAGGCGCCGAGCAGGGTCGAGCAATCTGGCGCCGACAGAGACACTTGACAACCTTTTTGTTGTTGTTGTTATTTTCAATTGCAATCAGTTTCAGGATTTCTCTCCCAAAAAGCCCAACCAGAGTCGAGCCCCGCTCCTTTCGGGAGGTGCACATGGTTTAACCATGCTGCACCTCCTTCCCCTCCGCTTCTCCCGGTAAGGTGGCGGAAACGGGTCTCGGTTACTGATTCATATTTCTAATCTTCCTTTCCTGAGCATACAATGTGCTTTTGTTAAATGAATGGTCTTTAATTAATGCACTTGCACAATGCAGGGCCTTGCATGGGGATCGATGATAGGAAGCAACAGGGGATGGTTCCCTCCAAAATGGTTTGTCAGCATTGAGAAAGAAAAGGCAGTGTCTATAAAAGGGCCACTAATAATGCCCACACGTCTCTCACCATGTTGTCTGAGAGGACATTCCTTCCCTTGTTGACAGTCAAGTGTAATAAGTACATGTCTTCGCTCAATCATTATAGACCATAGAATTGTATTCTTTAATTAGCATGTACTGTTAGCCCTCCTTTCCTTTATGGGCCAGTTTTTGTCTTTTACACACCAGCAAAAATGTTTTCCTTCATTTCTTTTTCTTGAATTCTATTATTTCTGAAATTATTTCTCTCTCTCCCTCCATGTAGTCAAATGTATTCTCTATTGACAATATTCCTGGCAGCTAAAGCCAACTTTTTGTCATCTCTCTGTGTTAGGCAACTTCTTTCAAGTTTTCCTTTCCTAAAAGGGATGCAGGCAGCGCATGCGCAAGCGCCCGCCGGGTTCGGGCCGCGGTGTGCCCGGGGCTGCTGCATCCCTCCGAACAGCAAAGCTGGCGTTTGTCATGCGGAGGGAGCTCTGAGCAGGTTCGGGAGCTGCGGAACCCTGGAACCTATTAGCATCCATCAGGAGAATACGCATGGCAAAGAAGGCTTACTTTCAGATTACTGTAGCTGGCGAAAGAATTCCATCTCTTGAAAAAGAAATAAAACGCCCTAAATCCTCCTAGGAACCTTATAAAAGGGTTTTATTTCTCTGTAACGGGCAGGACGTGAGGGTGGAAATTCTTCAAAAGAGAACTTACACCCTGCGAAACAGCAACCCTTGGGGCGGAGGGGAGCAGCAGCCTGAAAACTCGCTCCAATCCCCCGATGCTGGTGCCCAACATTCCAGTGTCCGTGTCCCCAGAGCCGCAAGGTGCCCGTGAGGAGCCAGGGTGCCACTGCCAAGGTAACTGGGGCACGCACCCACACCCCAGAGGGACAGGGCGACACCGGGCTCTGTTTCTGCACCCTGCACCTTGGGCAATGCCTAGAGTAAAATTGCTGTCAAGTCTGCGATTTGAAAAATGTTGTCTCAGAAATTAAGCCAGAGAAAGGGTTTATTTTGTTTTGTTCTTTTAATGGAAATGCCAACCTAAAACGATTAACATTAAAAAAGGTTAAAGACCAACAAAAAAACCACTCATTAATACTTGATTGTACACCACATTAATAGTACACAGGTTTGGGCAACTTTTTTTTTTCAATATAAAAAAACAACAGAAAGAGAAGGTTGATTACACAGTGTTTTAGAAATGGCTCGGTATCATCAGTACAAACACTTATTTTAAAAGTGCACATTTGTAAAAATAACCATAGAAATGAAATGCTTATAAATATTTATTGTAAAAAAATCCAAATATTAAAAATAAATAGTATGTTCAAGCACACAACAGAACATTCCTCCATTGCCAAACACGTGATAAAGAAAAATAAGGAATAAGATAGTCTGGAATAAGGAATAAGAAGTCTGGAAAGAGATACAGCATACCAACATTGTAAATGTTTTTCTGCAAGCTACATTTTTCAGAGGCTTCTTCTCTGTACAGTTCACAAAGAATGTGCTAGATTTTTCCATAAATATGACAAGACCAAAAATAATATCAATAATAATAGTAATACCCACTCCACTCTAATTTGACTCTGTCTTTACTCAGAAAATGTCCCATTAAATAAAGGATTTGGCTTAGAATGGCAGGATTGGGCTCAGATAATTCTTTAACAACTAAAACAGAACTACACTGATGAGTTACAACTTCAAGGAATTCATACTCCGAACAGGGCATTGCATGATATCCACTGAAAAACTACTAAATAAAACTTGATCAGGGAATCATTTCAGTACAACACCGTTATGTTTATAAAATGAAGATACAAAAGGGATGCAGTTCAACTATCCTCACACGCACAGACAATAAAACATGAGAGCATATGGAAGCCATCACTTTGAATGCGTTAACAACTTCGATACATTGCGGTATATACATGCTCGATAGGTATTCGGACTGTTAAATGATCAAAGAATTTATTCTATGTCTACGCACTTGCTTTCACTCTACTGAAAAAATTTGTTGGTCACAAAGTGGTGTTAATGAAACCCAACGTTTCTGCCTTTGCCCAAGAATCGCATTCTGTGCAGAGTGTGTGTAGGAATATTAGACGGAAAAGTTTGGAGGATGAAATACAAAAACAATGGACATAATTTCAACTTTCGAACTGTAAGGTCATACAGACATCGACGGACATCTGTACACGGTCAGAGTTTCACGCAGACACAGCCGCATATATCCAGATGTATGTCTATACACAGGATTCGATAGTTTGGTATTTTCTGCACCCTCTGGGCCCCTAAAGTTATCTTTAAAAGTTTGATTTTATCTCTTTAGAAACGGTTTAAAGCTAACGGGCAGGGTGAGTTTGACAGAGAGGAGAACAAATCGCTGACAAAGAACCTTTTACGTTTCATCAGCGTTGTTAGGACGACGAGCAGGAATTTCTCAGATAATAACTCCCACTTCAAAGATTTCTCAGCTCAATAGAAATTGGACCATCCTTTTTATTCAACCACAAGGGCTGGCACTAAAGACGACTCAACTGTTTGAATTTTTTTCCCCCGTGTTTATTTTTCCCCTATTCACTAGGGTACTTGGATAAAATAAACAACAAGACAATTACTGGAACATGGACTTCTAACTTTCCCGGGCCCATAGCCCAGCGCCCATGGCCCCGGCCATGCGGGTGTCAAGTTCCCCGCACCGCGGAGCCTCCGCTCGCTGCCTCGCAGCGACACCGGGACCGGGCGGAGTGGGAAGGCCATCTCCCCATGGACCTCACCCCTTCTTCCAGCTCCTGGGGGAATTCCATGGGGACACCTACTCCCTGAGACAGAGGCAGCCCAGGGAGGGGGATCTTCCAGTCCCCATCCTATCTTCCCTCCCACGTTCGGTGGGGAGGAAAGGGAAGCAGTTGTCAGGCTTTGTGGCCAGTTTTGCTGCTAGAAGCTGGTCAGAAAGGCTGGGGACAGCGGGCGGGAGCTGCCGCCGAGCTTGGGGGACTGGCAGTCCCTTACTTTGGGGAGAAGGAGATCGGGGCGACAGCGTCGGATCGGAGCCCGCCTCGGGGGGAGGGCGAAGCCCAGCAAAACCCAGCTCCGCCGAAGTGCATTAGGTGGAGGAAGTCTATCTCTAGCGGGGAGCAGATTGAGTGTATTAAGCTAGCATGAAACCAAAGGTCAGTGCAAATGTATCTTAATAGACTGTCTCAAATGGAGTGTGCCTCCTTTGAAGGCCGCTTGCTATTGCTCTCCTCATTACCATAGCGATCCTAACGTGGCATGCTGATGCACCATAAAACTCACACTTTCAACCCCAAAATCAGGCCCTTTGAACAACCCGAGCTTGATTAGACCTTTCTCCTTTTCTTTCCCCCCTTAAAAACCATTTCCTTGCCTTTAGAAACTCGCCCTCAAATCCCAAATGCATTCTCTGATCCTGGCAGAAAGCAGAAACAAAAGTGAGCTGAGGCGACGGTTCAAGCGGGCCTTTTCTTCCTGACAGTCTTATCCATTTTTATTATGGTCTGGAACAAGTGCCCTGTTCGCGTGGGTTTTGTTTACCGGAAATTAAATGAAAATGATTTAGTTCGCGTCAAACAAAAATATATACTTGTATACACAAGAAAAAGGGCCTGTTAGACGTAAATATTATGTCCTTAATGAAAAGACTGGACGGGCTCCAGACTTCGCCTTTCACTATTTAAGTATGACTTGCCTATTGCCATAGAAATCCTAACTTACCATGAAGATTCACCGTTGTGAAGAAATACTTCTTTGTGCGAGCTTGCTTTGATGTCTAAGGCATAAGACTCAGGCTTTCAGCTGCGTCTGTCTAGATTACCTTGAGAGCAACGGGGTAGACATCTGTAACAAGCAAATGAAAAATTAAAGGTGATTAGCCTGCACATCCAAATACTTCTGTAAATAGAGAAATAAAGAAATAAACAGATCTCGGGACATGATGGAAACATCCTTCCTACCCGCATCTGGCTTTTGCACTTCTCGATTTCCATGACACAAGTTTCGGGGGCTGGAGAGGGGCAAAACTCTCCCCTGTTTGGGTTCGTCTTTCACACATCGCTCCCACCTAACCGATTCCCTAAGTGTATTATCATTAGCGACATGCTGTTGCCACCATACGTGGTGTTCAAGTACAAAAGTTGAGTTTGGGCGAATGAAGAAAAGAACGGGGACTTGGTGTCTTGGGAGAAAAATACGGGTGTACAGTAAGGAAAACACTGGGCATTGGAGTGTTTTTTAGCCACTGACCAGCTATTTATTTTCCTGTCGTTTTTTTATTTCTCGGTATCAACATACACGTGTTTATGTGCGCGCGTGTACAGTTGTACACACACAGTAACCCCAGTCACCTGGGTGCGGAGGTGATCTGTCAGACACGAGAGAATGCGGTTGCAGCAGCCTTCTGTCTGCTCTCCGCAAGCCATAGAAACCTTTTCCTGCAGCCTATGCTATTTATTTGCCTATACTATCTGGTACTCTTAAACATCATTAAAGTAATTAAAACGGCACCATTCGGTAGTTTCAAGCTACCCCAGTGGAGAGGTTTGTTTATTTATTTTGGTGTTTGCTTATTTTTTAACCTCCCCCTCCCTTCTTTCTCTGAACCAGTGCAGTGAACCCTGTAGGTTTGAGACTCTGGGACAGGATGGAGATGCGAAAGCCGCGTTGTGGGAGCCGTTCATTTCTCCTCGGGGCTGTCGGCAGGGCAGAGCCGCGGAGCAGCGGCCCCAGGTCCCCGCGCTGCCGGGGGCTGCCTGGCCCCCGCCCTGGCGGTGACGTCGCTGAATGGTCTCCCCCCAGCCCCTCGGAACCGCCCCCCCGGGAGCTTCAGCGCCCACGGTTCAACAGGAGCGCGCTCTGGGTGGGGACGGGCATGTTTAGGTATTAGAAGTCATTACCAGTGGGAGCTAAAATGGACAGTCAATCATCGCACCCCCTGGGCCTTTCTTTATTAGCGACGACTGGGTGGGGGGAGGAAATATATATATATGTATTTATATACAGAAAAAGGGAAAAATAATGAGATTGTCTACAGAAACGTCAATCGAACGGGTTAATTAATAAAAAAAATTTAATGGATCCATTTTGTACAAATTGGTAACAAATAATAGTTTATATATATATATATATTTCTTTTAAAAACCACACTCACAGAAAATCGTGGGCGAACAGAACAGTGCAGAACACAGTACTGTTGACAAGAGAAAATCTGTACAGAGAAAATCTGTATGAAACCACCGAAAGGAAGGGAAAAGGAAAACGGGAAGAGGAAGGGGAAGGGGAAGGGAAAGGAAGGGAAGGAAAGGGGAAAGGACAGGGATAAGGAAAGGGAATGCAAATCAGTTGGCATGTAAACAGACTGGAGCAAGGCGGTCAGAGTGGGGGTGTGTGGCGCGGCGGGAGGAGGCGGCAGCGCCCCGGCCGAGGCGAGCGCAGCCCTCCGGTGTGTGCGGCGCCGGGGCCGCAGGCAGGGCCCACCCGTGCGCTCCGCAGCCTCTCTCCCTGCGCCAAGCGCCTCTCGCCGCCGCTCCCGCTCGGCTTCCCCGTGCCCGGCGCGGCGCTCCCCGTGCCGGCCGGGCCGGGCCCGTCGCCCCCGGCTCTCCCTAGCAGCGGGGCCGGGGCTCGGCGGAGAGGCGCGGCGGCGGGGAGGCGCCGGGGGGCCCGGGGGGGCCGCGGGGCCCCGAGCCTTGACACACGTACCATTCGCTCAGGTTGGCGGCGGGCTGCGCGGGCGCGGAGGGCTCAGCGTGGGAGCAGGAGGCGGGGGGCTCCCGGCCGGAGTCCGAGGAGGGGGACACCAAGGAGGGCGTGGAGGACTCGTAGCCGGAGCTGGGAGGAGGGGATTTGCAGTGCACTTTCATGTGTTTTCTCAGGGAGCTGGGGTGGGTGTAGGACTTGTCGCAGCCTCTCACTTTGCAGTTGTAGGGCTTGTCGCTGGTGTGGACATGCGAGTGCTTCTTCCTGTCGCTGCTGTTGGCGAAGCGCCTGTCACAGCCCTCGAATTCACATTTGAACGGCTTCTCCCCTGCAGGAGGCAATAGGCGAGCACAGCCATTAGCGGCGGCGGCGGGACCGGGAGCAGCGCATCCCTCACCCCTACAGCCCACAGCCTCCCCGGACCCCTCTCTCCGGCCCTGCCACGGCTCCTCTCCCCGCGGAATCTCCTCTCACTAGCTCTGCCCTTCCGCGCGGGCCCCGCCGAGCATTCCCCGTGCCCACCCGGATGCGCGGCCGGCTCCGCAGGCGAAGCGCCCTGCCCGGCCAGCTTCTCCTTCTCTTTCCCCTGGCCTGTGTGTGTGTGCCATCGTAGGGCTCTGTGCAAAAGACAAAGCTCCGAAACAAGGAAAACTTAGAGGAGAACTGCTCGTTCCGAGCAAACTTTTGCTGTCCCCGCAGACTCGGAAGTCCTGCAAAAAGAGCGGTCAGTGATTTATCCCTTCGAAGGTTTTTACATTAAATACATTTCTCACAGTCCCCCAGGCACGTGGAAATATTTTTCATAACCTGGCAAGATCATATTTCATCCACTTCATATTTGCACTGGTTACAATGCCGTGGAAGATCCCCTTCCTCTCCCCTCTCCCCAGCTTACTGATGTCGTGGCCTAAATTACGAAATATTTCAAAAGAATTATCGGTTGTGGGGGAAAAAACCATAAGATTCTACAGAAAGATGACTAGGCCAAAGCACGGCATTGTCGTGAGGGTAGGATTCCCTTTTCGTTTCAACCTACACAGTCACTAAATGAATTGCAATCGGGATTAAATTGTCTGATCATATAATAAGCGATGTTACACATAGTAGAAATACAATCGTGTGGCTGAAGTCATGTGAAAGTTTAACCTCGAATCGTGTGGACCTGGCTTGGTAGACGACATACAGGAGGTTTTCAAGGAAACACGCCACAGCCAGATGCGGGATGAAATGCTGGCGGCATTATTGTCACTGACAATAGCAAACTGCAAAACCCTGCTTGCCAAGGGGTACCCAGGTCCTGTACCAATCGACTATGAAAATATCCTCCTCATCCGTCAAAAGTCAAAAAATAGCAGGGCGGAGAGGACTCCACAAAAATACGTGGCCTAACCTTAACGTGAAGTGCAAACAAAGCAACTGTGTTCACCATCATGGCGTATGTAGCCGAAAAGACTTCCAATATTTGGTTTTGTGTGTTTGTTTTAGTTCGGTTTTTTAATTTCTCGGGTTGTACGTTTGTGGTTGTAGTTTTTTCCCCCCTCTCAATTCGTCATCGTTAAATTTAGGGGAGACTCAGCCTACATCGGGCTCCGCTGAGAGCAGAGGCAAATAAAGGAAGGCATTCCAAATATTTCACATGAATGCACTTTATGCAAGGTGGGTGGGAAAGGCTCATGGCTCCGCGTTTAAAGTATGCCCTTTCCTCACTGTAATAATCAATGAGGAGCACTGCCATCCTGCACCGCTAACATTTGCACAGAGGATGGGTAAATACCTGACGTTGGAGGGAAGGGAGGGAAGAGGTTAAAAATAAGGTCTCTCACAAAACGATGCGGATTCTGTAACCAAATACTGTCGACATACAGCGGTGCATATGTATAGACACACGCCCGCCTATAATCTAATTAGAGTTTCACGTAAGGAAATAATTTGACCTTCAGCATCTAAGTTGAGACAACAAATCAAGGATATTAGTGTAGTACAAGCAAGCAGTAAGTTAGGAGACCCCAGGGAAAGCCACCCTCATAAGCACTCCGCTTGTGCAAAGTGAGTTCCATTCAGGTAAAAGCGGGCTGCGCCGCACTGCGCTTTGCCGAGTTGAAAAATGTTCAACTTCGCTTAACCCCCTGGAAGAGCCACTGAAAGGTCCGTCCGTGCAGCCGGGCTTCAAGTGGGAAGAGGGCAGCATTTTCTCAGCTGCCCGGGTTGCATTCCCTGAACGCCTCAGTAAAGAGGAGCCATCCGAGCCGCTTGCAAGCATTCCTTTCGCGAGAGCAGGTTTCCTCACGCGGAAATCCGTGCCCGGCGGAGAGAGGACACTGCTCAGGTCCCGGCTGCCGCAGCCCGGGCACGGAGCCGCGGCCACGCGCAAAGTTCCGCGGGCGATGGAGACTCAACCGCCATTTTACCCGCACACTTGTAGCTGGGCAAAAGTGTTCAGTGAAATTCAGCTCGGAATTTGTGGCATAATCCCCCGTCTCCGGGAGTGGATTAAGGTATTTACCAACTTCTCCGGGTGAGTGGTGATGGGGGGAAGCCGGAGCTGGCGGCTCCCGGGCTGCGGGCGAGGCGCGGGGGCGGCGGGGGCCGCAGGGAGGGAGCGGGGCTCAGTCCCACGCCTCGCACTATTGTTCCTGGCCCTCAGGGAAGGCGGTGAAGTGATCCCAGCCCGTCCTGCTCGTCCTGTTGCCGCCGCCTTGACGGCCTTATCCTCCAACCTGAAAAACTCGAACATCGCCAGATATCCCTCTGCCTGCTCCCCAGCCTCGGAGAAATCAGAAGTCATTAATATTTAAGGAGGCAATAATTTTCCTGTTGAATCTAGAACTGTCTTCATGAATAATTCGTAGTGAGTTCTATTAGGGTTTCAGAAACATTGCGTTTTTGACAACTTCTGGGTGTTTAATAGAAACGGTGGAACCATAAAGGCCCTGCAGGAGTTTGCACAATACAGCAATTAATCACCGAGAAAGTTAAAGCCAAAAGTACAGACGCGCCGAATGGTGTTTAATAAACGCAAATCTCCGCAGTCGGGTTTGCCCTGAACCTGCATCTCCGATGTAGGTCAGTTTTCCCAAGAATTTAACCATTTTCTGCTTCAGAGACTTCAAACAGTGAGGCCGTTAAAGAGCAGTAAAAGTTTGTTTACTTAAGAAAAACACTGTCATTAAGAGATGAGCCGTCCCGGTTAATGGCTGTACCTGTGCTGATCCAACAAGGAACTGGCTGGGATACAAGTTACGTGACCCGGGGATACCCCTTTTTCGAGGGAAAAGGGGGCCAAGAAGGCAGCCGAGGAACACAACTATGCTGTCGTCCACCTCCTCCCCGCCACCCCCCCGCCCCGCACACAGACTTACTCCTCATACAGCGATGGAAAAATAATGAGGTGACGAGTGACGGTGGCTGTAATATCTCAGTGCTATGTTTAGACGATAGCGATACGAAATTAGTGTATGTTCTGCATATTATATCACGTCGCGCTCTATCATAAAAAATGAAACTCCTGGAAGGTCAAGCCCTGCACCAAGCATGGGGGAAGGGGAGTTTTATGAACTGGAAGGCGAAAAAAATCGTTTGGCTGTAAGCAGATCTTACAATAGGATTATGTAGTTTCCCTCGCAGTGCATAAGGCTGTACAGAAGGGGGTGGGAGGTGGAAAACCCTACACTGGAACAGATTAAATTTTCCAAAAAGGGCTTATTTCTTATCTTCTTCTTTAGAAATGGAAAAAAAAAAAAAAAAAAAAAAAGACAAGCGAGCGCTCTAGACTACAAACACCGGCTGCTAAACTAATTAATACAACTTCACAAGCTGCTCCTGGAAGTGTGAAAACTTTCTAAGTGCAATTTCATTAATTATAAATGCTTTCCTGGCCGGAAGAGTTCAAACGTAGTTTTGCAAGATCGTCCATCGTGTTACTTTATTTTCTGTTAACTAGAACTAACAGATGTTTCTGACACATGTCCCAATTTCACTTAACAGATCTGCAAATGACATTTCAGAATGTACGGGCCGAAACAATACAAGGGTTTCTTTTCTTTCTTTTCTTTTTTCTTTCTTCCCCCCCTCACGAGAATCAGAAATTGCAGCTCCCCATATCTGCGAACGCAGAAAGTCGTTGGAAGGCAATGCTCATTAAAAATGTCAGTGTTATTCAGATCAAACATTTGAAACTCCCTCTGCCCAAAACAGAACTGTTGAACGAAAAGGTCGCAGCTGTGTTATTCTCACAATGTTCGAGCAGCAGCATCTCAGCGACATCAGTCAAAACTGACTAGACAAGTTGTAACTTCCATTGTTCACTTTTAATTTGTGAGCTTGCACAATGATTTGGTTTTTTCCCCCCGACTACTTTAAATCGAATAAAAAAAATCCTCGCCAGTTTGAATTAGCAGAAATAGTAGCTATGTCATTCGATATTTACACAGATCTACCCACATAAACATTACAGCAGCCTCTCCTCACAACCAGAAAAAAATATTGAAGGGAATACTGAGAATTCTGAGATTTGCTCATGCTTTCCCCTTCCTCCCCCTTTCCTCCCCCTTCTCCAAACGGTAAAGAAGCAAACAAATCTGAGAATTTATTTTCCAGAAGTACTTGGCGTGCATTCAATAACAACTCAAAGGATACATTAAAAAAAAAAAAAAAAAAAAAAAAAAAAGAGAGTAAAGAGAGCTTTACATACTGACCTGTATGAGTTCTTTTGTGTATTTTGAGATTCTCTGATCTGGCAAACACTTTACCACAGCCTGGGAAAGGGCAGGGGAAAGGTTTTTCACCTGTGTGGACTCTGATATGATTTACAAGTTTATATTTGGCCTTGAAAGGTTTCCCTTCTCTTGGACACTCTTCCCAGAAACATATGTGATTGGACTGCTCGGGTCCTCCAACGTGCTCCACCGTGACATGAGTCACCAGCTCGTGCATCGTGCTGAAAGTTTTCGAGCATAATTTTTTAGGAGTCTGGTCCAACTCAATCCACTTACAGATGAGTTCCTGTTTGATGGGCTGCCTCATGTAACGAAAGAAGGCACCCGGGCCGTGGTGTGGAGCCAGGTTCACGTTCAGATTCATACCACCGTAGTTATGAAGCGAAGAAGCAGCAAAATGATCTGTCCTGGAGGCTGGTACTTGAGTGAAATGTTCAGACCTGGCATACATTTCTCCAGGTAACCCCAGTCTGAGCTGTCCGTTTAGATGGCCACCTGGAGCTGCATGGGGAGGCTGCTCATGGAGTCCAGTGAACAGAGAGGGATTCCCAGCTTCTGAGTGGTGGTGGTGGTGGTGACCATGGTGTCCGGGGTAGCTACCTGTTGTTGAGACAAACAGTCCGTGGTGAGAACTTGCAGCGGGGTGCTGCTCGGTCAGCCCTGGCATGAGTGGGGCCGGCAGGTCTCTGCGTATGAAGAAGTCCCTACCTGCTGCCAGAGCCTGGGCTGGGTGAGAGACGGGGTAAGGGGCTGCTGGTGACTGCGCCGGGCCAAACGCTGCCGTTTGACTACAGACCACCTCGGCTTGGCCTGCCATATGATGATGATGATGATGATGGTGGTGGTGGTAGAGCTGGTGGTGGGGATGAGGGGCAGGGCTGATCTTAAGGGCCGCGGGGTGATGCTGAGGAGGAGGATGAGGATGGTGGCGGTGCCCCATGTGTTCTGGCCGGAGCTGCTGCGGCCCGAGGCGGGACTCGGCGGCGTGTTCCCCCGGCTGCGTGGGCGCCGTGCTGTGGGGGTGCCCGGCGACGCCAGGGAAGCCTGTCATGCTCTGAGGGGGGCGGTGGTGGTGGCGAGGAGCCCCCGCCAAGTCTACTAATCTGAGCGCCGTGTTCCGCCTGGAGAGAGCAGCAGGGTCCATCACCGGGATCCCCAGAGCATCCACGCTCATTAGCTTCTAACGCTAAAAAGTCACCTGACAGCGGGAGGAGAGATACACAGGGCAGCGGAGGGGGGAGAGAGGGAGCGGTGGGAACAACTTTCTTTTTTTTGTTTCTTTTTTTTTTTTTTTTTTCCCCTCCTTTCTCCCAAATAAAAAAGTTTCCCTGTCCCGCTGCCCTGGCGGCGGGACGCACTGGCAGCTGCGCCAGCGGGTGGGCTCAGGGGCCGGAGAGAGGCTTTGGTGGCGGCCAGGGAGGTCCCGCGGCGCGGCCCGTGCTGCCCGGGGCCGGGGTGGCCCTCACGGCGCGGCGGGACCGGACGGGCCGCGCTCCGGCCGCGCCGCTGCCCCGCCGGCCGCACGATCGCCGCGCCCGCCCATTGGCTGCCGCCTCGGTGACGTCACCGTGACAGGTCCCGCCGCCGCCTGAGAGGGAGATCGCCGGTGCGGCGGGGGGCGCGCGCGGGGACGGGCCGCGCATGCGCATCCGCGCCAACCCTGCCCCCGGCGCGCCCTCGGCCCGGCCCGGCCCGGGGTCTCTGCCCGGGGACGCCGCCTGCGGCCAGGCACTGCCGGACTTCAGCCTGCGCCCGGGGAAGAAGA
This sequence comes from Sialia sialis, assembly GCA_009812075.1. Lineage (NCBI taxonomy): Eukaryota > Metazoa > Chordata > Aves > Passeriformes > Turdidae > Sialia > Sialia sialis. The sequence continues at coordinate 13,332,424 of VRYO01002781.1, read as the reverse complement.
AGCCTCGGCATCGCCCCGGCCTCCCCCTGGCCTCTGTCCGTGCCCGCTGCCCTGTCCCGAGACACGGGACAGCCGCGGGGCTCGCCCCCGTGGAGCACTGTCAGCCCCGGCAGTCCCCGCCGCCCGGGCAGAGCAGCGGCAGTCGGAGCGGTCCCGGTGCCGGTGCCGGTGCCGGTCCTGCCGGCCCTCGCACTTGTTGCCAGCGCGGGGTGAGGTGCTTGCCCGGCAGAAGCTGCGGCCGGAGCTGCACCGGCCGCTCGCTGGCCAAGCGTGTTCGGCCCGGGACTCGGGCTGGCGCCCCGGTGCCTGAGCCTGGACAAAGGAACCCTGAGAGACTCCCCATCCCCTTCCCCCTCCTCTGACAAGTTTTAGCTGTTATCTGATTACTGGCCGCCGGAGCAGTGCGAGAAATCGTGATGTTCAGGCTGAATCTGAATGTTTAACCCAGAAGAGGGAGTCTCTCCCTTTTCCTCCCTCACTTTCTCTCACACACACTTACAGGGTAGTTCCACGTAAAATCCCCGTCCTTGGCCTGAAGGAAAAGCATTGGCAAACATTCATAATGAACTCGGTTCTGATGATTCTCACCTGAAGGAAATAACTTGGTGTGCAGGGTTTGCGTGCTAGTAGTGGAAGTGTAGGCTTGGGTTTCAGCTGGACACACAGAGGCCTTACAGGTTTAGAAAAGCTTAGGGCTTCAGCACGGGAGGAAGTATCTGCTTAAGTTTTTAAGAAGGGGATTGTGAACTCAAAAAAGTAAATGAAACGTGGGGAAGGATTCTTCTGCTCCAAGAAAGAAAAACAAATCTTCAAACATCTGCCCATTGCGTTACCACAGTACTTGGATCCTGACACAAAACGGCTCCACCAATAACCTCCCAGTTTTATGAAATACAGCAATGATTCATTCTCTACCCATCCTGTTAAACTCTCATCATTTTAATACATTGACTCGCTCTTAATTTGCCAGTGGATTCTTTACCAGATGCGTGCCAGGTAAAGCTCCCAGCATAGAATTTTGCATTTCCATAAGAATTTAACAGTACTGGCAAGCAATAGGCTTGATGTGAAATAGTAAAACAGGAAACTATTTGGCAATGTCAACCCAGCTAGTTTCATAACACAAGCTACAAGCCAATGATTGGAAACCATAAGATTAAAGTTTAGGACATACATAACCACATGGGAGACATCGTTGTCACAGCTTCGCATATTCTGGGTTGGCAGCAATTACATATTTTGTAATGCTTGTATTTACCGTATTTGAGCTCTAAAATGAGGCTGGTATTCAGGTAGCTAGCTATAGATACATCCTTGCACGCATCTTTGCGAGTGGAGATGATGAAAAGTGACAAATGATGCAATTAGCTCCCCAACCTTACATAACATGTTTACGCAGGCATTTTAAACCACACACCATCCTCACAATATCTCAACTTTCAAGTCTACTTGCTCTACGAAATGGATATGACAGTCCTATTCATGACCATCTCAATAGGAGTGCACAGAAGAGACAAACGTTAGGAAGTATGAATCTGTTACTTACAAATGTACTGAGACTGTGAATCCCAAATAAAGCTGCTTTCCTCATACCTCCTTAAAACACTGCATCGCTACATACTTGTTATCCATCAATTCTGACACGTCTCAGTCAAGGGGGAAAACATTTGGAAGAGTTTCCCAATTAAAAAAGATGTCGTAACACTTTTGCCCTAAGTTCATTTCAAATGTTGTGATGATTTCTTGCCAGACTCTCATGGCTCTCAGCTTGCCCCTCACTCAGGGCTGTCTCTCACACCCTTTTCCAGTCAGCATGGGAGAACCTGGCGCTCGGTGTCCCTCACTGTTAGGGAGGTTGATGTGAGCCCCGGTTGCGTGGGGGAGCAGGCGGGGGCCGCCACATGACTGCGGGGAGGCGGAGAAACGGAGAAGGGATGAGAAACGGGCCCAGACCCGGACTGGCTCCGCTCATCTCCCATAATGTTTTGAAAACTTGAACCCCTGTCTGTGCAGCCCTTTGGCAGCTCGAGCTCATGCTCGAGCGGTGACCGAGGTCTCCCTCTTCTTGGCAGCGGCCTGAGCCCCGATTGACCAGACACGCCGGGCTCTGGGCAAACTCTGAAATATGTCAACACCAGCTTCTGCAGGGCCAACAGACTCGCAGCTTGGTCCCCAGCACAAATTTTCCTGTGGCTGCTGTGTGTTCTCGACCTCGTCCTCAGCCCCAGGCCCCAAAGCCAGCCCGAGCTGGAGGGTGGCTCTCAAGAGTACAGACGAGTCACAAGCACTCCCCTGGCCCCGACCCGGCTCTCGCGGAAATACCTCGGGGCTGTGCCCTGAGCCAGGGGCTGGGCTGTCCCCCTTGCTTTCCGCTCCACCATGCAGGGCCCAGAGCTCTGCCTGCCCCAGCTCGGGCCGGGCAGCCCGCGGGGGCAGCCCCAGCCCTCCGGCCTCTGCCCGCACGCACCCCCGCCCCGCCAGGGCCTGCGGCGTGGAACCGGCTGCACATCCCTTTGCGGGCTGGGAACAACAGCCCCAGCTGCTCATCGGCTTTCCCTTAGCTTTGTTTTTTCGGTAGTAACCTACCTAAACATCAAGATGGTCGTCCCTGTTTCTAACATGGCTTGGAAGACAACAGCCCACTCTATAACCGTGCTCACCTCAAGGCACAGCTCCTGGCCTCAGGAAGCATTGGAGAGAGCCAAATTTGACCTTCATCCACCCCGTGTACTCCCACTTCCACCTCTGCAGAAACTTCCTGACCAGCCACCTACAAAATACCCAGACGGTGCCCGAGAACTGAGCCGGGCCGGCGTGCTCTGAACACTCCGGGCAGGCTTCGGGTGTTACTTTTTTAGGCTTCAAATCCCGAACAAGAGGAGGAGAACAGATGAGTCTGAAACCCCCTCATCTTTACTGTGAGACAGAGAAAAAACTCAAGGAGTAGAAATAGAGAGGGCCAAGAAAGTCAGGCTGTGCAATTCCTGATCCCTTAAACCCGCTTTGGCGGGGAGGGATGAGGGAAGCAGACTCAGGACCTGAGCCCGAGTCCCTGCCTGCCCCGGCAGAAGGCACTGCTGGTTAGGAAGAGGTGGTTCAAGAGAGCTTTTCAACAATCTCAGCTTTACCTCAGGGAGGAGAGGGTACTGAGTAGCTCGAGAGCACACTTTGCCTGCCTTTGTTTTTATTCCCTCGCCCCATATCCACTTACGGGGACTTCTTTATTTCAGGGGTCCCGAACAATGGGTAGTCAGCTACCAGACAAGCAACGGTTTGTGCCTAGGTTTGCCTCTCACATTTTGTGACCTAGAGCTACCCTAGGACAAGCAAATCATATGCTTATTTTAAATAGAATATTTCATTCAGGACCTCAAGATTAAGGTATTCCTGTCAGATAAGCTGTCAGTCACTAACTACTTAGACACCACATTGTGGAAGCCTGGTATCCCTGGTAAAGATGATACATATCATGTAAACCCCATCAACAAGATCAAAGTCTTCTTCTTTAATAGGATCCAATACATGTCAAACCTCATTCCAATCAAATCGTCCGTAAATGAATTCAAGATGAATATGTCATAGAATAATGTGACAGTGCAATCACATGGGGTCAGGGGTTGTTGTTTCAATGAGAGAGTCGTCAAATATTAATTCTAGAACCTCCAAATGAATAGGCATTGAGCAGGATTAGGCAGCTGCTAGTGGGGAGTTCTGTCGCTGGTTTGTGTTTATGCAAGTACCTTAAACACTAAGCTGAAAAAAATAAGTCTCCTTTGAACTGTAAAAAGGACATATTTTAACTTACTTGACTTTTCCAGGATGTTTCTGTAAAGTCGTTTTCTTTTCCTCATTACAAGGGGAGTCTTGTGCCTCATTTCCTGACCTTGTTCCTGTTTGAGAAGAGAGGTAGAAAGTTAAGAGCAAAACCATTCGTGAGTGATATGAAATGAGTAAGGCACTCTATATGTTGGGCATCACAGATTCAGAAAGAAAACGGAGGAAAAAAACCCAACCCCAAAAACCCAATCCATAAAACCAAACCAAAACACAAGCTAGGAAATGAGAGGAGAAGAAAAGCTTTCTCTGAGGGGAAACTGGAGGCTGTCTCCCCAGCAAAGCAGCACATGTTTTATGGAGTCATGAAGTTTCCATGGCTGATTTAGAAAAAAAAAATATGAAAGGACATCTTTTCAGTTCTCCTTTGATCTGACATTCACCTTCTGGCAGGCTATTGTAAGGCAAGTTTTTACCCACTCGGCTATATTGTTTACAGATCCTTCCGTCCCGAAATTAAATTCCGGACTCTCTGCGAGCCTCCAACACAAGTTGTTGTCTCAGCAAGGATTAGTAAAGCACCACCCTGGCACTTCTCCCTGCCTATAATTTTCAGCTTGCTCTTTGCTCTCTGTAAGGCAGAGCACTGCCACTGCTACAGGCAGAACTTTGCACAGCTTGCTTTGAGCGGCAGCAATAGCTCTGAGAGCAGATCTGGGGCTGGATGCAGTGTCTGAGTCTGAATTTTTGCAGATATCTTTGAAATTCTCAGGATTTTGTTTGGTTTTAAATGCAGAAAAGTACACTAGAATCTGGAATCAGTTACTTAAAATGATATTATTATTGTTATTATTATTAATAATAATAATAATAATACTCTTGCTACTATTATTTTAGGGACTCCAGAGCTAGTAGGCAAAAATAAATCTGTACTAAGACAAACACTTGATGATATTAATTACGAAACTTCATCATCTTATCATAGTCATAATCTTTCATAAATGATTTGATATCCTCAATATTTTCACTTCTGTGATGAAAATTACTGCCAAAACTTTACCAATCCCTTAGGAATTAAAATTCCTAGTCAACTTTCATTCATCCTCGCACTTTTCTCAAGTCAGAGCGGCCAACACTGCCCCGCTAGTGAGAGGTTTGCAGGAGTTATGCTTTATTGGTTAGGGTGGGAGGTTGGAGGAGTGCTGAGTTCCCAAGCGCTCGCCAAAACTTGTTGAAACTGGACAAAAAAAAAAAAATCGCTGCATTTAATATTTCAAATGGTTACCAGATGACTAAAAGGAAGGCAAAACAGTTTTGCATTTCAGAGCAAATATTGGCTAAAACTCTGGCTCGACCTCGCACGCTTTTCTCATCTGCACTGTGTCGTCGGCGGAGCAGGAGGGTGATGAAGTCCCCTTGCCCAAGCTGTTGGGATGCCGGGCGCTGCTGTGGGGTACCAGTTCCCTCCCGGTGTCGCGCTGGGGCTGCGATGGGACCCGCCCCGCCCCTCTTCCCTAAACCTCGCTCCCGCACCGGGTGGAAGGTGCGCGGGGCAGGAGCAGCCGCCGCCCCCGGGATCCCGGCGGCCCCGGGCGGGGTTGACAGCCAGACCGAGTGGGCGGCAGCAGCGGCGGCGTGTGCCACAGGATTGTCACACAAACTGCACTTTCCGCGGCCGCGCAGGGCGGAGGGAGAGTTCCCTGGGAAGGGCACGGTGCAGAAATAAAGTTCCTCTTCCCTGTGTGGAGAGAGCCCCGAGACAAGCCCAACCAGCTGGGGGACTGGGGCTGAGGGATCGTGCGTGACAAAAGAGTGACAGGAAAGGGGTCGGCGAGAAGCCCACTCCAGTCCCCATCGGTCGGCGCTGTGCCGGTGCCCTGGGCTGGCACACTGAGCTGGGCTCGGGTCAGAGGTCACCTTGGGATGTATCGCTCTGGGCAGGGATTTGGGAGCTCTCTCCCTTCCCCAGCCGGTTTCAGACACGGGGCGGCCCCTCGGGGCCGGGAGCGGGGCCGCAGCCCCTCCCCGGGCTCTGGGCCAGGTAGGAGGCAGCACCCAGTCCCGGAGCAGCGCCCCCGGCTCTGCCGGCGGGGAGGCGGGGAGAGGCCGGAGGGGGCCGGCCGAGCTCCCGGGCTCCGTCCCTCCCGCACCCTCCTATAAAGAAGGGCTCGCGGTGCCGGAGCGCCGGGTCCCCCGGAGCGCTCCCGTGGCACCGGGCGCGGCAATGGGCGAGGTTCTGGGCGGGGAGCGCGTCCCCGGGACGCCTCCCCACGGGGCTCGCCATTGTCAGCGCTCGTCCGCCTCTGCACGCCGCCCCGGGCTCCCGGCGCTGCCTGGGCAGCCCCAGGACCCGTCCGGTCCCGGTGCTCGCCCGTCCGAAACGATCCCGGCCGCTGGCGGGGTCGGGAGCGCCTCAGCCCCACTCTGCGCACCCGCTGCCCCGTTCCGCGGACCTCCGCCGCTCTGCACCGCGCGGACCTCCAGGCCGAGCCTCCCTTGGCATTCAGGGGGGCGACCGCGGCTCCCGGCGTCCGACAGAAGGTGTCGGACCCCCCTTCGCTGCTTCCCGGGCTCCTGGCCCTCCGCCCGCCCCTGCCCGCCGGGAGGTGCCGCCGGGACCCTGCCCCACGTGGGTGAGGGGCAGCCGAGGCGCTGCCCCCCCGCACCGCAAGGTTCCAGCCCTTCTTCCCGGGGTGGCCAAGCCTCCTCCCGACCACCCCCCCACGACGACAGGGAGCTCTCGTCCAGCCCTTGGGGCAGGCGGTGGGGGCTAGGCAGCTGTCCGGACTGCACGGACACCCCCTACACCCAGGCACTTACCCCTGCGACCTGTTGAAGGTTTCCCCTCATTTCTGAACTGGCAAAAAT
>VRYO01002781.1:13293065-13319032 GCA_009812075.1 Sialia sialis | reverse complement strand
GGCGGGCAGGGGCCGGGGCTGGAGCTGGGGCCGCGGCGGAGCCCCGCAGGAGAGCCCGAGCCTGGGGCCCGCTGCTGGGCTCCGCTGCCTGGTGCGTCCCCAGGCGAAGGCCTCCGTCCGCCGCCGCTCTCTATCTCTGCCCGGGTTTTCTCTTGCAGGTCCATGAATCATCCTCGCAGGGGTCCCAGCCTTCTCCCGCCGCCAGCTCAGGCTACGAGTCCTCCACCCCTCCAACCATCGTGTCTCCATCCACAGAAAACCAGACTGCCAGCTCCTTATCCCCTTCCTCCTCCGCAGTCCATCACACGTCCAGCCACAGCACGCTTACATCAAATTTTAACGAATGGTACGTCTAAAACGCTAAAACAAAACAACAACAACAACAAAACACAAACCGAAACAAACAAAAAAAAAAAGCCCCAAGCGAGCAAACAAATACCCTATTTAAAGACTCCAAAATAATGGACACTCTCAAATCAAAATTTAAATGAGCAAACAAAAATAAAATGCTGCCAGTAGACCCAGGACTGAGTAAAATGAAGACTTATTTTTTATTTTTTTTTCCTTTTTTTTGTCCTCTATTATTTTTCTCTCTTTTTTTTTTTAGTTTTTCCTTTTTTTTGTTGGTTTTTTTTTGTTTGTTTGTTTTTGTTTTTGTTTTTTTTTTGCCTGACTGTTCTGCTCTGTTCCAAGGCTTGTTAGGAGAAGGGGTTAGTAGAATGCATAAGAAGACAAGGTTACCAGGGCAAATGCCAACTGTGTAGGGCTTTACTGGAAACCACTGATTAGAGATCGCCAACTGCATGTCTGCTCGAGCAGCGGCCTTCCCCCCATCCCCTCTTGTAAATACAGAATTATTAGCTTCAAAAACAAAACAACAAAAAAAGTGTACTGTTTGATTTTGTAAATAGTTATATCGCAAGTTGAATAAGGGGATATGTGGATTTGTGGTCTTTGCATATATGTGGGGGGAGGGGCGGGCGGGCGGGAGCGACGGCGGGGGGGCGGAGGTGGTGGGGGGGCAGAGGGAAGAGGTAGAAATTCAACTATTTGTACTGAATGGCAAGAATGTTCTAGTAAATGTGTATCAAAATGTGAATTACTTTGTATTATTACAGTCTAAACGTCGATCTAACAGAATATTATTGATATTAATGTGCTTTTTTGTATAAAGTGCAACATTTCGTCCCAAAGTCCAGTCTAAGTAGTGCAGTAAAATGTTGTTACACGTCCTGTCAAGAAATTCGTATAGTGAAAGCCTGGATCTGCGTGTCAAACTGTTACATTTGTTTATGTAAAGTGATATTAAAAAAAAAAAAAGATATAAACTATATCTGTCCGTTGCTTTTGGCAAATACAAGAACATAATGTATATAAATCCTAATTTCCATATTTATCCGCATGTAAAGGTCCGGTTATACCTGTTACAAGATATTCAATATTTATGGCTAGAAGAATTGGTATGTAAAATTTAGTTTACAGAACTGTTTGGTAACATTTCGTACCTTATTAAAGATTCTTAAATCCCAAGAATTGTGGTAGGAATTCTTATTCACTAAGTCAACCTGCTGCAACTCCTACTAGCTTTAGGATATTAGAATAAAACTGTCCCAGTTTTTCACTGCTTTCCATTATGTCATCACTAAAGCAGCGAAGGTGATATAAATGTGATAAATGAAAGGATCCCTGCTGGCATTACTATAGTGTGTAATTAGTATTTATATCAAAATTTATGAAACAAATTTTCGGCCGCAGTATAATTTAAATGACCTTTGCAGACATAGAATAACAACCATAAAAATAACAGAAATAGATTGCATATGCTACATAAATATTAATGTGGGGAATTGTTACACGAGAAGTGCTGCATTCCACTCCAACACTGTCCATGAATCTATATAGACTGGGTCCCTAAATTAAATTAATTCGGATAACATATATTAGGAGATTTAAAACAGAGGAGATTTTGGTTGCTATTTTAATTTAAGGCATTTATGACCATAACTAATTCTTAGGCAGTGGATTCATGACTTTCCTTGGGCCTTTTACTCCAAGAAGTACAGCACTGTTTCACGAAGGCCGTTGTTGTTGTTGTGTGTATTTTTTTATTTGGGTTTTTTTTCTTCTTCTTTTTTTTTTTTTTTCTTTGCTGATATTCCTTAAAACGTGATGTTAATTTAAATCAATTACCTCTTATGCTATGTTATTATTATTACTATAATTTTGCTAGTGTTAATAGCTTTCTAAAAAAATAAATCTAGGGCATAAGAATTATTTTATGTAATTTGATTATCTTTCTATCTCTTTTATTTATTTCTCATTTACTTAAGAAATTCGTTCCATTGGCTGGCGTTGATACAGTAAATTTGTAAATGAGAAGACAATATAAAAAATCTAAATTACTTGTGCTTAATGACTGTAGCAGAACGCCTTTTCTCTAAATCAGATTGTCTTCCTTGCAGTTTAGTTTGATAGATTTGCAAGCTGTACTGCTTCCACTAACTTAGCTACGGTTGTTGGAACTGTTGGGCTTTGTTCCTGGTTGTAGCTTGCATGATCGCCCCATTAAGCAGACAACATATCAACAGACAACACAAATCATGAGGTTGGCTAAAGCTGCGAGGGCTTGTGATATGTCATAGAGTGAATTGCACAAACTGACCTTCCAGTAGACCAAGATGACACTTTAACAGCTTCTTTAAAGAAATATTATGTGTACAGCGAGTCAATAGCCATATTAACCGCTCGGGGGGCGGGGGTGCGGGGGAGCCGCTCTCCCCTCGCATTCGTGCGGGCACTCCGCAGCCCCGGCGGTAACCCGCCCAGAGCACAGCCCGCTGCTTCTCAGCAGCCCACCGCAAGAATTTTTCTTTGTTCCTAACATTTGGCGATCTCCCTCGGAGACTTTCCACTGCCCGAAAGCACACGCCTCACCACTCACCCCTCAAAAAAAAAAAAAAAAAAAAAAAAAAAAAAAAAAAAAAAAAAGGGAGAGAGAGGGTTTGTCTTCTGGCTCATCCGAAGCCCCACTTCTGCCAGTTCGGCATCGCATCTTGCTCCCTGCAGCTGTGGGAAGGCTTCCCTTTAACTTTACTTTCTACAAAATGTTGTTATTATAAGGCTAATATCAGTTTTCAATGAAAAGAGCGCCACCTTGCAGGGTTTGCAGAGATAGGAAAAGTTGGAGCCCGGTGGGACCAGGGCAGAAAGTGTTAGGACTTGAGGAAATGTAGCCCAGCGCGCAAAAGAGCCGGGGGGAAGAGTGTTTGATGCGCCGAAAATGTTGCTTGTTGCGAATCTTTCAGGGTAGCTGTCTCTGCGATTTTACCGGGCATCGGTTATAAAAAAATGTAACATGAGTGTATCTAAGAAAAAAAGAATCGTTGAGCTCGTCTGAGCCACCCATCTGTAAAGTAAACCCGGAGAAACGTGATGAGGGTGAGATATTTTAAAGATGCGTATTGCAACTTTCTTTGAACTTGTGTAAAGTCCCTAGTGGTCGCTTAACACAGATTTGTTACTTGTGTGTATTGGTTAGTAAGTGTTCTTTTAAACTTTCAGTCTGAGGTTTGTTTGAGAGTCCTGCAGCAGAAAGGATGATTCTAGTGTTGTTGCTGCTGCTGCTGCTGGTTTTCTATCTGGGGTGAGGGGGAACTGTGCGATACTGGTTGATCTCCATCCCGTGTATGTTCTGAATTAGCGACGATCACTGGCGCTGGAATTGTTAATGCTGAATTCAAGCCCACGCCATGCTGGTGCTTGTGCTGTTCGCTTGGCTCTGGAGAGGGGAGCAGTGCTTTGAAATCCCCGGCAGAGAGAGGGGTGTTTTCAGGCAGAGAGATTGTGAGGTTTCTCTCGGCGGTTTCTGCACTCTTTTAGTCTCTAAAGTCAACTTTCCTCCTGCAAGGCTCCCTTAGCGGATTTACTCACAAAGGCTTGAGAGAACTAGCGAGCCCAGCTCTCCAGCCTCAACGGGAGCCATCATTTTCTTTCTGATGTCTGGCTCTGGAGATGCTGTCGCGGTACTTTTCCTGCGTGGGAAAAGTAAATTTGCCAGCCCACGGCAGGCCGTGCCGACAGCCCCGCGCCTCTCTGCGCTGCCTGGCCCGGGGTAGACAGAGCACTTAGGTCCGACGTCTGCCGTCCGCGGTCTCCCGCGCCCGCGGAGCCTCCCGCCGCCGCGGGGGAGTGTTTGAAGATGCCCAAAGCAGGACGGCAGTGCCAGCGGGGAGAGTGCAGGAGGCTGCTCAGGCGGATGTGTGGAGGGTTGTGTGTGCTGGCCCCTCTCGGGTGGCAACCCCCGGCCGTGCTTGTGCCGTTTGCCCGCAGAAAGTTAAATGCAAAACAATAAACAGGCGCTTCCACTTCCCCCGCGAAAGACTCGCCTTTCAGGTCGCTTTAATGGTTTGTGAGTGATCGCTTGAATTTATTTAAGGCAAGTCCGGTATTCATAAGGCAAAGTTAGCTTCTTTAGTCCTGACACTGTTTGAAATGGGCACACCCGCTCCGCGCTGGCCTCGTCTGGTTATCGCCTTCCTTTTAGCCGTGAGGAAGCAGCAGTCCCTGGGCTGATGCACGGAGCATCGACACTTTGATTTACTGCTTTTCTGGCCACATTGCTTTGCAAGTTTTCCTGTGTCCAGAGCCCTTGCTCCTCTGGCAGTAACTTTTAAAGGGAGCGAGCAGCGAGCCGGGCCGCGGACCGGGCCGGGCGGCGGGCGCGCAGGAGCCCCGGTGCGGCCGGCGCGGGGCCAGAGCCCCGCTGCAAAGCCCGCTTCCAGCAGGCAGGATGGGGAAGGAGATCCCCTCTGGAAAGGGCAGGATATTTCAAGTGACCGGACGCTAAAATAACCTGTGTGCATTTTGCCGCTGGTGCTCAGAGGGAGAGGAATTCGTGAACGAAGGAGGCTGTGCAGGTACCAGGCACATCGTGCATCACCAGTACAAAGTTTACATCTGCGTTTGCACGCACCCGCAGCCCGTTCGCACCCGCAGCACGGCTGCGAAGCCGCATACGGCTGTGCCCGCCCGTGGCCGGGACGCGCCCGCGGCTCCACGCACACGTGAGCGCCGGGCACCTCGAGATGAGGGCTCGATCCCCGCGGTTAGCACGGCGTTCCGGCGGGAATCCACACATTTTCCTCAAAAGGTGGCCGGCGATTCCCTGCTGAGCGGGGCTCTGCTGCCGGGGAACGCTGAGAGGCCCGGCCGGGGCCCGGCGCGGCCGCGCAGCCCGGCCTGCGGAGCGGCTCCGCCGGCCCCGTCCCGCGCGGCTCCGCGGGCGCGGCGGGTCCGTGGTGGGCACGGACATCGCGGGAGCTGTGCCTACATTCCACGGGCACACGGTCACTGCCGCGGATGCACGCCAGCTCACCGAAATCGCCGTTCGCTTGCTGATTGTATTACAGATATTCTCGTATCTGTGTATTACCTCTCTCTCTATCTACATTTGTACGTAAAGAAAGAGCGGTGTTTCTAGAAAGACACACATTCGTGTGTTTACACGGAAGTGTATTTTCGAAGGCTCACAGAACCTCTATTATTCAGTGCAAATGTTTCTGTACAATGGGTGGCATTTGTAACAGAATGGGTGTAATTTCCAAATTCACCCAGAAAGATTAATAACTGAGATTTCTATTTTGAATGAGGGGCTGGTCTGATTTCCTGAACCTGCTGAACGTATGAAGGTGGGTTCCACTTCACCGCAAAGATATTGCGGTTTTGGAAGCATTGTTTATTAAAAATGGCCAAGGTTTCTATTTTGTATCAATTTTTTTTTCTCCTGCTGCGAACTTCTATGGGTCAGATTTGGTTCATCTTCGATAACATGAAACACGATCCTGTGAAGTGAAGGGGCTATTTTTATCATGCAGCTGGAAGCTGTCATCAATTCGTAACATTTATTTCGGCTTTAGAACGATAGTATAAAATAGCATGAAGTTTCCAGATGACGCCCGTACTGCAGACAGGATTTTTCAAGTATAATAAATCAAATTAATTACCTTTTAGATATATACGATCATACTATCTATGAAACTGCTATTAAAAAATGCCCGATGTGTGCATCTGTGATTGTGCATGTGTTTACATCTGGGGACCCAAACACGGAATTAGCTGTCTGGGGTAGCTGCAGCGAGGCAGGGTGCATGATCAATGGGGCACACTCAAGTCCGAGTCCTCACATGCTGCTTGTCGAGACGTGGGCATGGCTTTGCCCAGCAAAAAAATGAAAGTCCTGTTTTGGCACGGGGCAGAACTGTAAGATGCTTTAGGACCCTTTTCACTTCTAAAAATCTCGTGAGGAAATATGACCAAAGAGTGGAAAAAAAAAATAAACCCTGGAAAATACCCCCACATCAGCAAGCTTCCCTCCGCCGGGCCATGTGTTTTGTACTTGATGTTGCCTCTTTCGGGGGCCGGTGGGCAGCGGGGAGATTCAGGACTGACCACCTGGAGACGGTTCCTGGAAACCGCGGCTGTGCGTGGGGGCGGTGCGTGAGTGTCAGTGGGGTGTGTGTGATTTTCTGTGAGTATTCTGTGTGTGTGAGTGCACTCTGTGTGTGAGTACTCTGTGCGTGTCAGTGGGGTGGGTGTGTGTGTGTATTTGTGTGAGCATTCTGTGTGTGTGTGAATACTCTGTGTGTGTGAGTACTCTGTGCGTGTCAGTGAGGTGTGTGTGTATTTGTGTGAGCATTCTGTGTGTATGTGAGTGCTCTCTGTGTGAGTGCGGTGTATGGAAGTGCTCTGTGAGTGCTCTGTGCGTGTCAGTGGGGTGTGTGTGTATTTGTGTGAGCATTCTGTGTGTGTGTGAGTACTCTGTGTGTGAGTGCGGTGTATGTAAGAGCACTGTGAGTGCTCTGTGCGTGTCAGTGGGGTGTGTGTATTTGTGTGAGTGCTCTGTGTGTGTGTGAGCAGTGTGTGAGTGATGCGGAGGCGTGTGTGCATCTGCACGTGTGTGATGTGTGTGTGACTGCTGTGTGAGCGCCCTGCGCGAGTCCTGTGTGTGTCTGTCTGTGTGTCTGTCTGTCTGTGTGTGTCAGCGCCCGCCGTGCGCCCCGGCGGCAGCACCGGCGGCGCATGCGCGCCGGCGGCGCGGCTGCACGTGCTGTTGAATATTTATGACGCGGCCCCGCCGCCCGCGGAAGGTGCCCGCGCCCGCCCCGCGCCCGCCCCGCGCCCGCCCCGCGCCCGCGCACGGCAGCGCCGCCGCCGCACGTGCTGCCCGCCCGGCCCGGCCCGACCCGGCCCAGCTCGGCCCGTCCGGGGCTGCCCCCGCCGCGCCGTCCCCTTGCCGCGCAGCGATGAGCCCGGGCAGGCGCTTCCAGCCTCCCCCTCACGCTGGGCAAACGCGACCTCCCTCCTCTCACGGGCTCTCTAGCGAGCCCCCGGCCCCCTCCTCACAGCCGTTCTCAGCGCCGGGGGTCGCCGGCCGAGTGGCTTTTCGTGGGCTTATATGTCAAAACGCGACGGGTACAGTCACCAGAGGAGAACTGTCTCTGGGGAAGGGAGAAAGGTTCTTGTAATGGATTCCTTTCTGTCTCGCTCCTCTTAAGAAAACCTCATCATGTTGTATGGCCCATCATATTTTATTGCTGATATATCGACATTGCATGATAGATCCGAGGAAGAAACGCAGGCTCTATTTCTTTGTAGGCTGTAAGTTTTTATTTTTTAATTTTTAAATTATTTTTTAACAAATAGTAGTAATTCTCACTACTCATTGTTCAGTGGCACAAAGTGATTTTAAAGCCTTTTGTACGGTGGCAAAATAACACCCCTTGGTATCAGAAATGTGTCTTCGTAATGACGTGGATTTTTCTTTCCCCTGAGCCCCGTGGGGAGCGGGCAGGATGGAGGCAGAAGCCTTCGGACCCCGCGCGGGCTCTCGGGCACACCTGGGCACTTGCCCCGGCCCGGGCACGGCCGCGTCCGCACGGCCCGGCCCAGCACCCCCGAAGTTCCCAGAAAGGCCCTTCCGGGTGGAGCCAGGCTGACTGGAAATCGCCCAGCGACAATTCCCTTTCTATAGCCTCCCTCTTCCCCCACCGCCATAGCCCACCTCTCTCCATCTCCCCCTCTCCCCTCCTTGCCCGGCGCTGCAGACGAACGCGCCCCTGTAGGTGTGTGCGCCTGGGCTGGGCTGTGGAAGCCTCTCAGGCCAACACCTGGAGTGCCTGTGTCCCCCTCCCCGCATGGCTGAGGCTCCCTGCACGCCCCAGAGGACTACAAGGGGCGACAATAAAGCCGATGTCCATCATGTCGCCTTTTCATTTCAGAAAGGGCAGATCCTGACCTCGGTTCCCCAAGTGGAAGCTTGTCTTGGGCACGCACTGTTGTCACCATTTGCTCCAACATTTAAACAGATGTGTATTCATACATATTTTCCCCCTGCTTTCCACTCAGGCGTTTTCCTTTCTTCCATTTCCCCCTTTAGCCGAAGAGCAAGCTCCCCGGTAATTGCAGGGGCGCGAGAGCGGCGTTCAGGGGGACAGTGGCACCCGGGCACACACCTGAGTCCCACGCCCACGCCTCCGCGTGGGAACCCTCTCTCATCATACAGCTCCCAAGAAAACTGTTGATCTCTGAGTGTGAGCCTGAACCTTTGCATTTAGTGCTCATGTCTGCTTCGTTTCCTCCCTCCCCCAGCCCTTTCCCCTCTGGGTTCGTCCCTCTGTTGTGCTTCCAGAGATAACCAGGTCCCCCCGGTGGGCTGGGGCAGGCGCGGGGCGCGGGCGTTGCGCCAGGACGGGACCGCGCAGCGCTCGCTGCGGGGGCAGAGGAGGGGGACGTGCCCTCGCTTCTCAGCCAACTGGACAAGAATGAGCTCTATTATTATTTTGTTGTTGCTGTTGCTGCTAGTAATATTACTATTATTGCTATTGTTGTTGTTATTATATTAATTTAAAAATTATCCCTTTGCAACTTGCAAAGCGTCTGTGAATTTACCTTGAACCTGCTTTTTCTCCTAGCCAATGGTGTCAGGGGCCGGCTAGCCTGTCCCTCCGGAGCATTAACCCTTGTCGCTAGCTGGAGTGAGTGAGAAGCTGAGGTTTGGCCCTGAGGAGCCGTGTGTGTAGATCTGGCACAGCTTTGCTCCCTTAACTCCTGGATCTTTGTTTTGGTGGCGACCAGGGAGAGCAGGGAGCGCTGTGCTCGCATTTCCCTCAGGCTTTTACACACACACACACACACACACAAATCCCCTTTCCAACTTTCTGCTTTTTGCGCTTCCCTTCCAGTTTTTTCACTTCTCAGACCTACTGGCAGCATTTGCCGAGATCTAGATCCCCGTCGTGGTAAGTGATGCTTTTCTCCATTGCAAAACTCGCTCAGCTGTCGGCTAGCTGTCCCAGGGATGGGTGTAGAAGTTGTATTTGTTTGGAACAGAATTGCCCAACCCCAGTGGTTTCACGTCAAGCAGCACAGAGTAAAACTATTGTCGTGTATTAACTCTGAATGGGAGCAAACAGACCAAATAATCACTGCTGGCTCCGACAGTAGCACGGCACTAATGTCATTCTTTTTAAGTTTGCAAATCAACTTTTTTTTTTTTTTGGTCGTTATGGGGAAAGCGAGCCTGTGTTTTCGGTCGGAACTTATATATTTACATTACACACCAGATCATGACAAACTATACAAAGAATGCAGCTGCCATATGTGCTTTGTGAACATACAATTATGACTGGGGGGTTCAAGCATTCAACTTAAGTGTTGCAGACACGCTGATACCACTCTGCAAGGTTCGTGCAGTACCTGAAAACTCACTCCATCTTTAGGAGAAGGGCGAGATGGACGTTGCATTTTTAAAACCTCTATTTCTTTTTTAATAGATCAACTTCAGTAAATGCCTCCTGGACGTTTATTTTTAATGTACAGTCTGCAGCTCTGACTGGATCAAATTCACGATTATTCAGATGAGGCTGAATTTGAATAACTTGCTGGTTTCTCTCCCCCGCCCTCCCCCATCAAACTCCCCCTTCTTTTTTTTTCTCTCTCTCTCTCTTTTTTTTTTTTTTTTCTTTGGTTTGTTTTAAAAATTAAGAAAATGAAGAGAACCGCTGAGTCCGGCTGACCTTTGGCTGACATAATTTAGCAGGAGACCGGTCGCAAATGAGGACTGGATAAATTAGACGCTCTAATTCTCCGGGTAAAACGATACTCAGCGCCCGGCTCCCAGCGCAAGGAGCCGGGCCAGGGGCTGCCCCGCGGCTCGGGAGCCCCAGGACGGCGGCAGGAGCCCGGTCCCGGCGGAGAGGCGCGGGGAGCCGCGGGCACCGCCAACTTCAGGGCCGTTGCGCTGCGCGCCGCGGAGAAGCGAGCCCGGCAGCCTCGAGCTCGCGGCTCCTCCCGCGGGTCCGATCCGCAGCCGCGCACGGCTGGCGGGGTCGCGGCCGGGCCCGGTGGCTCCGCGCTGCCGCCGCCCCGCTCCGCGGGCTCCGCCCGGCCACGCCGCTGCCCTCGGGGCCGGCCCGGCGGCGGCGGGCTAGGAGCCGGGGCCGCAGCGATCCGCAGCGATCCGCAGCGATCCGCAGCGATCCGCAGCGATCCGCGCTCGCAGGCGGCGGCGGGGGAGCGGAGCCACCGCCGGCCCTGGGGACGCGGTGCCAGCCCCCGCCCGGCCTGATTAGCTTGTCGGGGTTTATCTCGTTAAGTTGTGCAGGACGCTAGTGACATGACAAGGCACGGGCAAACTCTGGAGAGAGATTAATCTCCAGAAGTTGCTGTCACAAAAAGGAAAAAAAACAAAAAAAACCCCAACAGACTGAAAAACCCAGAAGGAATCATGGTTTCGTATTTTAGGCGATCATTTGTTGAGCATCTGCGGGTGCTGCCGCTCTGCTCGGGCTGCTTGGCTGGGGATCACTGCTTTAGGGACAGCGGAGCGTTCTCGGGGCAGACTGATGTCCTTTCCCCGCGGGAAGAGGTGAGCGCCGCTCCCGCACGGCAGCGGGCGGCAGGGGCAGGGACACGATCCTGAGCTCCTCAGGCAAAACTTCCAGCTCAAGCGGCACCGAGTTCCCGGCCGACAGCGATTTCCCCCTCTCTAACGAGTGGCCTCTGCTTATGAATGGTTCCTCTACTCAGGTTCCTCAGCGGGCTGCAGCTGAGTCCGAGAGAATTCGATCCTTTAGTCTAATACGTGATTTAATTAAACTGCAAAAACGTTGGCGTTTTATTAGGAGCCTATCGTTTCCAAATTAACCCTTAATCTGTGAAAACGTCTATCCTACCAAACTGGAACCTACAAACCTCTGTGCACCCCTATCTTCACCTATATGCATTTTACCACTAAGAACCTAGCTCCACATTTCCCTGAATCATCAGACCATTAATTTCCTAGGGAGCTAGCTGTTTCACCCAGAGGGATATAATTCGGAATAAACTCAGAAGAAATGCAAAGACATGTACTTTTCTGTCATATTACTCCTCCTCACGCCCCCCCCCCCCCCCCCCCCCCCCCCCCCCTTCCATTTTTTTTTTCCTTTCCTCTTTAGTAGGTTTGCGTTGAGCAACGCCTTCAGAAACTTCATTATCTAAAACGCAGACCTAGAGGGCAGGGACTTTGGGAATAGTTCCCTTTTATTCTGAAACTGTCTAAACTTAGAGCAGAGTTGAACATGTCCTCAAATCTGCACTTTCCAGGAAGAAATGAATGATGTGCCAGACACTTCACTTTTAGTCAAAAAAATATAAACCAAATGCTGTGAGGTTCAGAATTCTTTCTCAGGCCTATTTTCTGTGTGCATTTTAGAGTCTGAATATAAAACGGTCCCCTCAGAAGCTGATAAAAAACTCATGTAGATGTAGATGCTATAGTATATCTCTTGCTCTGTTTTATTTCAAGTAGATTTTACTAACAATTCATACAAAAAGAAAAAGGACAGCCAACCTGACAGGATACCTTTGCAGGCTGCAGGCCAAACAAGTGCAAACAGCTCACGTTAGACAGAAGTTGGACTAGGTGTAATATTTCTGAAAAAAATTCCCCCTTTTCCCTTCTTCCCCTCCTTTCATCCCCCCCATGCAGACAGATCTATTTTTGCACTTAAAATTTCACCCTCCTTTGACTTTCTTGAATGGTGAAAGTTTACACCCAGGTCAGCATGAAGCACTGTAACAGACGGTGGTTTGCAGTGGAATTTTAGGTTTCAGGGTAAAAAAAAAACCCAACAGGGCAAGTATAGTTTCTGCTTGACTTCTAAAAGGACTATCATCTAGGAAACACCCTGAAATGCTCATCTGCTAGATAACAAAAAAAAACTGAATAGGAATGTACTTCCACTAGCTCTGCGATACAAATCACGAAACAAGAAATTGTTATTATGTATGATTGAAAAAATCAAGAATTTGTAAATTCAGTGCCAGCATACAGCTCTCAAGATATTTTTTTTCCAATTTGTAAAAAAATAAATGTTTAATTATTCAGGTTTGGATTTTCCTTGTTGAATCTTCATGCTTTATTCATTTGTTAGGTTTACGAAGTGAGGTTATACTACAGGCAGTTACATATCTAATGTGAGTATCTATGTTTGAATCAAAATCATTATCTTTCACACAGGTGAGTGAAGCAGGTTATATATGCTTACAGCAATTTTTGTGTCAGTCATATTTTCTGATCCATTTAGATTTGTTATTTATTTTTATTTACCATTTCTGCTTGCTGCAGGACTTTCACTGAGACGAATATCCCTTATGTGAGCATTTATAATTGTCTTGTTAGTTTATTTGAAACACTCAGGGTATTTTTTAAAAACTAAAATTAAAATATACTTTTAATGTCCTATTAGATTTCTGTTGTCATATTTGTAGGAGTTGTATGTTTGGTCAATATACAATTGGTGGTTCATACTTCCCCAGATATTTTCAATCATACAGCAAATTGTTGAATGTTCCTATAAGCAGCAGTGGACAAAGGCTACCAGGAAGAGTGACTACATTAAACTAGCAAAACACGAGGGCTGAAATAAGGGACTGAACCAAACCACACTGAAATCAATGGGAGACTCCTTTTGAGTTGGAATAAGCTTCAGGCACAGTGTAAGTCACTGTGCAGGTACAGCACTTTTCGTCTCTTTCCAGCTTTGGTTTGGTTTACAGTGTGTTGTTTACAGGTAACACTCTGGATTAAAATTATTTACAGGTAACATTCTGGATTAAAATTTATTGATTCATGTCTGGCATAAAAAGATCTGTGTTTGGATGCAAGTGCAGATAAGAAACCCGGACTGGTATTACAGAGCTGATGGAAATGACATGCAAATCACCTTATCCAAGCAATGATTGCTTTCAGGATATTTCTTAAAATATTGTTCTTTTAGATAAATGTGTGGTTTTGTAGGAATGCAGCAAATATACTGAAGATTTGGTCAGGTCCTTTCCAGTAAATATGTGTTTTTTTGCCACATGACTAAAAGTTGAAAATTGCCCAGATTACCATATCTTCTATGCCAAGGAGTAGCAGTGATGAGGGACCCCTCCCCTCCACCCTGCTGCTCTCTCAGCCTTAGCATAGTCCTACAAATATAACATAATAATTAATTCACTGCTAATATTGGAACTTGACTGTGAAAAAGCTGTTTTCTGCTAGGAGAATTCAGATGCAGTAAACACTGCTACAGCAAATGGAGTGTTTCTGTTGGGATATGCTATAAATGGTGTTTAGTCAGTTCCCACTGGAGCCATAAGTTTAGGATCAGATCCTGCTTAATATCATATTTCTCCTTCTCATGATACTTATTGACTGTAGCAAAAAGCACAGCTATTTATAAAACCGTGCCCCTTAAAAATATATGGACTTGCTTATCTAGAAAATCTCAGTATCAATGGAATTTTTAATTTTCTGTGCGCATTTGCAAAGGACCAAGAGACTCCTTTACAAACTTATCCTTATATTTAGATACTCTCTCCTTTTCAGTTCTATTGTGTGCTGAAGAATAGCTCATTTAATTAAAAAATCCTAACGGCATGAAATTGTGAAGTGTTGTCAGTAGTTGCAGAGAAAGGGCCAAATTCTTGTTTTCTTACTCAGGCAAAATTTCCAGTTGGTACTATGTTCTCTATGAAGCTTGGACATATACTTTAAGACTCCACCAGAAATAAAGAAAATTGTTTTACTCTTGCTTAAGCATTATCCTGCTGGCTGATGGTAGCAATCAAAAACCTCATGCTCCTAGATTTTTTTTTGGTCATAAACTAGGAAGTGTTAAGATGAAACACTAAATGTTTCAAAAAGCTGTAAACAGCTCACTTCTGATATGAACATGTGCAGGAGCAGTCTGTACATCCTCTTCCAAGAAGGACTTTGAGTTAAACTATAGGATAAGTTCTGCAGGCTTTCAACTTTCTCCCAGCCAAAGCTGTCATTAGTTAAAATATTTTTACCTGTAAAAGTACAATGAAAGGGCTTCACAATCCAGATCTATTTATACTCTGTAGGTCTAGTAAAAGCTCAAAGTTTCCCCTCTGCCATGCCCAAATAAACAATGACCCTATTTTCAAGTTCCGCT
Source organism: Sialia sialis (assembly GCA_009812075.1). Classification (NCBI taxonomy): domain Eukaryota; kingdom Metazoa; phylum Chordata; class Aves; order Passeriformes; family Turdidae; genus Sialia; species Sialia sialis. Next base: position 13,304,525 of record VRYO01002781.1, on the reverse strand, counting down.
CACTAAGTGTGTTAAATGCAGAAATTATTTTGAGTAAATGTCATGCAGCTGTTTGGTCACTTGCAATTCCTGTGGTATTGTGTCTGCCTGATATGGATACTGAAGTGGACACTGCTATTTCTGACACATCTTGTCAGATTTTCTGTAAGTCTACAAGTTTTGTTCCAAGTAGATGAAAATAATGGAACATTATAAATATTAGATGGTCTTGCTCCAGTGTGTGGTGCTGTAAATCTCTGGAGATTTACAAAGAGACAGTGACAACACAAATGCAATTACACACGATACTACTTTATGAGGTAATTCTGTAAAGCAGCATCTCAGCTGTGCACTGACAATAATTTTTCACGGCAACTTCTGGAATGTCCCATGGAACCTTTTAATAGATTAATTATTTGCTCATCCCAAAATAAATTTGCACGTGGTACAATTAACAAAAAGCCCTCCACTGCTTCAGGAGTTTTGCCTGAGAAGGAGCTCAGGGCAGACCCAGTTTCAGGGCTCAGCTAAAAAGCTGAAGTAGTGTGACAACGTGGCACGACGCTCTGCTCCGGCACCATCACTGTGTGCACCCCTTTGCACCATCCACTGCTCTCTAAGGATTCTAGGCTGGTGAAGGAGAAATATTTCTTCTCTGTTGGTTCAACAGGTGACTTTGAAATGACCTATGAATTCTTCCACTTTTGTCAAGCTGAGATCAATAGCTAGCGTCATTCTAGGAAAATACATGTAGGTGTTTTCTCAAGACATGCTAATTTAAAAATAAGATCTGGAAAAACACTTGTAGTGTTAGAGGATTCGAAGACTACTCAGAAAAAGAAACAACTTTGGAATTGTTATAGCAGCTGCAATAATCTATTATGTAAATCATCTGGGAATTAAACAAAAATATTTTGTGAGATAGTTTTTGTCAAATAATAAATATGCTATCATTTAGACTTAATGTTTTTCCAGAGGTGTTATTGTTATGTGATGAAAGTGAAACCTCAGAGTACTCCTTATTTTGACTGATGAGGATTTAATATTTATTTATAGCTGTGCCAATGATAACACCATATATCTGTTCAAGTGAACATATGTTTCTCAAAATTGGATGTTGGAATTAATGCTGTTGATCCATACCAAGTTATATTTGTCTTCTAGGTGTCACCCACATATTCTCACCAAATTTAATCAGAAATACTGAAAGAGAAAATACATGAAAAGAAACCCCAAAAGGCATAAATGCCTTTTTAACTTATTTTAATGTCAATTTATATCATCGTGAGCCTCTCTGCAGAAACTCGATGTTACTTTTCATTGCCTGAGTATGGTAAACTGGCTTCTATAAAAACAAGAATCAGGGCCTTTAATCCATTTTACCCTTCTGTACAGGGCTGCTGTTGGGACATGTCAGATCATCAGCCTGTTGACTAGAATACAGTATGATTTCACTAATGACTTGGATGCATATTGCAGATTACCACATTTTGCAAATTAGTGAGTAATCAAATACCATAAAAATCAAGGATACTGCATAATGAAATATACTTTATTCATTTATTTTTACAACCATATATTAGTTTTAATTATTTGTGTTAGCAATTCAGTGGATGCCGGAACACGGATCTATAGAAGGTGTTTCTTCTAAAAATGATATTTGAATATCCAAAGCCCCTGTTGTAGAACTCTGATATACAATCCTTTGTGAGAAGATGGGTGAACTACTCTTCCTTGAGCGGGAAACCTTTCACGTCTGCAGGATGAACTTCTGTTTTTCCTGAGGTAGTTTGAGCCTCTGGCATGGAGAAGAACATCCCCTCAGGGTCTTAATTTCTTGCCATTCCTTTAAGATAAGTACTGATTTTTAAAAGTGTCAAGGTAAATATTTTGTGAAAGTATAAAACCTATCTTAAACTTGCATGGTCTGTTTTGTTTTTTTCCACCGTACATTTATTTTCTCTTCCATATACTAGCTTGTCATCTGGCAGTTCCATAAACTCTCAGTTGTTAAAACCATTTCTCTTTTTTCCTTATATTTTAAGTTTGATCCATGAATGGCCTGTCAAGAGTTTTGTATTATTGTAAGCTGAAGTTTGGATGGTAGCAGCGACAGGCCACTAACCATAATTGTGTTGCTGTTACCACTGTAACAAATTTGTGTCATTTAGCTATTTTGAAGCTTGGGAAGTACATAAAAGCAAATGTAGTACTGATGAATATTTATTATACTGCTGTGGGATCTTAGGTTTAACCATGTTTGCCTCAATTCTGCTAAAATTTAGCGGAGTGGATTATACCAGAAAATGGGGGAGAAGTGTGAAAAACCTAGCTGTAAAAATTATTTATGACTGTGGAAAATACTTATTTACATAATTTTAATAAGAACAGTCTTAGGGGTAGTATTCTTGCAAGGACTGGGGTAGAGGACACACACTTGGCCTGACCTGAAGTCAGTACACCAGTTTTGGACAAGATGCTGAGCACTGTGTGAGGCACACAGATTTTCCTCCTTTGACAGTATTCAACTGAACGCAGTTTTATGCCCCAAATATCTGTGTTTCTTGGTGACCTTATAGAGAAAGTAAAGTTTCAGCCCCCTCACAGTCTCAGCAGGAGCCAGCCTTTTCCTGCATCACAGCCAGGGCAAAGGAAGGTTGTGTTCTCCATTGCTTCTGAGGCTGGTGGGGTATTATTAACCTACTTGAAACATGATTTTAATGTGTATAAAACATGCTAACAATTTCAGATTATTGGCAGGACATTGAATTTTTTCTTTTTCCTTTTTTTTTCAGATAAAAATGAATATAGGCAATAGAAAATTGATAGGCATGAGTCATAATGTTTCCCTTCTTTGCTTCAAGGAATAATCTTTTTGAAATAGTCATGATCTAGAAATAATTTTTTTTACTCCTTTTGATAATGTAGTGTGCATTGGAGAGCTGACATAATGAATTATATTTTAGATAATTATAGCCTTCTTAGAAGCATAGAAGCCAGTATTTATCACGTATGGAGGACCTCTGTGAGAATGGATCTCGATTTTTTTATTTTCAGTTTAGTGAGAATTGCAGTTATCTAACAACCAGTGAGTCACTGCTAATGGTTGAATAAGAACCTTAAGGAATTTGTTGCAACTAAAAGAGCACTTTTTTCATGTGCTGAGTCTCACTGTCTGTCCATGTAGCTGGGACAAACTGGACTGGTCAGCATGGTTCAGTCAAGAATGACTGAAGATGAACAATTTTGGAGGTTTAAGTAGAGGCTAAACAGACCCTAGATGATCTTATGACTCCTGCAAACAAACAGCTGAATGTCATCCATTCTAGCTAATGGCTATGCACTTTCCCTTGGCCAGTGAGTATGTGCAAAATATGGCCCTCTCTGAATAAGAAAACTTCAGACATTTACAGGAGAACACGTCTCAAGGTCATAAAGTATGTGTGCTAAAGACAAAAGGATATTAATTTGACTGTAATTTCTGTGAGGGCTTTCGACAAGGCAGTGGAATGCATATTTTTAAGACTTTTTTTCCCTCTAGTAATTTAATTTCTCAGGAAATGCTGCCATTAATATTTTATTTTGAGCACAGGGGCGCTAATGGTATTATTCGTGTTTCTCTTACTCCTGACAGTACATTCGACACCAAAAACTTGTTCCAGTAACATATTTATCCCCTGGTACATGTAAAATCTTCTTTTTCTTTCTGTCTCTTTTTTTTTTTTTTTCTCCAATGCCCCTCATTTATAAAAAGCACCAATGTTTAGAAAGGCTGGAAAAAATAAAGAGATGGGGTTCATATGAAAAACTGTGATTTTTCCAAGTGAAATTAGAAATAGTGTCGCTTTAACATGGAAATTTGATTTCTGTACAATTTGAGGACTCATTTCTGCAACTGTCACATATGTTAAATTTCCAGTGAAGTCAAAGAGGCCTTTGAATACAAAGAAACAGCACAATCAAGCTCTGAATATATATATATATATTCCATATGCTTTTCTCTCTGTCTCCCAGTGATGTACATGCTATAATAATTTCATCCAGATAAAACTGTCACCATTTTAATTTTTACAGTTCTTAATCTATTTAAAAAATAAAATTAATAAAAACAATTTCTGAGAAGAAGAACTCTTTATGAGAGCATTTAATTAGCATCTCTATTTTTTTATTTTACTCTGAAAGGGGAAATATTGCATCGTCAGGACAACCTTGAATAATATCCTAGATATTTTGTTTGTTTGGAATGGCTTGAAATCACACAACTTTACTGAATTATAACCAGATAAATATATCTAAGCCTGAGGGCAGGAAGTCCTGGCAGTTGAGATGTGGGGAACATGCAGTTTGTCCATACTAGATTCTTCTGTTCCCTTCTACCAATAAATCTAGTAGAAAGCTTTGTTTTCACTCTCTGCATGATAAATAAAGTCCCTGTCTATGGTGCCATATTAGTGCCTGGTATTTATGCTTGTAATTCCACCTATTCTCATGGAGAGATGAGACCTCTGTGAACCAAACCTCATCAGGTCAGGTTTTGTTTGGGTTACTGCCTATTCCAAAGCAGGGAAAATATCACATATTGCAAGTCTTCTGGGATTGATGAATCGCACCTTGGCTTTGTAAGGTCATCTGCAACAGTTATTCGAGCTGCCAGACCACCTACCTCAATTTTTGATTTTCCACAGCGTCCAGTTTTATCTTCTATTTACCCATTTTAAAATTCCCCTCCCCTCCTCCCTGATCTCATTTGTAAAAATCAGTTGAGAGGAGACTGAAAAGTCCTTTGCATGTTCATACAACTCTGTTTGGCTGAACCTTTTTGTAAACAATTTTTCTTGCATGACAGAGCATGTGCTGTGTGGCAGACATTTTTATGAGGTAGCCTAGGACAGGGCTAATCACATCACCCTGTCTCAGGTTTTGACCTTATCACTGTTGTGCACTGAGCCTAAAAATTGGACACTGGCAACCACATTGGGGGAAAATAAATGGGAAATGACATTTTAGTTAAAAAGAATAAGTAGATTTTATTTTATTGAAACAAAAGGTCATAGGACCTTTATTTATTGTTCTTGCATGAGTGTAATTAAATAGCTGCCATGTTGCCACGTCAAATGATTTAAAAAAAAAGAAAAGGGACAATTTCACTTGCCAGGACCCAATTCATGGTTCTGCAGCTGTTTTACATTCAGGCCTTTAATGAAGCCAGTGGAAACTCTACCTGGAAAGCAATAAGAGAATAATATTCTTATGTGAAACATCATTTATAACATCTGTAATAAAGCAGGCTAAATCATACCTCTGCCATTTGAAATCATAAATAGTATGTTAGCTTTTAAAAGCAGCCTTTGTCCTTTTGAAATCTTTTGATGTCAGGCTGCTTTAAGAAAAGCCTAAGTAGATCTCTTCTGTACAGTGGTTTGATTAAGAAAAAAGTCATTACAGAGTCTTCAGTACATCTCTAATGAAAAGTAGTATATAAATGTGAGCCTGGTAATTCATTATCAGAATCAGAAACAGAAAAATTTGTTGATACAACCATTATTGTTTCCAACAGAAATAATAAAATAAGCTATTCTAAATTGATTACTGGCATATTTTTTTAATGTATGGATATGTATGTGCATGCATGCAGATTGGTGACATAATCTTTAATAACCTGCCTTTAAGAATGTAATTTTTTCCCTGATGCACTAAACCTCTTATTCATAGATGTGTTGTCACCTTTTACAGTGATAGCCTGACTGTACAAAATCAGGGACAAACTCTGGCAGTACCAGCAAGGATCTTTCTTAAAACAAAGTAGAAATACATCCTGTAAATTCAGAAAAAACAACCTGTATTTCTCCAAACTGGAAAAAACAGTTATTTGCAAAAGCCAGGCTGCAGAGAGGGCTGTGGTTTGGAGGGCAAATTTTCTGTGGCTTACAATATAAAACCTTCTAAATCCAGTGTAATGCCAGACGGGCAGATCTGAGGCACATGTGTGTCACCTGCATTGCCCTGGGAAACCTGCACACCATGGCCAGGGCTCAGGCAGCTCTTCAGGGTGCTCGTGCTGAGGCAGGACCTGGCAAAGAAACTCGAGTTCAGAAGAAATGGCTGCTTTAGGGTGTTCGCTGAGTAAACTGACCCCAGTGAAAAATTCTCAGCCTTTTCACTCTGGCACAGAGCTCGGGCACGGAGCTCCCCGGTACACACCGTGCCCATCCCTCCATCCCTGCCCCAGCCCTGGGGTCTGACTCTGATCCTGGCAGGTCCCCAGGGTCACCCCAGAGCCCACCCTTGTTCCAGCAGAAGCCTGGAGACCCTATTGGGAAGGGGCTGGTATGGGCAACTCCGAATAGAGGCAGAAGCTGCTTCTGCCTGGAGAAATGAGCAGTCAAAGCTTGTCCCAGCACCTACCAATCAATCAAACCCAGCGCAGACCAGTGGCCAGCCCTGGAAACCCTCGACCGTCACTCACACTAACAGAGTTATCTCTCCCTGATGTTGCCTCAGAGAAGCAGGTCCCAGATGTTACCTGTTTAATAATTTTCCCATTTCCCAAGGACAAAGCTCCCTGCAGCTCCTGCACCGAGGGCTGGGCGGACACCTGTGGTGGGTCCTCAGAGCTTCACTTTGCCCCCACAGCTGGCAGGGCACATTAACATGGCACCTCCAAGAAGGACAATTGCATTAAGACTTGATCTTATTTATATATTTTTTTTCTCAATTTTTTTATTAGGTGAAATAATATAGGAGAAGCACAGTGCTCTAAACCAAGTATAAATGTAATTTTGCTGCCCTTCTTCTTTTTGCGTGGAAGTCACTTGCCAAAAGGCCGAGATAAATCGTTTGAGAATTTGTATCCCATGAGACCTGAAGATTTCAGAAGTTTGAGGCAGAGCCTGCTCTTGTCTGCTGTGTGTGTGGTGCACAGGGCAGGGTGATCAGCTGCAGTGATACCAGGATGAACATCCCCCATAACTTTGGGCCAATGTTAACATTTCCTCTTTACTTCCAGTTTATTGTGCCCAAGGAATTGATAACTTCTAGAGCCTAATTTTCATATCATACTTTTGGCATGGATATTGAATGCACTGGACTCAGATTCATTCTGAAATGGACAAGCTTGTCCACAACTTCCAGATGTTGACAATGCAAGTAGTCCCTATGTGGAAAGAAAGAGAGAAGTTTCTTCAAGCCCATATTCAATTCCATGCTCCAATCTCTCTTTGTTTTAACTTGACCCACATGCTGGTATGTAATGGTGATAGTTGGATATTTTGTGTTTTGATTCATATGGAGAATCTGTACCCAACTCACTGATACACAGATGGATAGGGTGCTGGAAAAAGAGGGAAATACTTCCACTACAAGCATTGTAAATAATTGGCCTTAAACAAGAATACATGGAGAAAACAAAAATACTGCTATTAAATACACCTTTGCTGTCTGCAGTAGAACACAAGACAGATTTGCAACATTAATTATTTCTACCAGCTTTGAGCCTGAAATACAAATATGTCAGGTATTTAAATACTAATTTACTTAAAAGAAATCTCCACTTTATTAAAACATCATTATGCATATTGGAAAGTTAAAAGTCAAAGCTATGTAGCTGCTGAGGTAAAATTCACATTTATTGTCCACTGAATGTGATGGAAATTGAATTTGTCAGGAAGCTGATTGATATCTAGAAGTGTTTTGTTTTCAGTGACTGGCACTGCCGAGTTACAACCATCTATCATCTAACAGGTAATTAGTCAGATTTCTCATCATGAGCCTTCAATCCTGCTGTTTTATTATTGAAATACCACAAACCAGTAGGCATCTGAATGCAGATAAAGTTCTCTGTCATGGTCTTAAGGACAAAGACAACATTTTGCAACTCAGCTGTAGTAAGTTTGAATAAAAGTCACTGAAATGTGAGGCATGATATCAATATACATGGGAAAATGAGATACTGGAAAACATCATCAGTGATGACTTCTTTTCTGCAAAAGAATATTTAATATTAAAATCATCAGTGTTGTAATGTAGAAAAATATGTCCCAGTACAGAAGGAGATTGTCTAAGGCAGAAAACCTTTTTGAGCTTGGGAGACTAAGGTGGAAATCAGGCTCTTCCTGCTCCTGCATATGTCTCTGCCAGCTCTCATTTGCCTCCAGAGGAAGCAAAGCTCAACTCAGCGAGCTTGGCCCCATTTGAAAGTGGGCAAGAATGGAGTTTGGGACTCGGGGTGCAGCTGACCCCAAAAGTTTATGTTCATACAAAACCAGCTTTGTTGGGAGGTGCTCATAAACACTCCACTTATGGTTGAGTGCATGTTTGAACAATTTGCCAGATCCAATATGAAAGGATAAAATGAAGTATTTGATAGCAGTTGTTACCTCCATGACTGTGCTATAAATGCTTTTTTCTGTGCCCCCCTTTCCTTCTCCCCTCATCCCTTTGAAGTGTTCACTGTATGTGATATAACAGCAGATGAACAAACGTTATTAGATACAGATATAAAAAAGTAAAAATAAAATAAAAGTAAAAATAAAAATAAACTGTTACTAGAGCTTCAGGAAAATAAGAACAATGAACTGATTACACTACTAAATGTGTTGCACACTGGGTTCCGACTCTATTCAATGTCCACAGGGAAATTGAAAATGTGTTGCTGTTCATCCTTAAAATATTGCTTTTGTAACAGAATGCAACTGTATGAATTAATATTAGTAAAAGCTTAATTAATGTTTGGTTTTGGGACTAATTGATGTAATCCAGCTGCACAACTCACTCATAGCTCTGTCTTGCCGGCAACTTTGGTGGCTTCAGTCAAACCTAAATTTTTTTTAAGCTTAATTCTAATGTAAATTTTTTTGGGTGAAATTCTGTGTTCATAATATCCCAGACCTTCACAATGTCAAAACACAACACCCTTTAGTTCTTAATGAGTCATAAATTTTGTTATTTTCTAGAGAATTTCCGTTGTTGAATGTGCAAATTTAATATACTTCAGTAATTCTGAGTTAGAAAGGATAATTTGCCACAGCTGATAAAGTGTTCTTAGTTTATGCTACATACAAGAAAGCAATTGCTAAGAAAGTTAGCTAATCATACTAAAAAATGTTTTGACCCAAAATGTCAAAACATGTCTAGAACGAATAAAATGTCCAATGGGTATCACTCGTTTAATGATTCAAAGAATTTGACGGTAGTAGAATTTGAATCACAGTGTACATTATCAGATAACATATATGTGAATATAATATTACAGTATTTATTTGGAGTTTTCTTAAGATTATCTTGTATTGCAGAGTCAATAATTTTGAATTATGAGTTTGTTGCGCATGCTTGAGCTGACATTGTCACATGTGAGCAAGAGGCTGAACATGAATAACTGAAAGAGAAGAGTGTATATTAAAGAGACAGCTGAAATGTGAAGGAAGGTAGCTCTTGTTCCACTAAGTTTGGCACAGAGGAGGACCAAAACTTGGACGTTCTGAATAACCAGACTTTTGGGGGAGAGTGAATTGGAATTTACACTTTGTGGCTGAGACCCATCTTTCAAGTAAATGCTCCCTGCAGAGGGGATCAAATAACCCCTTGATGGAAAATGCAAATATAAACCTGACCATGAGCCACAGCTTTTCTTTACTCTCCTTCAGTACAAGAGGTCTCTTTTACGTGAAATTTGGATAGCTTGTGTGTTTGGGTAAACTAACTCCATCGAGCTGTTTGTAAACAAATCCCTTATTTCTTGTGTAGTTATTCTACAGTCCAGCCCTTACAATCCATCTGCAAAACAAGGAGAAGTTCCTGTCTTAAGAGGACGTAGTGAGAAGAATTTTTAGATAAAGATCAGAGGCATACATGTAATCAGGGTAATTGACAAAAATCGCAAACTGGCAGAACATAAGGTGACTGTCAAAGCGTGTTGGAACATATTAGCAGTAATAAATAACCCAGAAATCTCACTTCATGGAAAGAAACCAATGCAAACACTGAAGACAGCCAATGCTAAACACTAATTAGATATAACTGCATTTTCAAAATGATTTAATGGGTCAGAGAGCCATTCCCTGGCACTGCCCTAGTGGACACCTGGGCAGAGGCAGTCAGCTTCCCCTTCAAGGTCCCCAGGCTTTGCAAAACGCCAGTGGGGAACCAGGGGCCAGATCAGGGGGGCAAGAAGAAACAAAACGTCTTATGCACGGCAGACCTTGGAGAATCTGGGCTGTGGAGCAATTCAGAAATTGTGATTTCTCCAGGTTATTACAGATTAACTAGGTTTTTGCAGGAACACTTCTAAGCAATAGGTCACAGGCTATGTTAGGTTTGTGAATATTCGCAAATATGAGTCACAGTCCTTGTCAATGCACTGAGCATGTGGGATGGGAGTCTTGTGCTTCAAGCTGTACTTTGAAGCAGCTTGTATGAGGGGCTGATGTGATTGCTGACTCTGGCATTGTGTGTTACAATATAAAATAATTGATACTGGTTCTGGCTCTGCCTTTCCTTTCACAAGCAGTTTAAATTTTAAGAGCTCCAGCTGCACCAGCATTTTGTTTCTTTACTTTTCTGCCTCCCATCAAGCAAGTACCTAGCTGAGGGCAGGAGGCCAGGGATGGCCTCTAGTGAAATGTCAAGATGTCAAAGGCAATCACCTTTGGACAGTTGTTTTCTCCTCAATGGCTGTCCACCATCACTTGCAGCAATAGCAGTTCCACTGGTCTCTAAAAGGAGGAGCCTTGGGCTGTCCAAACCCTCTGCTCTCTCCTCCCATCTCTGTGCCTGTGTGTGTCTCCAGACACTCATGATGTTTATTATTCCACAGGGCCTTCTTCTGCCTTGCACTTGACCACCAGGAGTCTGTGAGCTCAGAGGACTTTGGCCAGTCACTGCCCAGTGCCTTACACAGGCAGCCTGGTATCATCGGCACAGCATGGGCCAGGGAAATGTAGAAAGGGGCTACCCTGCCTTCCTGATCTCTTCATGGTGTGCTGCCAGGTCCTGCCACCACATTGGCATCACCACCACCCCCTGTACAGCCACAATCTGACAGATCAGGCCTGTGACAGCCCATACCCTTCAACCCCTGCAATTTTGGTGATTTGTGGCTTGTCTCTCTCTGTTTGGGTGAGTAACATACTTAGAGCCTCATTTAGACAAAGGTGCAGAATAAATAGCAGTGATCAAATAGGCACTTGCAGAGTTCTGGTGGAACAAAAGTGACAGTGGTGGAGGGTCCCAGGGAAGGTTCTTCTCGTCTCTGAGTTTTACATTCATTTTGGTAGAGGCAAGATCAATTTTGAAATGAAGTTTCAAAGCACCAAGTCTTTAGAAGGACTGCTTGTAACAGATTATTTTCCTTTTGATGTTAGTAGATTAATTAAGCTGCTGAAATCTAAAGTGAAGGATAAAGTCAAGCCTACCCTCAGCAGTAAGCATGAGCTGGCAAGTATGTAATGGGTACAGTAATTTGACGAATATAAGCTGCACCTTTTT
>VRYO01002781.1:13256174-13292065 GCA_009812075.1 Sialia sialis | reverse complement strand
GCTACCCGGAAGTGCGGCTTATATTCAGGTGTGGCTTATAATCGTGAAATTACTTTACTTTTCTTTCACCTTTCAATTACAATTTGGACTTCCTGTTTAGAGTGATGATGGGCAGGCTGTTCTTTCAGGAGCTCCAGAGGCATGTGCTGGTGCCAGAGCAGGGCACATCTCCCAGTGCTTTGCCAGGTAAAAGCCCCTGTGTTCATCCTGCACCATTGGAGCTGTGTGGGAATGACATCACCTGCTGGTGCAGCTCCTGTTCCCCTCACATGGACAAAAGTGGAGTGACAGCCCATTTTGGAGGGACACAGGGGACATAAGGGGATGAGAAGTGCTGGTTTTCTCTCCTGTGGGTGCAAAAAGCCCTGACTTCCATACACACACATGCTCCCACCTCCAGGCACCTGAAGCTAATCCTGTAAGAATGGCAAGGTTGCAAGGGGCTGAATACGTGGGGCTTAGCTAATACCCTCAGGGATAATGATAACTGACGCATTCACGGGGAGAAATTCCTTAAAGTTCAGGAGTTGTAAAATGGATAATATATTAATGTTTTGGTATGTTTGTGAAATACTTAACAATGTAATTTTTTTAAAGACTATCCTAGCATTGCTATCTTTTTGCATGTGCTTAGTTACCATTTTAAACAAATACAAAACAGTGACATGTGGTAGTGAAGATTTCCTAAGCATCCCAAAGCAATATATGTGTGTGATATATGACATCCTTCCATAAATCCTAAATTTACACAGTATGCTAATGCTTGATTCCATAATTTCTTTTAAAAATGATTATACCCTGCTGCTAAGAGCAAAGGCATACTAAAATCAGTTTTCTATGCTTTTCCAACAATGAAATGCAAGCCAGCACACCACATAACCAATACTTACCATATGTTAGAAGATAATCCAGTAGGCTTCAGACACTGACATGATTTGCTTAAATAAAAATCCCATTTTTTAAGGCAGTAACAACAGCCTACCATTTTTATTATTCCTTTAGTGACCTGCTACAGAAACACTAATATTAAATATAAATATTTTTATTGTAAATCAGCCTAGTCTATTTTCATTGCCTTTAATGTGGGATGGCACTGGCTTAGTTGCTAGGCTAGAGGAAAAAGAGCTGCCATTAAATCATTGGGTTGTTCGAAGAAATTCTCAAAACCAGAAAATATTCATCAGATCAAAAGAAGTCTAAAGAGCAGCTTCAAGATTTCTCTGGTATATTTGAGATGAGATGAAACAGTTCAATTTGGTATTAAAATAATTAAAGATAGTCTAGAAAAACAGCTATAAAATATTTTTGTTGAACACTGGTGTCTCTTAAGTGCAGTTCATTGCTTTTTGTACCAAATGAGACTTACTATTAAGCACATGCTTAAGTGTTTGCAAATTTGGGGGTCTCAGGAAAGAAAACGTGAAATGCAATTTTTATAGTGAAAGGAATGAATGCATCTGACAGGTTAAGATTAAGGCTCTATGCACTAATGTGGCATCTTTCATTGTTACAGAATGATAAGAAAATAGAAAAATTGCATGTAGAAAGTAGAAGGTAGCAAATACATGAATTCCCTTTCTTTCAGACTCACCAGGGAAAACATACTTGATCTCAAGTACTGCTTAAAGGTAGAAAATAATTTTTTTTAAAGGTGAGATACTTCCAATTTTTTCCCAAATCATTAGGACATCATAGCTGAACTCTTGGCCCCAATGAAGTCAGCGATAGATGAAAATACAGATCTAAAAAAATTTATAACTACTATCACTAGACAATTTTTCCCACATAATACTTTTAAATAGTGTTGTAATTAGTAAAATGTATTTGCACCTGTGAGGCAGAGCTTTGTATTTCCTTTTAATGCAAAAATTGGGTCATAAATCACAGCTTGCTGGATCTATTAACAGCCCAGTTTCTCCAGCTAGATGTGTTGGAATTTCTGGTGCCCTTTTTCTCAGACCAGACTATTCCAGCTGGAGTAGTGGCAAGTTTTATTGAGTAATGGACTGAGCAAAACCAGTAGTTATGGGGATACAAGGAGTATTCCCAATGGGAGCACTTGGCAGTATGTAGAAATATTTGTAATAGGAGGATCTGGCATTTTTCCAGCATCTGCAAAAATGTAGACTCCTCCTTTACTCCCAAAATATGCAAAGGGTTTACAGCCGAGAACAGAGAAATGTGGGAACTCCACAACTTGACACATTGATCTGCTCCCAAATTGCCCACAACTGCATACGTGCTTTGGAACACCCTCTGCAAACCCCAGCACTTGCATTAAGTGTTCCTTAGTTCTATTTCTAATTAATAGCAGAGTGAATTATTTTGCTCATTATGTAGTTAGCTATTTATTGGGCCAGATCCTCAGCTTGGCTTAATCAGCGTAACTATTGATCTTGACAGAACTTCCCCAATTATATCAGTTATAGTTCTGGATATCTGACATTATGTCATTTTTCAATAATACACTAGAAATTAAAAATGGAAGTATAAGTTTGAGTATTTATAGGTAAATTGATTTCAGAATTTTGATAAATACAAGAAATTATCCACAGAAATTAATTATGGACTATGTTTTCTAGGAACAAAATAGGATTCATTCTTTTAGCTGCTGGGATAATTTTATGAAAATGTATTAAAAATTACCGAGAGGATTCTGTTGTGGCATAATCCCATTGAAATTAATAACTACACTATACAACACTAACTAGCCAACATTTTTTTTTTTTGACATTTGGAAAATATCACAGGTTATCTCAACCTTCTGTTCAGCCAAAGCTCACATGTTCATTTTGTTGTAACCTACTTTAGAGACAAATCAAGCATATCCTTTTCCTTAGTATTGAAAATTAGATTGTACTAATTGTTTATAACCTTGGGTTATAAATGTACACTCTGGGAAAAAAGGGTCAAGAGAGGAAAGAGAAAATGATATGACTGTCCAATGGTAGGAATATGACTTTTGAGAAAATATAAAGGTACAGTAATCTTAACAAAACTTAGGACATGAAAACAAGTGGATGCCACTTTCAGAACATTCAAACACATAATCCCTGTTGTAAATCCCAAATCCTGCACTGTAGAAATGCAGGTTGTGAGCACATTTCAAATTAATGAATGAACTCACACATGGCGATGTACTAGAATTTAGGGAGGATTTTAAAGCATACTTAGATTCCTGACTCCTTATTAAATAAAAAAAGTCCAAATATCTTTAAAAATTGGGTATTTGTACTATTTACTGAAGGACTTATACAATTGCAGGCTGAACCTTCACTTAGTTATGCAAAGATGGATATTCTTGTGAAAGTGTAAGAGAATTTTGGCTTGAATAGTATTTTACAATAATTGTCGTATTTCTTTTTCTGCTTCATTTTCTGATTGTAGGAGAAACCTTGGGATGGTTGGGGTCATTTATGAGGAGAGGGAGTTACTTCCACATGTGCTGTGCAAAATAGTACGGCTGCTTAGAGGCATCTAAAGTTGCATGATTTCATGCCAACATGTTAGTGTCACTTTCCAAAAAGGTGATTTACACCTTAATGAAAGTGTGTCCCCCATAATTACCTGTACTATGCTGTCCTAGATGAGACTGGTTAGTCACAAAGACTGAGAGGCACATTGCTAGCAAACTCCTATCCCTGAATTTGTCCTTACTGTCCCAGATGCTTTTAATGAGAGTTGCATGGGTAAAGCTTAGTCTACTCTTGAAGATCTTTGTGCAGAACCAAGAATTACTCTAGCAACAAGAGAATTGGCCCAGAATTAGAATTGATTAGATAAATATTGTGTCTTTCCCAACCCATAAGCAAGATGTAGTACTCTAATATGGAAGCTATAAAATTGATTTTAAAGTGTGGTGTAGAGCCAGTGGTCAAGAATGTATAACTATACCAATAAGATACACTCAAACTCTAGGAGGTTTGAATAATCTTACAACATGATGTATATCAAATGCATCATATAACACTTGCCTCTCATTTTCCTGCCTGTACCATGATATTTATACTTGTTTCACAAACAGGTAAACTGAATTACCTACTCTTAGCTATAAAATACATTGTATAAATACAGATTTCTCCTGGTATTTGTGGGCTGTGGTCCTGCAGTTGGTTACGTGGTCAAAAGCCAGAAAAGTTGTTCCTGGAGAATTTCAGTGAGCCTTTCTCTGTACAAAAATGGCAGATTCTGAGGCTTACCAGACATGTGGAATAAACTGTTCTTTGTACAGCACCTAACCCAGGTATATGGGACTTTAGTATCAATATGGAAACACCTTGCAAACAGCTATCTATATGAGGCTTTTTTTCTTCTTCTTGAGTGTAGACTGTTCTATAGAAAAGTTGAAATACATTCACTCAGTAGATCTTTAGTCATCAGTCCAACTGCAGAGTTCAGTTATACTCACTTTAATCTCTGGGAGAGAAGTTGTACCTGGAGCAACTCCTGAGAAGTATCTACAAGCAGAAGAAACTCCTCTTTGCAAAGACAGAAATTTCTTGAGAGTTTGCTCATGGATTTGTCTACCTGTAGAGTAGTGCTTTCTTAGCAGACCTTCTTCAAGCAGACTCGTTGTATATTGGAAAAAGTATTTTTTACCAGGAAAAATATCCTGACTAAAGGACATTAATTGACAGAAGGAATGTTTGACCTTGTAATCTCACCAAAATTACAACTCCTGTCTCACAGACATACAGCAACTAAAAAGTCAACTTTAAGCTTCTTCTGGAAGTAAGAAATATATCTTCCCTGCCAAGAACAAAGTGTATCTCCTGTTTAGCCTTTGTTGGCATATACACATAACACTGCATATTTGCCCTTGTAGAACCAGAGAAAAGCAAAAGCCTACCCTTCAGAGAGCTCTTTCATTGTGAAGGAAATTCATGGAGCTGCCATGACTCAGCTTCCAGTCTGCACCATGCAAAGCTCCCTGAATGGTGCAGGATGGGTTGCAGTAAGATTTATATGCAGGACCTAAGATAATGCCTCAGACACCCAGAAAAATAATAACAACTTTTCTCTTTGAGGCATCTGTGGTGAAACTAATACAGATGTGTGCACATCTTAAGCACAAAACAATCTATTTTATTTGATTTATATTGTGTTAATACACCCATGGAAAAGTGTCTGAGTCTTCTAGGCTGGGACATAGTAACCCTGGATCAGTTCAGTTTAACCAGGCATTGCTCAATAACAAACTTTCTCATGGAAGCAAACAGCATGCTCTCTTTCCTCCAGAAAACCTTGTCCTCTCATGTTTCTTTGCTTACCTGTCACTACATGAAAGATCCATCCTCGCTGGAAGTCTGACACAGCTTTCTCATTAAGCACCACAGACGACTGCGCAGCCACAGAAAGGCTTGTGCTGTATTTCATACTTCTGTCACATGAGAAACTAAACTGCTAAGTATGGTAGCCACACTTCGGTTGGCATGCTTTGAACATGTGATTGCCATCATTTCACATAAAGCCAGGCAATCAGCAGGAGTTCTAATCATTACTAGATAGTTTATTTTCACACTATTTTTCATATAGTACATTATTTTGGAATTCATATCGCTGAATGGGTTAGTAAAGATTAAATTAGACAATGTAATGATAATCAGGACATTGTGCTGACTGTAGAAGAAGTAATTTGATTCTCTGAGAATTTGACAAGTGGGAGGGAACAAGAACTAGAAGTTCTAAGCATCTCTGAGATTTGAGGAGGATGGCATTAGACAGTAAAAGAAGAAGACTGCACAAGTTATAACTAGCTGTGATGTAGTTAATTGAAAAACAAAAGAAAGGTTTGAAAATTAAAATTGAAAACAGTGATATTATTTTTTTAATTAAAAAAGTAAATGTTACATTAGACACTTTTAATTACATACGAAAACAGAGACAGTCTAGGCTGATTTAAAAGTCTGTGTAGAGGGTAAAACTGAAAGTAGAAAAAAGTGAAAAAAAAAAAACCCAAAACAAATAGAACTAATAAAATGGAAGGGGAAAAAGCCCTAGAGAAGGAATTAATACACCTCTGTTTTGGCATTAGCGCTTTCAAGGAAGCTCTGGCTGCCTGTCAGAGCCCCACTGGAATCAATGGGTTACTGTATGGGTGTGGATATCAACCAGTTCTGTGCAGTTTGCAGGCTCTTGGCTAAGATGTGAAGCTATCATCACCTTAACCACTGTGCTTGTATGCTATATCACATTTCCCCATCTGGATTCTGTTTTTTTGTCTCTTAAACCAGCAGCCTCCTTGGAGCAGGGACTGTCTCTTCTGAATATTCAGCACTTAGCACAATGAAACCTTGATCCCAACCAGTTTAGAAGAGTAACAATTATTTTTAATGATATAGAGTGTAAAGATTTTCAAAACAAAGCAGAATTTGATCACAAAAAATGCTGGACTGGCCTAATAAAATTCGGGAATTATTTTAATAATTCTGTCTTGATATTTACAGGTTCAGAAAATGTCTGTAAAACTTACATCAAATCCAAATGTTTCAAAAATGGTTTTGGTGGTGTTTGAAAGCACATATGAAAATTTTAATGTAGTTACTCACTATGTATAGATCAACTGATCTCCTCTCTTTCAAAAGGATTTTAGCCAGTCACTCGTGGGGTACAGATGCTGCTGTTGGAATTAGATCTCTTCCTACAGAAAGCTGATGGCGCAGATGACCTCTGTAAAGCCTCTGTGTGGGCTCCACATCCCTCATGCCCCACATCTCATCACTGATGCTTATGCTGCCATGAGCAAATGTTCCATAAAGCCAGAGGTGACTTCCTCCCAAAAATGCAAAGAGGGGTTAGTTTTGGGGTCCTGAAGATCTGAGGTGACCAAGTTAATATCGATTTAAAGAATTTAGGAACAGGCATCTTTTGAGCCCGCTCTGTGGTACAAAACCACTTATATGCATTAGTCATTTTTTGAAAATTTTGGCCTAAGCTTACCACAAATGATGACAGAATGGGACATACATACAGCTCATTGTATGAATTTTAGATACCTCTGAATAAATATTGTGTTGGCAATAGTGATATTTACAGCACCTTTATACCCTGGACAATGCCATTGTTCTTTGCTGCTGAACATTCCCCACCAATGTACATCAGAGAACTGAAGTCCTTTTGGAAACTAATGGAGATACTTAGTTAAGAGCCATAACAGGTAAAAGAGAGAGCACCCAGAGACTTTAAAATAGGGAGCAGTGAGCATACACGAGTCCTGAAATTCATATTAATTTCACATTTATGACTACATATTTTTAATTTGGAAGTCAACAAGAAAAGGTCAACTGAATTAACAGGAAAGAAATAATTCTTATCACAAAACTATCTCTGCTGCTTTTATGGTTATACTGAATCCATAAATTTAAGAACTAGCAAGTCCTAAGAAAACAGGCATGAAAGTCCATTGTGAATGATTACAGACCCATGTTCTCAGAGGCAGGCAGAGTGACCAGGCAGTAGCTGTGTCTAGGAGGTACAATTGTGGCTTTCTCTGCCCAACAGCCTTGCTGCTTTGACATACAGCTGTACTAATACTGCCATCACCCTTCAGATCCCTGCAGCTGGAGAAAGGCACAAGCTAGATCTGCTTTGATTTAATACATAAATATCAGTTTTTAAGGTGCTTCATTCACATGGGCACAATACATAATGACTCAACAATGTAAAAGTTATGAGATTATGATTTGTGTCATTCAAGACAGTACACAGGTAATCCTAGAAAGCTGGAGACTGACAAAAAACATATGGATAACTCTTTAAACTGTTCACTATTAACAAGAGAAACATGGTAAGCCACTGGGGAAACTTGAATGAATTTACATTTTTGTAGAGTTGTTGAAAATGTGTATCTGGACATACTGAAGCAAAATCTTACACATACAGCTAGTATATTCACATAGGTTAGCAAAAATTTTCAAATACCTAGGATTGAAATTTAGTCCTAAACTGATATTAAGTTTCCTAATTATGAATGGCTCTGGACCCCATACTCATAACTCTCTGCTGAAGCCAGAGCTTCCAGTTGGGCACTGCCTGTGAATAATCAAGCAATTTTATTTAGAAGCCTAAATGTGCATGTAATAGTTTAATGCTGTAGATATCCATCATGGTGTTTGCTTTATCTGCATGTTTGAAATGTTAAATATTCTAATTTATGTAATGATAATATGGCTTTTACTTTTAAAAACTTGTTTTATTTGGAGAGATCAGTAGAAGCAATGGGTGTAAAAGAGGTGATTTAAAAGCTCTGACCAAGCTGGGGTTTAGTTACAGTTGTATTTTTTTTCCTCACTCTAGTCATATGTGAAATAATGCAAGTGGTGATCTGCATTACACCCTGTACTTCAATTAGTCAAAGAATGATTTGTCTAATGGTGTAATAACAGGGGCAAAATCTCATTGAGTCTACCCACAGCTCTGCACATTGACTCCAAAAGGCATTTTCATGAATAAGGCTCAGGAGCCATGGGCCACAAAGGTCAAACCATATCTTGCTGCATATGGGAATCCAAAGCTTCTCTCTTTTTGTTTTGCTGGAGTTGATTCAAATTCACTGTGGTCCACATATAAAGAGCAGAAGTTGATAATAGCTAAGCTGTAAGAGGAAACACAACCAGCTCTGCAGTGCTAACAGGCACGAGGCAGTGGGGCAGGCAGTGCATCCGTGTCACCAGCCCCATGGGAGCACTGCCCCATCCCCTCACTCACTGCCTGCACAGCCACAAAACCACTGCCATCACTGCTCAGGAATCTCTGTGTATGGGGGATGCTGGAAAATGAAGCGTTTTATATGTTGAAAAAATTAGTTATTGAGACCAGGTTTATAGAAGGATGTATTATTGCTCTGAGAGACTGAAAAAGAGAGTCGGGAAAAATGTGGATGTTTCAGTCCTTCTGTAGCAACTGTAGCTTTGTGTGCCTGGACTGCCTAAATCCACTGCTGGGTTGGGATGACAGAAATGTAATTTTTGCCCCCATTCTTCCTTGTTAATATTCTTTTGCCACCATGCCAACCCAGAGTGCTGCTGTAGGAATTGTGGAGCAGAAAGGCTGGGTCACAGCCATGAGCAGCTCCTCTGGCCATCTGCATCTCTGGAGTCAGGGATATCAGTCTCTGCCCAGAACAAGCTCTCTTTTCTCTGAGGTTTACAGAGATGCACAGGGATTTAAAAGGGTGCAAAGCAGGTGGCTCCAAGTTGACACTGTGAGTAGCAGATCTGACCTGTGCATCACAGAGGCACGAGCCAAGGTTTATCCAAAGGTGGGATCCCAGCAGCCCATCATCCTCCCTCCTCTGAGGTGTTTCAGCCAGGGTGAATATCTTTTAGGGTACCGAGGACACTAATGTGAGTATTTTTTGTGTGAGAGAGTTGATGGGACTGTCTTATTTCTGAAATTTCTGAATTCATGATGAAAAACTAAAATCCTCCATTTCTTGCCAAACCAAATCAAGCCCATATACTTTTTCACATGGGATACTGGTGAAATTTTGTAAAATTGAGCTCTCCATTTAATTGTCTAAATCTCCATATTAAGACATTTTTTTGCCTGTTATGCAAACATTCAGGTAGATTTATATTAGGTGCATTGCAAAAGTGGGGATAGGTAGTAAAGATTATATTGATGTACATAAGACAGAAGACAACAACAGAAGAAAAAAGATATATGACTGGCTGGAAGCATTGCAAACTAACACTTTGCTAACTTGCCACATGTGTATATCACATAAGCAGCTGAAAATATTTAATAGTGAAGGCTCACACATCTATAGTGCATTCGGTTTGGGGGAAGAGTATGCAGCTGTTGCACATTTAAGTAGTATTTTCTTTTCCTGTTGGTGACACCGAAGCAAAAAATTACCTATAGCTGAAAGATTATATGTTAAAGACGGGCTATAACAAGGCATGACGTGGAAGAAAAAAATAAGCATTAGGAAAAGGAAAACTACTGCATTGTCTGAAAATGCAGACATGGACTTTAAATACAGATAAGCCTCTCCTTTCTCTCTCTGGGACTTCCTTTGTGTAAGGACTTGCTTTGAATGACTTTCCAAAATGGGCTAATAGCACAAAATTTTATTTACGCTGAGGACACACAAATGATATTTTGTGTACTAAAACTTTCAAATGTACTATGTCTGTGGTTTTTTTTTTTTAATATTGATGCTTAAAGAACAAATGTTGTTACTTATAATGCTTCCAGTATCCTCAGAGCTTGCTTACTCTATAGCCTTTTCATTTCCCATACAATCAGAATCTATTTTAATTATATAAAAGCATCCTCCATAAAAAGTAGTGCAAAATGCTTTGCAGAGAGAGATAAAGAAAAGAAGGAATGTTTTACACAGATTGTCACAGTGGCTCTCAAGGAGACGAAAAACAGTCTCTGAGGATAGACTACCATGAACATAAGAAAATCAGAAAGAATGAAGAAATAGCAGCAGAATTATTTTTGAAACATAGATTGAGTTTAGGAGCCACAGGAGAAGGAAAAAGGGAAGGGAAAAGAATGGAAAGGAAACGAGTTGTGTAACAACAAAAAAAGGAAAGGAAATTGGAAAGTTTTCAGATGAGATTTAAGAACAAAGACATTTCCAGGAGAGGAAGATAAGGCAGCAGCACAAAAAAAGGGAAGAACATCCATGTGGTGTAGGAAATCACAAAAGAAAGAAGAGAGGCTTATAGTCAACCAACCAAGGATTTGGAAAACCTGGGTACTGCTGTCTGGATGCCTTTTGTCTCTCTGGACTTTCCTACCTATAAAATGGAAAACAGGTTAGGTGATGAGGCATGAGGGTCTCAAGAGATTTCTGAGAGAAAAGCCTTGAGGGGGCTATGGAGCAGTTCCATAAAAGCAAGATATGGCCTGTTGATCTTCCCTGGTGAGATACAAATGTTCAAGTGTTCTTTATAGTTGATAAGTAAATTATTTTGTAGCAAATTACAAGTAGTAGGAAGGAGCTGTGACTAAGCCAACATAGAACAAAGAGGAGAACAAGCAGAGCTGTGATATTTAGAGCAGATAAAGTGATAAGAAAGATAGAATTAAGAATAAGAAGGGCTATGGGGAGAATAGGGAACAATGAATTTTAATGAAGATGAAAACTTCCTTCAAGGGAGTGGATAGATAACTTTTGTTGTAACTGGAGGACAAGCATACCAGAAACACTGAGCCAAATGTGCCCTTGTGTTTTGCCAGCTTTTACCATCTTTCTTCACAATACGTATTCCAAAAAGAAATAAAATCCTCCCACAGAGAAGCTTTGAGAGGGAGGTTCCCCGCAGGTTGGCCAGCGTTGGCTGAACCCAGGAGGGTGAAGATGGGAAGGGACCCATCTGAGACAGGCAGATGTTTTGTTCCTCCTGTCATGAGGAGCAAATGATGAGGAGCAAATGTGGAAGGATGATTTGCTCTTTTGCAATTTTCCCCAGAGGTTAGTTTCTCCTCCTCTTCTCTGGAGTGCTCAGAGAAGGTTTTCCTGCCCCACCTGCCACTGCCTGCCTTGGCCATACTGACATGAGATTTATGATTGTGGTGTACTAAATAGGGATGCAATCTGTGCCAAGTAAGATGAACCAAAGGAAATGACCTTCTGCTGCAACATCTTACAGTGTGCTGAGGAGATACTGAAGCTTCCAAGAAGAGCAGCCAGAGCAGAAGAGCTAAAACAGAGCTGTTTGACTCAAGAAATAAACATCACCAAACATTCACAGAAGTACCATAAAGCCTGCTGTACTCAGATAACATAATTCACAAGCATGGTGGGTCTTTCTGAGGACTTTCCAAACTAGCTACTCTATGCTTCGTGAACTTTTACACACACCTTCTCTTAAAATGTTTCTTTATTCTTCTACTTTACATCCTACTATACTGAAAAACTTGAAGGGGATTGCATCTAATATTGGGGGCCATCAAATATGGAGATGAGAGAAGGAGAAATTGGGCAGTTATCTCTGTGCCACTGCTCCATCCACACTCTTTGAATAACTCTGCACAATGACACTTGAATGAAAGCCTGAGTAAATTCTGGTTGATAACTGCATGGAACAAGTGTGGAACAAAGAAGCTATGTTCTACTCTTTATATGTTGGAAGAATGAACTTGTTGCTGCTTGATCAGTTCCTTGTCCTTCACTAGTACTTGAGTTCCTCTTTTTGCTGAGAGAGCATGCAACTTTGCAGTGCAGAGTTGTGTTATATTTCCTGACCTTTGACACTTTTTTCCCCCAGAGATTTAAAGGAGTTAATATGGGAAGCAGTTTTTGTCTCACTTTGGCTTTTAAAATGCAGAGTCTATTTATTTCTCATTCAGCAAGCCTCAATTATTTGTTTGTAAAAAATCATTTGGTAACGGGTTTAATTCATCCTTCATGTAACTACACTGGAAAACAATAACGTTACACAAGAGATGAATTTAACAAATATATAACTCTTGTAGGGACAAAAGGAATTCTTTCTAGAGCTGTGTGAAAGGTTTATTATACATGCCTGATTTAGTATATTTCTACAAATCTGAATGTTAGAGCCCATTTGCTTTTCTTAAAACTACTTAATCTGAAACCAGGCCCAAATGTTGAACCATCACTTTTGGCTTTTTAAGAAAAAGTGACTTGATTATGCTTGTGCTGAGGTTGTATAATTCTTGCTTGCTTCTGGCAAGTACTCCATTCAATATTTGCAATGTAACACAAAGTTGGGCAAATCCATGCAGCTGCACAGCAAGAGGAGAACTCATGTCAAGCTGCCTAACTCCAGGTTCTCAAGGGCTGGGTGAAGTGGTGGTGCTGGTGGGGAGGTGGAGACCAGGCAGGGCTCTGTGGCCTCTGTGCCTGCTCTGATATTATATGCTGTTCACCATAGTGTCTGCCAAGACAATCTACTGATGTGTTAAACCATGTCAATCACATCTGTGATTCCTGTTCTTTCTCTCTTCTTCCCCAGGGATGGAGCACACAGAGGGAAATGTTTTATTTTGGATAAGTTTTTGACTTTTTCAACTGAGTGCACCCACACACACCTATGATACTATGTACAGTGTAGTACCTCACTACATTCACCAAGCTTTGCACTGAATGCAGAGTGTTTGATTTGTGTTCTGAGGAGGAAATGCCATGCCCTGGAGAGAGCAATAACCCATAACTCAGGACCCAGGATTCCTAATCCTGGCTGTGCTGCGAACCTGCTGCATGGACCTAGGCAAATCACTTGACCCAGATTCCCAAGGACAGATAAGCACCTAAGATCTTTAAATAGTGACGTCCAGGACAGATTTATCTGGAGTGCTGGATGCAACTTATAAGCAGTCCTACAATGGGGTTGTAACTGGGTAACTGGGCAGCTTTCTTTCTGCTTTTAAAGCTGTATCTGTTCTTCATCTGCATTCACTATTTCAGCACCATGCAAATGCTGAGATTTTGCAAGAAGCATGAACATTCTACTGTGTAGATGGAAAACCGTGGAAAAACTAATGTATGGTTGGTGGCCTGTAAGCCCTGCAGTGAGAGTTTTAAATTAGGTGCCCCACTGCCAGGAGAACCTGGGGTTTGAAGGTGTTTGAGTATGTGTAACACAGAGATTTAGGGAGCATGGAGGCAGAGAAGTGCGAGTTACCTGGAGCATTTGGTAGTTAGAAAACCAGCCTGGGGTGGTGAAAATGCAAGTTCAACCCAGGTATGCTAGGGATGATTTGGCCACAAATTCCAAAAAGTGTCTGAAGCAGTAAACTACCAGAAACTCTGTGAAATACCTTTTTATTTTTGGGGAAATTGCTGGGTAGAAGGAAAATCAAGCATGGTAAGTGAGTCATGGATGAGCATTTAGTGTCCCAGGAGACACCAGGACAGACTGAGCATACCCAAACCCCAAGCACATCCTTTAGCCTGGCGCTCCAGCAAGAACAATAAAAAGTGTCAATAAGGAGAAGGAAGGCAGCATCCAGTTAAAAGCTGGGATGTCTAACATGTCTCTGAAGAACTACCTGTGTAGTTCTTGGGTTTTTTGTCTCATAAAGGCAACGGACACTCCATGGCATTATTTGCATATGTGGAGGTGACCCTGCACACATCACAGCCCAACCTCAGACCTTGCTGCCACAACAGCAGGCAGCGCTTCTAACATTTGCATGGGAAGCTTCATTAGAGTCAGGGGCATGAGCATGCTGGGCTCCTTGGAAAATCAGACCAAGAATGTATAGATGGTGCACAAAAAAAGCACTCGTGCCATTCAGCTCTGGCCATGTTCTGAGCAATGTGACAGAATTGTGAGGGGCCTCTGCTTCTCATAATCAAAGTGGTGAAAGTATTCAGAGCTCCTCGATGGCCTGGAGAAGGCTGGCATATGCAAGATGGAGTCCAGGTTTAAAAAAACAACGTATTTTATGGTAGATCTGGAAGCAAAACAGCTGACTGCCTCTTTCAGCCAGGCTTTTATATGTGGTCGTAGGGTATCTGGGAATCCATGAATCCACGCTGACATCTGCACACTTAGAATCATGATGCTGCAGGCCCTAAGTATATATTTAGACTGCATCTACAAACCTTGCAGAAAAACATTAAATCAGCAAAATAAAAAAAAAACCCAAACAAAAATGAGACATAAAAATGAGCTGGCTACTCTAAAACACAGATACAGTAATTATTTCAGTCTTTTGCTTAGGGGTGTACCAACTGTTTACAATTTACTGTTTGGCAAGCTGGGTGTTCTCATTTCCCTCATGGTTCAGGAGTCAAAAACATATGCTACCTTTAGTAATGAACTCTTCCAAGATTTGAAACTATCCATATTCATGTCACAAGAAATGTTTACACAAGAGCAAAATGCTCCAACATCAAAATAAATCAGTAACATCTCAGAGTTTATATTTCCATATGCTTCTTTGGCATAATAAAGCAGGCGAAGGGCTGCTGTTGTAAAATGGAGTTTAATTAAAAACAAAAGAGAAAAAAAACTTTATCAGAAATCATGGGCATCCAAAAATCATGCAGAATAATGCATAGATTCAACATATTCTAAAGATTTATGATCTATCAATAGAAACAAGAAAATGTAATATAATCATATCCTCTACACACCTTGCATATTTTCCATATTATGTGCATAAATTATACATTCATTTTCATAATTATGGTAACATTCTAGTTTTCACATAAACTGCTATTACTCCTGGGTACCAGTAAGTTTACATCTACCAAGACTACACGCTAATTACATTTTCTTTTTATAATGTTATCTATTTATCAAGTTTAGTTCCTTAATGGAAATTAATAGACTAGGTCTCTGCAGTAAAAAAAACCAAAACAATCAGAGGCAACGTAGCGTTTTGGATATTTTTTAGCTTTCATGTTATTCAAGCTCAGAGGGCTTTGAGTGCTTGATTGGTGACTGTGGTGTATGAAATCAGTTATAAAACCAATGTCCAGGACGTGGTTGGGAAGGAGTTAATGTTTTCCCGTTTGCTAGAGGAGGTCCACAGCTGCCTGAACTGAGTGCAGGGATTTTCAGGGTAGCCAGCTGTGGGGATTTAATTGATTCACCCACCAGCATATAAAGGGGAGTACAACAGGGTAACTCTAAATCCTGCTGTGATTAAGGGAGGAGGAGGTAATTTAGGGTGGATATTGTAGCTATGAGAAGACCTAAGCAGGAATGACTAGATGGGTAAATACTTAATGTTATTTTCTTCTGAATGTCAATGGAAGAAATGAGGATTTTTTGTTTGGTTGGTCGGTTTTTAATTTTTCACATGATCTTGAGAAAAAAGAGTGCTCCCATTTTTCTAATACCTTATTTCTCTCACTTTTAATGGAGCTCTGTAATACTCTTTCTTGGATCTAAAGCTAGGGCAGCAGGAAAGCTTGAACTGAAGGGACATCAGTGGATGGAGGATGTGCCTCAGCCAATTGCAGAAGATGAAGATGAGCGATGGGCGTGGGCAGGAGTGAGGAATAATCCCACAGTGTGTGGGATGCTGGAGGAAATCTCCTTGTCTATATATACAGGAGGGTTAGATCTTAAGCAGCTGGCTTTCAGATCTGCAGCGTACCTGTTTGCTGTTCAGTTGGGTGCAGTAAAAGGGTTGTTTCCTTTCCCCAGACACTTGACTGCTTTTAACAGCAGGGTTTATCAAGGCCTGGCTTATCCTCTGGGTGGGGTTCCCTTCTTCGTCTCTGATCAAAGTTTTGTCAGAAATCTGCAACTTGCTCCACAGGGACAGCAGTGGTATTGTAACACCTGTAAGAATCAGCTTTGAGACTGTTTTGATTTGATCCTCAGCATGTTTTTTTTCCTTCCTGATTTGTAGGGAGAGAGGAAGTTTCCTTCCTCACCTCCATCTGCCTTGAGGTTTCCCAGGTTTAAGAATGTTAATTTACCTGAGGTAACAGGCTTTTAAAATTGTGGTTTTTTGTTTTTTTTTAAATTCTATTTCTGACCTACTTTAGAAATAGTTTATTTATTTCAAGCACTATTTACATCTGCTTGCTCCTTCTCTGGCAGTAACTCTGCTGTAGCTGAAATGTGAATCCAGAGGATGCCACAGGCTTCGTTTAGCAACACGTATCTAAATAGCATGCTGTATCTGAAGAATAACAGCTAACATTTGTGTCTAGCACCTCATTCTAGCAATTATACACTGCTCATACAGATAATAACGGTCTCTGGATGCTTTGCACAAGTCTAGAACAGAGCCATGAGCCTCACCTGCATGTTCTGCAAGGCATTCAGAGGCTGCTGTGATGTGCCACACTTCCAGTGCTTCCAGTTAGCACATCCTTGAACATGGCAGGCGTGCTCCCAAATCTTCTTGGAGTGAAGGCCTGGATGTGTGTGCAACACACACTCCAAGACTTTTTGAAATATTGGTGTATAAAAGTTGGCTTTCATTGCTATTTTGAAACCTTTCACAAGGGATTTTTGTCCTGATTCTGCAGACACAATGTGTTGACTCAGGATATTGTCATGGTTGAAGTGTTCTCAGACCATTTTCCCCCTAAGATTTGAAAAGCTCACTTATCTTTTGCCCTCATTAAGGTCAGCTACTGCCTATGAAATACCTTATGTATTCAGAATGCTCAGTGAAGTGTTAATCATTGACACAGGAGATGTTCCAAGTGTTGTGAGTGCTGTGTGTTAGCCAAAGTCTCATCGGCCCATGAAATCCGTTCCAGATCCTCTGGCTATGACTGTTGCTGGATAATTCTTTATTAATCTTTGATAGGGTGCTCTGCTGTTGTGTGCAACAAGAAAGGAGATGGTACTTGTTCACTTAAGTGGCAAACAGAACACTGAGAAGCGATGTGGCTGTTGGTGGCAGCGTGTTTTTCTTATCGGCTAAGATTTTCAAAAGGTCACTGACAGCACCTTATTCCCCTGCAGTCTCCCAGGAATGTTTGAGCACACAGGATAAGCAGAGGCTCAGAACCTCCCTCACAGCTCTTCAGCTTTCCCTCAAAGCCAAGGGATTGTTCACCTACATTCAGCGTACTTCTGAATGATCCCAGGAATAACCTATTATAAAATTGAGAGAGCGCCAGTCAGCCTTAAACTGTGTTAAACCCAAATTGGATCTAACATACAGGAATGGTTTAGATAAGCAGTCTTGTACATGTGAGATTATCTCTAAACCGACTTATATTCAGTTTGCTTCCTGCTATTAAAATCTCAAGTCACCCTTGGATCATAGCAGAGCCCAATGAAACATCACCCTCTCTCCCTTTGTGCTAATGCTTTTTCAAGGCGTAGCATGGTTCAGAAACATGAAGGGGTGTCCTGAGTATTTTTTTATAATGTTCAGAAGTCATTTCATAAGAGCAACTTCAGTAGTTCAGACCAGGGCCTGTCTAACATTACTGTTTTTGTAATAGTGGCCAAAATTGGTTGTCAAGGGAAGATTATACAGCATGCTCAAGGCAAGTGTGTAAAATCTGTCCACTGAGTATTTTCTGGCTTCTAACTATTCTGGCTCAGGGACTTTAAGACCACTGTGGCTTGTCTGTTTACTAACGCTCTCCAGCTCTCTTTTCAAGTACTTATTAAGCCTGCCCTTGAACCCAGGAAAGTTTTGTTTCTGCCACATCATTTGGCAAGGATTTACATAATTTTGCTACATATGAATGAAGAACTGCTTGCTTGTTTTGAATTGAGATCAGCTGGCTTCCTTTGGCCACCATGTCCTGTACTGAAGAAAGGAAAGAGCAGTTCATCTCTAGCTCATGGTTGTTGTGGACCTTCATAATTTTTCCCCTAAGCCATCTCTTTTCCAGGGTGAAAAGTCTTAGCTGAGTCATCCCTTGTATAGGAACCTTTCACCTTTACTGCTCTTCTGTACAAATTTTCCTGTTTCAAGACATTTTTCCCGGTGGGGGTCTTTTACAAAATGTAGGAACATGGATTTGTACAATGAAAGAATAGATGACTTTATTTTTGTTTTCTGTTCCTTATGTGTGAATGACTTTAGTGTTACCAAGCACCTGAGTGATATTTTCATGGTACTATCATAACCCCAAGACTTCTTCTCTGACGTTAAATACCTCAAAACCAATGGATTTTTAGACATAGAGTGAGCAGTGTTTTCCCCAAAAAACATTATTTTACCTTAATCTGCATATTAGTAATGCAGCACCCTCAATTATTGGGTCATTTTCCCTGAGGTATTATCTTGATATTCATTCTCATTAATTTTCAGCATACTTTGTGATTTCTGTAGTTTCCATGATTTAAACCATATATCAAATCCAGTTTCATAAACAGACAAAACCCCCAAATATCTTTCTGCAGTATACATTTAAACCTTTTAATAAGTTTTGAAAAGAAGTACTGTATAGAAATAATTCAGTGGAAAAGAGTAGTTGGTGCTCAGGAGCTGGGATGGATTTTCTGTGTAAAAGTGGCAGCATTTAAGAAAAACCATGAGAGAAGGTTATGAAGAAGCATTAGGAAGACTGGTGTGAGAAGAGCAGAGCCAGCAGGAGGTTTACTATGAGGAAAGGAGAGCTGACACACAGGAAGGACTGGTAGAGTGTGATGCCTTGAAGTTAAGATGAAATACTAGAATACGATACAAAAGGTGAAGGGGAAGCCATTGAAGGAACTTGAAAGGGAATTTATATTCTAAGAAATGGTGAAAGATGATGTAACACCTCTTGATTTCACCAGGAAGGAAACAGATTCAGGATAATTTTCCAGGTACTTTCCTAGTGTTACACAGCACAGACAAGAGTAAAAAATGCAGCACACTAAAGGAGCGTCTCATTGTGTGGGGCCCTTAAGAGCTACTGTGACGACAACTGCTGCTGAAAGGTTTGATGCTTGGCTTTGGAAATCTGAAGGGACCTGCAAAATGTCATCTGCTGGAAAACAGAGATTTTAGAATGTCCTTCCTATAAGCTGGACACTATTGGAGAGGGCAGAAAACATCTGACTGTTTTTGAGGGAGTGGTAGCAAGCTGTCATCTGTATTCCTCATGCTGAGGGTAGATCAGAACCAGGACTCATCTTCATCACTCATAAAAAGAGCCCCATAGAAGATGCTCTCTCTTCCTGTCTTTGCATTCCCCAGGACAGGCTTCCCTGACTTCAATCATATTCTTTGTGATACTTGGCTCAAATCCTAGATACGTGGACATTGTCTTAACACTCATTCTCATTTGATGATTTTTACTTATGCTTTTAGTTAGGAAATTTAAAGAGTATTTGAGATTCTCAGCTAGTGTACATTGATGTAGACCTGTAAGCTTGTCATCTTTATCATATCCGCATCTTGGTTCCTCTATTAGAGGAAGTGGGAATGATGAAACCACCTGCAAAATGCTTTGATGAAAAATGCTTGCAAGAAGTGAGTATTTTATTATTTTGACAACTTTTTCCAGCTGATAGTATCCATGAGCATTTCAGTATGTTTCAGTTCACCTATTCAAAATGGGGAGGGATCTGGGGTAAGGAAGGAAGAAGCAATTTATTACTAAATCTGGTTATTCCTCCTTAATAATGATATACAAAGGATGGGACTTTTTGACAAAGCATAACTGGAGAAAAGACATGTTTTCACCAGATGCACAGAACATAAACCAAGGTATTGTTGAGATATTTGTCAAGAGATAATTTGGGATACTAAGCATGTATTTAAGGTGCTTGCTTTTTGTTTGAGGATTTTTTTTTTCTCCCTAAGAGGAGAATAAGACCCCTTTAAGGCCACCTAACTATTTTTAAAAGGATTTCAGACTATTAAGACTGTATTTGAATTATCAAGTTCATACTGCCTCAGGCCTAAATGTTATACAGGTAGTGAGGCAGGAACCTATAGGAATATAATGTTTTCTATTCACATTTTGATTAAGCTTTGGAAGATAACAGTTTTGTTAGGGAATTGTTTTGATTGTTTTTGAAAAGTACTTAAGCATTTTTTTTACAGACAGTGTTGTGTTAGGGCTCTCACTGAAATAGATTGATATTATTGGCCATTCAGCACCCTAAAAATCAAAACACTTTATTCTGATCTTCTCTAATCTTACTTCTAGAAAGGGAACAGAAATTACTAGAGCTTTACATTTAAAAAAAACCTCAACAGATAAAGTGCATGAATAATTGTGAATGTGGCGAAAAGCGAATCAAGCTGAGGATTGAGAATATTTCATTAAATATTGAAAGCCTGCAACTCATGCATGCTGTATAGCAGTGTATGTAGTTATGTTTCTGCACTGACTGGCACCTCAGACCAAAGTGTTTATATATTTGGCTGCCTTTAGAAAGCACATGAGGCATTAGGTCTTAACCTTATCACAGTTATTTTAATGATGATGTTTTTATGTTTAATTTAACTGTAAATCATGTTAGTGGAGCTTTGACTGCTATGTCAGAGAGCTTAAAAACTGAGCTCAAGTTATTTCAAAAGCTAGGAATTTGTCTAGCCTGTGATGTTTAGTCAATATGATCCACTCAAGTGTGGAGCTGTCAGAGAGGACACCAGTGGATGGTGCTTAATCTGCTCAGTTTTGAAAGGAAGTCGGACTCTGAGTAGGAAGTTAAATTTTTGATCTATCTTGGTTACTGTTAAAGAGCCAGTTTATGAATTTAAAGGCATTCAGGGAGTCACAATGGCCTACAAAACACTGTGTCATAGTACATTTTCTAGTCAGATATCCATGAAGTGTTTACTTTTGCTGTATGGGAAATGATTATTTCACTTTAGTTTATTCACTCTGGTGTCTCTTACAGTGCTGGGTAAATACTTCAAAAACCACATTGGCAAATGTTGGTTCAGATGAATCCTGCACACCCATGTAAGCAATCATGAAGCTTTCTGTTTGCTTTCGTTTCCACAGGCATTCGCACATTCAGTTTCTGTGTAGTCCAAGAAATATAAATTTAGAATGACTCTGTAGCTTTTGCTGGAGCATTCCTGTAGATCCAAAGTCACCCTCTGCCTTCCTGTCTCTGCTGATGTGCTCTTGATCATGTGGAAAAGATCACCTCCCTGTCTGATTCTCCACACAAATTAAAAATAAAAAATTTCCCGGGGAACCCTGAAGGGTTTATGGTCAAGGCAATGACCAGACTGAGGTGAACCTCTGGTAATGCCATTTTCTCTCAGCACTTTCTCACCATGCAAATCACACTTTTACCAGGCAGATTTTTCTTTTGCCTGATAGATCATGAATATGCAAGTCTATGCACCAAGCTATGAAATAAGATCTCGTGTAGGACATTGGTGGCATTGCTTGTGCAAGAAAAACCTGTTTAGATGATTGTTTGGGAATGTGTTTTATGTGGGAAAGATTCAGATTTAAATCAGTTTCCCTGATATGCTATTCATACAATATTCCAGCAGAAACTGAAGCAAAACCATCATGTTCCTTATCTTTTTGTAAAAATTGTCTAAAAGGTCTTGCATTTAAGAATAAATGAGTCAAGAAATGTAATGAGCCTAAGTTTGGGTTTTTTTGCTTGATTGATTGGTTAGTTTCCTTCACCCAGCCTGCTCTGAGCCTTTTGAAAACTGCCAGCTCTGAACTCCGAGCTATGGGACAGCAAAACTTCATACAGCAGCTTCAAATGGTGTTCTCATCAAATCTTAATACTTGCTGAAAATTTGGTCTGGAAAATATTTTTACTGTGTTTGGGCAAGCAGCATTTTCATCAATGAAAGCCATTTGTTTATGGAGCCTCCAAGGATCTCTACCTACAGCAAACCTTTTGCAAAGGCATTATGAGGTTTATTAAGCATCCAACCCACTATCACTAGTTAGAGATAACTAGTTAGTTACATGTGGGTGGATTCAATGGTGGTGGACTCTGCATAAATACAGTGACTGAAAAATTCTTGCTTCTACCACACTTTGACATAAAAGCGTTTTTACCTGAGAGTAAATAAAATTTGTTTTCATTTTGATTGGGAAGATTTTAAAATGAAACTTGAAATTGCTGGAAGTCATCCTCTTTCCTGGCCCTGTAACAGTTTTTATTTTTCATTCTTATAAGTTACATGATATTATCTAGGAAAAAAATTAGACATGATCTTAATCTCCAGGCGTGTTTTTTCCAGGGAGAAACCAGTAGCACATTTACAGTAATTAACATATTTTCTGTCTTCTCATTTTGTTAATGATATCTCTTTGAAGGCTGTGCAGTAATTACTGCCCACAGAGGTATGTACTCTGAAATAAATTAATGACCAGTGACCAATAATGATTATAGATGTAATCATCCATTGTGGAATATAGGCTAAAATAGATAGTAGGAACAGTGTTGAAAGCAAAAATAAACTGTACTATTAAGCACTGCTAAAATTATTTTAGAAATTGATCAGAAAAATATAGAATAACTTATTTTCTAATAATATGCTAATTTTACTAATTTTTCAGTTTTTATTTCTAAAACATTTCCTGAAAAGACTAATGCAGAAATAAGTAAAAAAGCTAATCCTACACGGATATGTATTTTTGGTGAAACCTGTTTTAGAGATCTGAGTCTATTGTTAAATGTTCTTGATAGATGACTTTTTTAAACCACAATTAGAACTTAAATTTAATTTCATATAACCTTGAGTTTGATAATCTAAACCCTAACTTTTTTTTCAGCAATCTCACTTTTTAAAAAATACTGCACATGAAAAAAATCTCCTGCCTGCGTCTGCTCAGTTTTGAACGGATATTTGCATACGGAATTAAAAGGTCTAAAGGTGGAGAGTCTACAATAGAGTGATATGCTCTTACCACTCAAAGAAAACATAAAAAATGCACCCAAATTTTCTTAAAAATTAATATTTACTAAAGCAAGATCTTGCCTTTTGTTCAAGGCAGCAATTTTTAAAATTGAGTTTAAAAAATCCAGTGGCAATTCTTTAGAAACTACACTGATTGAGAGCATGATTCTTTTTCAAACAGCGCAGTTTGGAAGCCTTGTTGAAATCCAATAATTTGGTTGTTCACCAGTAGGAAATAGACATCTTAAACATCTTAAATATTTGACCCTTTGGCCTCACAAAGCACATTTTCACTGTAGCAAACTTTAATATGTCCAGGGTGGTTTGGATTAACATCTGTAGTGTCCTTACCTGTCTTTAGGCATCTTGGGTTAAAGGAATACAGCTTTAGAAAATAAGCTCACCTGGAGAAGTTGTGTGCTTTGCACCATACAGCAACAGGCAGTGTAAAAGTGGCCCTTTTCTTAAATCTTCAGAGTTCTCATCTTTGGAACTGTGAATTTTGGAGGTATGTGTGAAAGAAGAGATTAATATCCATTGAATTTTGACCTGAGACCTTTATGTTCTTGATTTATTCAAATTGATGCATTTGAGCACTAGTTAAGATACACTATCTCACAGTGGGTTAGACTCTGACTTTTCTTTCCAAGTTAATGCCAGCATAAATAGAAAACATGCACTGCAAGTGAACAATATGGGAGAGGGGGACTCTATAAAATCCAAATGTGCGTATAAGCAGCCTCAAGTCCATTATCTGAAGTGGTTATGTCATCTTACACCAGCAGAAAACTCAGCCCCTCTACGTTTGATTCCTAAATCTCACCTTACATCAGATGTTCAAAGGTTCAGATGAATAAGATATGTCTCCGTACAGTGTGTTTTAAATTAAAAGCTAGTGAGAAGCATGTCTCTCGATTTCTGGTTGACAGTCCTGGAAAATGTGTTTCAACTGGCAGCTGCCCTCTTCCTATGTGCCTCCACCCTCACCTAGAAACCAGCATCAGCAATGTCAGAGCTGAGACACTCAACAAAACCAGCAGCCTCTCTTTGCTGCTTCTTCCCTGCCTTGCTCAGGGTGCTGAGAGGTGGCTTTGAAAGGGCGGCATGTACAGGGCAGAAATATTTCTTCAGGATATGGGAGGTTGTTCTCTTGTTTGAAGGAAACTAAGACTTCCAACTGATTTTAATTTTATTTTTAATGTTCATGGGAACCAGTCTTACATGCCTGACTGAATTCAGTTTGGATTTTTGGCAGGTTTTTATTTGAGCCCAGCTTGGCCGTTTTTCAAAATGTCCAGATTGCTCACATTAAATCTGAATAAGCACTACCCACTAGTTTAATCAGAGTCATCTGGTATACCTCTAATTAGTGTTAGTTAAAGTTGAAATTCTTAATAACACAAAATGCAGCATTTTTGGGATGCATTTTGTAAACTCCTAATTGTAAAAATTTTAGGAGAAAAAATATCTTTTGCAATAGTCTTCAAAAATTGGAATACATGAATTATGATGACAATAACAAAATGGTAACAAAATAAGGCTAAGTTCCCAAAAAATACCATCTTTATCCATTTAGGCATGCATACACATATACAGTATTTTTGATACAAATGCATTTATGAACTTTAGTTGTTGTTCCTGCTAATACAATAATTGACTGTAACTGTATATTGTGCACAAATCAGTAAAACATGCACACATCTGGGAGTATTTCAGCAATTAAATAAGCATGTGACACTGTGGGTTTAGATGTAAATTGTTTCCTGGTCTTAACCCATTGCAATAAATGGTATGTAAACAATGTGTTATAAAAGTATCTTTCTGTTTGAATTCAGTGGATGTTTTGCCTGAGCCAGGAGCACACCATTACTGTGTTACTGCAGGTTGATAAAAATGAAGCTTGAAAATTATTATACTTGTGCTGTTATTGGCTCCTAAAGGATCATGACCCCCTACAAATCTAATTTTTTTGTATTATGATCTATACCTAAGTGGTGCTTGTTTATATGGAGTTCTTCCCTGGATTCTTGCCTTTGAAGATGTTTTAACTTTTATTATGTCAAGACATAGACCAATTAAAACAGCAAGCCCTGCTGTTAGATTGTTTTATTAAAGTGTTCCCCAAATCAGTAATGCTAGATTTGACTTTGATTTTTCAGGTGTCTCTTCTAAATCCTAGAGAACTGGTGAACAACACTCTAATATTTTGTAGATGAGCTATTGTTTTTACATTTGAAATGTAACAACAGTGCGAAAAACATCTGTTTTCTCAGATTTATTTCTTCAGATGTTCTTGTTTCTCAATCATGCTTCAATTGATACTCTGGACATAGAAATATAAATTATCTTCTTTTTTTTTTTTTTGTTTTTGACACATTTCAGCTTCACTGTTCAAAGATTCAATGGATTGTGATTGCAGAGTTATGGTTGGGGTTTTTTTGGTGTGGTTTTTTTTTCTTTTTTTTTTTTTTTTTTTTTTTTACCAAGGGCATCTGTTCTTAGCCACAGCTGAGGATGGGGCCCACTGAGCTGACTGGAAGGATCCACCTAGAATTTGTTGAATTAAGTCCTTGCACCTGGATATAATTGTCATGCTGCTGTGCTGGGGTTTTCTTAAGCTACTGGTAAAACAAATTAGCTCAATTTAAAGTGGCATCCAGTAGGGAAGCAACAACTCACCTCATATAATGTTTTTCAAATAATTATTTTTCTATTGCCAGTTTTGCTTCATGAATATTTTCCTAAAGGCAGAATGAATTGTTAGATTTTTAAAAAAATAAGTTAAACACGAGAAGCAAAAAAACCATTCTATTCTGTCCATCTGCTGAGTTACAAGTATTAGAGTGCTATGCAATTATTGATTTTGTGTTACTGGCTCTTAGATAAATATATATGTATAAATAAGGTATAAATAAACATTAAAAGAAAGAGAACAGCAGATAAAATGCAGTATCACAACACCACCTTTATCCTTCCAAAACCCCCAAAGCAGTCTCTGCACACACACTTCATGTGCTTTTTGTCAGATTTAGCACTACAGTGGTATCACTGCTACTACATTTGGGAAAGATTCATGCAAGTTTGTTTTTTTGTTGAACAGTAGACAAAGGTAGCCGTTAATGTCTGACATGGGAATTTGTATAAATACCGTGGGATCTCATTTCCTTATGTATTTTAGAGCTGTTTGAACTTGGCAACAAAATTCACAAGCTTCCTGGAAGGTCCACAAAGGTTCATCGTCTCAGTTGGACTCGCAGTGGCAGGACTTCACATGAATCCCTGGAATGTGTGCATCTGTGTTAGCTTCAGCTTTTCATAATGTTCCCCAAATGTAGACTCTAGAGGAAAACAATGAAAAATCACCTCTGCAGCTGAACGTTTTCAAGAAGACTTCTGAAATGGAAGAAATAACACTTTTACTGGTGCTCTAAATATTGCTGTTGTTTTATTGGTAGGTGATGTGTTAATTTGGAGAAGAGAGGGGTATGTTCACTAAGCATGGAGGGTGCTTTGGATGTGCCTCTGGAATAGCTCCAGCTATGTGACCAAAATGCTGCTCTTTTGACCTGGTCATGCCACTGTGGATACCAATTTAAATTGCTAAGATGCTTCTCAGTTGGCTAGAAAAGTAACATGGACTGAGGCTACTTCTTGTTTTTTAAATTTTGAAGTAAATTTAAGAATATAAAAGGAGTCTTGGTCATCCTCCTGGCAGAAATAGACATAATATTGTAAACCATTCTCTAAGCTACACTCTTTTAATATGGGTAGACTCAAATGCACCAGGAGTGTGAACTAGGAAAACAGCTCTTTTCTAAAGGATGGCAAAATGTCCAGAGATCAAAAGTTAAATGTAGAAGCTGCTGCCAGTCCTTCAGCTGTTCTGTGAATCTCAAATTTTGGAGACTGTATGTGTGCAGTGGCAAGCAGGGACATACATCTCTGTGGCTCTCAAGAGCAGTTTAACTCATGCAAACATCACCTGCTCTGTGCCACCAGTTCTGTTACCTGCAAAGCTGCTAGGTGGCCCTGAGGCCAGGAGGGAAGTGCTAAATGCAGACTGATTCCGACCTCAAGACAGTTTAAGGATGTAATGCAGTTAGTTACTTTTAAATTGCCTCTTTTATTAAACACGAATTTGTTTTTTCACTGCTGGGTCAGATTCCTACTTGCAGCACAGCCTGTTTTGTCCAATCCAGCAGTGTAGCAGGCACTGGATTGGCCATCAGTGCTCCAGCTGAAGGCTCTGCACAGACCTGGGGTGCAGAAAACTCACAGAGCAAAAGCACATAAAATAACACCGAGTTTTACCCCTCTTCTGGGGAAGAGCAGGTCATGGGAGAGAGCTACCCTACCCTAATGCTTTGTGCTGGGGCACACCCAGAGCAAAGCTCCTCTTCCAACTGACACAGCCCTGAATCAATGCATACGAGCAGGCAAGCAAGTTTCTTTCATATAATATTCCTTTTTATAAGTTCATTTTTCATGAGCTTCAGGGGAAAGGAAGAAACCTTCAGCTTCCCTCAGAAAAGAGGTTGTAACAGCTGTGGCTGGTGTAAGGGTAGCCTTGAATCCTTTCTGTGCTCCCTCTCCTGTCCTGGCTTCCAGGGAGGAAGAAGCAGGAAAAATCAGTAACAAACCGAGTTTAGTACTTTTTTTAACTTGTGTGATGATAATCCTAGGACTACACTTAGAGAGAAACTTCCAGTGGGAAATTAAGCTAAACTGAAAAGCATAACAAAACCCAAATGATCTAGGCTGCAAGAATTCCTCCAGTGTTTTGTTCTTTAATGCTTATTAATAGAGACAATACCAAACCCTTTTTGTTATAGCATGGATTTTTGTTTAGCAAACTCCATGTCACATCTTCTAATTTAATTATTGAACTCACAATGTGGATAAATGTACAGACGTGACTAATAGCATTCTCCTATAATTTCATTACAGAGTAATAGACGCAGTTTTTTAAAACTAATTTTTTTTCTTCTGTTACAGAATGATTGTAATAATATAAATGAACTCTCACATCCTGCCTTCTTTTTCTCTTTACCCTCTTTTTATTTCTTTTTAGATTTGATTAATTGAAAAATGTGAGTGATGGGTGCTACTGATTTGGGTCATCTGCATGTAATTCAAAAGAAAAAGGTGGTTTTTTAAAAAATTATTTTTATTTTTATTTTTATTTTTATTTTTATTTTTATTTTTATTTTTATTTTTTTTTGTGTGTTTTGTTTTGAATTGCCTGTCAAGTAATTGGGAGAGGTGTAGAAAAAAGTGAATTTATGCATAAAACAGAAAACTTCAGGTGAAAGAACGGACCTCTTTTATCATTGTAGAAAGAATCCATCTTCAATAATTAACAGTCAGACTATCCCCACTATGCTTCCTCATGACATCTGAGACTGCTGCACTTCTTAAACCAATAGCTGCTACACAGCAACCAGCATCAATCCTGAATGAAAAAATTGTCCCAACTGCTGGTGAATGGCACTCAGTGGGTTTCCCATTGAACTACGCTGCGAAACAATGATGCACATTGGTAAATCACCGTGTGTGCCTTTCAGTTCTTATGCATATCCCATACTGGACAGCTTCCATTCACTCTGGCACCCACTGCAAACAAATGTAAGTATGCATCAGAGATGAAAGTGAAAATGCATATGTTAAATCCCAAATGGAAGCAGAAGAGTGTAATATATACATAGTTGCTTAGCAACAAACATGTTTTGGCCACAGGAATGGTGACATCAGTCAGAGGAGCGAGAGGGAAGCTGCTCTGCCCTCCTTGTCTCTCTCCCTAGAAGCTTCAGAAAGGTCTTTTCTTATTTCTTTCAGAGCAGAAGAGCGAGGGCTATTGTAGAGGTTTGTTTATGCTATAATGCCACAGGCTGTAGGACAATTGAAGTGGGAGCAGGGAAATCTGTTTTCCCTCTGGATGTCTGCTGCCATGGCAGGCCCTCCCGTGCAGGCAGGTGCTTCCATCCTCGCTGCACGGCTCGAGCACAGCCCCTCTCGGCCAAAACAGAGGAGAAATGACATCTGAAAATACAAACTGCTGCAAATATGAAACATTTTTGGCATCACTCACTCCGCCTTTGACCCTATCACGTCTTTCATGCTCCAATCATGGTTCTCTATTGTGATCCGTTCAAGCTCCCAGAAGTCTTTATTTTACTGATATTTCACATTCATTGGGCTCTGAGTTTTTTCAGGAAAGCAAGAAATGTTGGTTTCAGGAATCACACACTGTCTATGGCTAGTAGGCAGGTATTTATTAATTCCTCTCGTTTCAGGTGGCTCGAATATCTCTTGTCTCTTTTCCCCCTTCCTGCACTGTCCTGGCCTCTGCAATGGGAGGCAAAGGAGGCAGTTGCTGAATCCTAGCTCCAGCAACATGCACCCCTCCATGCAAGTGGCTCCTCCAGACACAAGTGCAGCTCACACTCTCATGTTTTCAGCAGCCTGGGAGCTCCACTGGCCCACAGCATCACGCACGTACAGAGAAATTGCATCTCAGGGTTCAAATCCATCTGCAGCTTTGGATTGCTGCAGACACGTCCTGAATACACTATTACTGAGTGTTTCCTTTTAATTCAAGATAATTAATATGTTTGTTGGAAGAACAATGTTAATATTTTGCATGAAAGAAGGTAGCAGGCATGCACTTCTCTTGGCAAAGAAGGCTTTCTTGGCCACGTGAGAGATGTGTAGGAATGGAAGGTATACTGAAGAGCTCAAATGGAATTAAAATAAGAGATGAAAGCAGGTTTAAAGGACAATTATAGTAAAACACCGTATTTATTTCCATTCACGGAGCTTTTATAGATAGTTTTGTTTGCTCTCATTTTCAGTGAATTCATAGAACCCCTTTTTCACACACTACCACATATCAAACTGACAAGGTATAACCAATAATTTGCCACTTACAATCAGGTAAGTTTTGGGGCAAATGTGTGTCATTCTGAGAATATGGCAGAAGAACTTGAGACAAGGCACGGTGGTGCCTCTGACCAGAAAGGCAGATGAGGTCGTTTTGGCAGGATGGATCAAGACAACAGGAAAGACAAAAGACTGGAAAACAGGAAAAAGGGTGTCATTGATTCTTTCTGAAGAGCTAGAATATTTTCTTCTCTTGAAATGCCAAGAAAAAGCACCAGGAAGAGATATAGTTGATGTCCTCAGCAAACAGTTGAGGTGAATTCTTGTCTCCATTTTCTGTGGCTTTAGGCAGTTCTCCTAGCATGGCTCTCAGCCTCAGTGGCAGTCCTGAGTGATCCTACAGAAATTAAGCCAGCATAAGGATCAGAGGTTCATGGCTGGTTCCTCAGTTTCACCATAGGTAAAACCGAGCTCCCATATCTAAATTATGTGAAGTTGGCAGCTTAAACAATGAACTAAAATTGGTTGTCTGAAGATCCCCCCAAGAAATGCTCCTACCATGCTTCTGCACTTCCCCCATATGTAAACTCTTTTTCAATTTGTGAAATGAATGACTGTATAGCTGAAGGATAATTAAACTAGAAACCAAGAGAGATGTTTTAGAGGCCTGTTGGATTGCTGCTATTTTAAATGGGAATTATAACAATTTTAAATGGCAATTGTTGTCATTGAGTAACACAAGATTTTACAATTCACATTAATTACTGAACTCTAATTTATTTCCCAATGTATACATTTTAGTTTATATCTCTATGATTCTACTCTTTAAATGTAGACTCAATCGGTTGTCAA
This sequence comes from Sialia sialis, assembly GCA_009812075.1. Lineage (NCBI taxonomy): Eukaryota > Metazoa > Chordata > Aves > Passeriformes > Turdidae > Sialia > Sialia sialis. The sequence goes on along the minus strand of VRYO01002781.1, from coordinate 13,261,141 downwards.
GAGCTGACCTTCTTAGAACAATAATTTATAATTTTCCTTATGGGATTATTTTCTTATAGTTAACCACATAGGTGGGCAGGTAGTTCCCTTTTCAAAAAGATACATCTCCACGTTAAGGAAAGATTATGACTCTATCCATGCTTTTAGTAGTTGTGTTGTGAAGCTCTAACCAAGTGTCTGTAAAACATATTGAAAGTTACGAACAAGTTCACATGTCTAAGAGTAAAGTTCGAGTTTGAAGAATAATAGTAAGAGAAAAAATGGGATGGAACCATGCATGGTCAGAATATGAGTCAATTTTCATGAGTCAGTGGCACTTACATGTCCCTTAGAGCCATGGGGATATTCTTAGCAGCTCTACAGTGACATGATTGGGGAGCTTGGCTTTAAGCAAGTCTTCTGAGACTGCTTCACTATGCCCACAGGCCTCATCAAGAATTGTTTAATGTCTTATAGGAAAAAGTTGCAGATACCTCAAACTCCGTTTAACCTCTACCTCTCTTGATAGCTCTTGATAAATTCATAAAAAAGCTAAGAAAATATAGTTTTGATGAAACCTTCCAAAAGATGGGTATTTTTCCCAGTTGGAAAAATATATTTGGACATCAGTTATCAATGTGACACTGTTGAAATGGAAATCTGTACCAAGCAGGATCCTGTGCTGTGATCTGTGCTCACTGATTAGTGTCAGTAGTGTCCTAGGTGCAAGAACCAATTGTGCTCATTACAACCACAAAAAATGTGAGCAGGAAAAAACCCCCAAAACTGCAGCTATGTTGGAGAGTGGAACTGGAACACAGATTGGAGAAATTATTAGAAAAAGTGCTATTCACTGTGGAGAGAAAATAAAAGCTACTTACTGTATATACAGTGAAAAAGTTGGCTTCAGAATGGAGGGTAAAATATTTGATTTTAAAGAAAATAATAGAGAAGTTATGAGAGGTTCAACCTGCATTTAAGTCTTCACTGATACAATGTTGTGAAAAAGAAAAATGCTCTACTGAGGATTTTTTTAAGGTGTATACGTTCTACCTTCCTCAGCACTGGCAAGCTTTGGGCATTACTTTCCAAAAAGGACAGGAAGGAAAGGAGAGAATCCTGAGCCAAGTGGTCAGAACCAGAGATTGGAAAGATGGGGGCTGTTTACAGCATACAGAAGGGAGCTTAAAAATCTTCAAATACCTAAAAAAGGTGCTGAAGAGAGGAAAGAAATTAATCAACAATTTTTCCCCTGAATTGATAAGAAAATACAAACTTAGATTACTCAAAGAAAAATTTAGGTTAGACATTATAAAAGTCATAACTAAAGAACAGGCATTGGGAAAATGTGTGCATTTCCACTGCTGAAGGATTTTACAAAGTGATTAAATAAACAGCTGTCAAAAATATCACAGGTACAGTTGATTTTTGAACTCTTAAAATCTGTTTCAGCTCTGCTTTCTATTATTTTCTCCAAGTGGATTCTGCCTCTTGGATGTTTGTTGGTAAAGCCAGCAATCAAAATAATAATGTAGAAGCAGAGGCCCATAAACACAGAGGCTCTGGTACGGTTTCCAGTCATGTCATTGAGCCTCTGGTGGGAAGTGCCAAGATATGTGCTTTGGAAGGCTCCTAGGGCACATAGCTGCATGTCAGCCTATTTCAATTAGCGTGTTGAAATGGCGGATTACACATCTCTATAAAAATTAAATTGGTCTCATCCCTGAAATTATAAAAAGCCTGAGGATCCAATGGAAGAATGAAATCTTGAGCACCTCGATTTCAGGGGCCATGGAATGCGCCGTGCCACTGTTTCCGTGGCACCCCACTGCTGCTGCCTGTCCTGCCTGAATGTCCCCTCTGCCACCGTGTGGGGTCACACAGACAGGGAGGCACGCATGGAGAGCTGTCCCTGACAGATGGCTTTCTGCTTAGAGTCTGTTAGCTGCTGAGATGTCAGAGCCCTTAGCTCTGTAGTGTCCTGAAGATAGGCCTGCTCTCTTAAGCGCCTGTACTCAGAATATTCAAATAGTTGAGATGGATTTTGAGTGTTTAGTTGTACAACTGTCCTCTCTGCAATATCGAGCTTGTGGCACACTGTAACACACCATCTATTCACTATCATCCAGTGCCCCAGCTAGGAGCTCAGGTGAGCTGCTGGTTTCCCTTGTGCGCTCAGTCACTTCCCTCTCAAGTCTTCTCCTTCCAACCCATCTGTGTCTCATGCCACCAGCCGATGCATTTGCCTCCCCCAGCTCTCAGGGGATCTATCACAAGATCTATATGAGACTGAAAAATTCCTCAGATTTTCTTTTTTTTTCATGCCACTTAAGGGAGCTGTCAGTGTCCCTGAAACTTTTGGTCACCACTGTGGTCCCTCCTACCTGTGCTGTGGATGGGTAGCAGCCCTGGGCAGAGGCAGAGACTCAGCCCTTTGTGCATCCATTCCCAAGGCAGCTGAGTCTTTCCTTGTGTCCCCTCTGTCCCCTCTGAGGCTGTAGTGGTGGGTGAGTGGGTCATGGACAGGCTCTGAGAGCCACAGAGCTCCATGCTGCTGTCCAGAGGGAGGATGACCTCTGACAGATCTTCCCACCCCATGGTGGGTGGTAACGAATCCTGAGGGGAAAGCAAAAGCAGGGAAAAGATTGGGCAAAGTTCACAGAGCTTCCCTGGGGAGGGAGTTTAGCCTTCCATGTGTGGATCCATGCTCTGTACATGAATACAATGACATTTCTATCTCTCTAACATCTCCTTCTAAAACTGCTCCAGGATGTCTTGCTTGTCGGATGTGGGTAGATCTGGCATTGCATTTCTTGTGGACCAAGGCATAGAGTTCTTGGGAAATGGTCTCAGGAGCTGTTATTTCCATAACTCTTATTCTCCAGGGACTGGGGGAAGTGGGGACAGGAAGAATTGTGAGACTAGCTATTATAAAAAGAAATAAAAAAAAACCAACCACCAACCAAAAAAACTGCTGTCTCTGATGCTGCACGCCTGAGCTCTAAAAGTACTGTCCTCTTGATGTCTATAAATGTCACTGACATTACCACGTCACTGAATTTGTTGGCTCAGCTTTAAATTCTTTTCGTGGTGAGAAAGACACTGAAAGGTGAGGGGACAACTCCAACAACTTCCCCCAGCAGTCCTTAGGGCTGGCACACCGGGTCACCCCTCCCTCCATGGCCCTCCCAGCCCCCTGAGCGCCAGTGCCACAGCACCAGCGCAGGGAACGCACGGTGCTTCCGCACAAGGACACAGTGACTGCAGGGTCAGGAGGCTGCCACACCCCAGAGCTCTTTGGATGCAGTTTTAGGTGACAGGTGGGAATCACAAACTCTGGATGAGCAGGTTAGATTCTCTTTGCTTACCCCTGTGCTGGCTTTTGATTGACAGACACGAAATAAAAAGCAAACTCGTTTTAGGAGGTGCAAAAGCAGTAGTGGCAGCAGACCTAAGGTTCAGGGGCTTTTCTGGACTGCAGTTCAGTTTTTAAGAGAGGAGCACTGGTGGGATGGCAACAGCTTGAATTGCCCCCCTGCCTGATGTATTTCTTTGCTTTTCTTTGCTTCTTTTTCACCAGGAGGAAACATTCGGTGTGGGTGCTTCTGAAACCAACAAAATAATTTGTCTTTTAAAAAATTGCCTGATAAATGAAACTTCTGCATTATTTAGGACAACATCGATGTGCCTGAAATAAAATTAATTTAAAATTTAACTGTATTGAAATTAAAATGTTCTTTTTAGATAAGGCCAGAATAAAATACTTTGAAATTTTGGTTCTTGGCTTGGTTTAGGAAGTGCAGTACAGCTGAAATGGACCTTTTCTTCGAGGAGTTTTTTATTTTGAAAAAGCAACTTTTTCTACCTGAAAAGCACTGTCACCCTCCAGTTAGAAGCCTAACAGCCCTGGTGGTTTGTGGTGGGAATTTTCTGAGGTGCATAAATAACTTGGGTAGTTATGAGCACTTTACTCAGAACCAGATTTATCATATTTAATGTCTTAAATATTGGTGGAACAACTCGTATTAAATCCTATGTACTATAATTTTTTCCTGATCAATTCCATATTTATAACATTAATCATTTCTCTGCAGTTAATTAAGAGAATTGATGGCTCTCAGGCTTCCTTAAGCCGATTCTTTAAATAAATATATCAAACAAGATCTCCATTACCCAAATCAGACTCCGTCACAATAGCTGTACAGGGGCCAAAGAGACAGGAGCACAGATCCAGAGAGCATCCACAGGGACTTGACAAACAAAAAAGTGATATTTCAAGCTTGTGTCTCAGTGGAATGGGGAAATAATAGCAATATAATCAAGGGAGTGTTTGTGTAGCCCTTATGGTTTAAAAACCTTTTGCCTCAGCCGTGCTAATACTCTGAAACAAGGATGCTGATTATATGACCAATTGTTTGGCATGTGTTCCTAAACTGGTTTATAATTACCAAATTAATCTCTCTGAGGTATTAAAAGCCTATTTGCACAATCTTTGTAAAACTAAAAGGGAAGAGAAGCACTTTACCTGTGTTGATACAGAGCCCTGCAAATAGCAACTATTTGTTTTTGTAGCTGTTGTGGCTCTGGGAACAAGTAAATATAAACAGCAGGAAACACAAATACAGAGGCAGTGCAATTGGAGGCTGTCAGGAAGCAGTATGGTGGCTTCAGGAGCTGAATTCGGCTTGAAATAAGCTTTGTCTCAGTATGCGTAAGAGGCTTTGGCACTGTATCAGACCTCTGGGGAAGCCACTCAGCAGGGTGGGGATTACTATAGTTTGTGCTTCCCAATTCACAGCAAACTTGCTTCTCTGTCATAGCCGTGCATTAACTCTCTGTGTCCCACCTCGGCGCTTTTTGTGGGGGTTTGTTTGCTCTCCAGCAAGCCGGCTGACATCTGCTCGGGGAGAGCGCGGAGAGAGCAGCGCTGCTGCCCGGGACTGCGAGCGAGGATCCGCCGGGGAGAGAGGGAGGGAGGGAGGGATGGA
>VRYO01002781.1:13239014-13255174 GCA_009812075.1 Sialia sialis | reverse complement strand
GAGGGATGGAGGGAGAGGTGGAGGGATGGAGGGAGGGGTGGAGGGATGGAGGGAAGCACAAAGACAGCTCGTTCTGCCAGGCTGGATCGCCCTCTCCGCAATGCCTGTGCTGTAGCTGCTCTGACAATACCATCTAAAATGCAAATGAATTATGCCTGCGTGGAAGAGCTGGCGGTGAGGGCTGTGTAGACCTGCTGCTGGCATAAACTTCCTCCTAATGGGGATTTTTTTTCCCTCTCTCTCTGTGTGAACACATGGACTCCACTGTCTCTTTTGAGGTTTCGCAAGGGTTAACTCTCTCTTAGCTGTGGGAATATTTTTTGTTAGGAGCAACTCGATGGTTATTCCTAACACATGACTATCAAAGAGTCAGATTAGCCGAGGGGGAGGGGAAAGACTCCTGAGTTTGCACTTCCTGTCTCTTAATAAAGCTGAGATTCCAGAAGTATTTAATATCATTGTGGTTTACATAGGAAATTGTCTGAACACTCTTAGTAAGTAACCAAATATATAGCTGCTATATTGAATACCATTTGTCCATGGTAGTTTTTCTTTCAGTTATGTTAGATATCTAGAAAATGTTGTAAAGGCAGGATCTTGTTACAGTGCACAGCTAAGTGAGGAACTATAAAATACAGTTTTAAAAATTTAAATATCTAAAATATATTGAGAAATGTGAGGTGCACCAGTACTAAAGAAACAACAGCAATTGTTTTATATGCACTGCTAAGGCAATAAAATGTGGATTCCTTATGTAGGTCCAAATGTAGCAGCTGGATTTGGCTTTATGAACCATGAAAAATAGTTCCCATCTGGAAGTTGATGTTGAATAAAGATGCAACAGTAAGGCTGCATCTTACATGTAACATTTATACGTTTCCAACTCAATACAGCACTAGTGTTGGAGAGGAAAGAGTGAGGGAGATGGGAATATACAAATCAGAAGGCTCTGGCCAACATTTTAATGTGTATTCTCTAATTTAGGAGCCTCAGGTTTTGGCTGCTGGGTTGTGTTTTTTTTTTATTGTTGTTTGTTTGTTTGCTTTTTCCTGAATAACCCTACCAATAGTCAAGAGTGTACAAGTGAAAAAGGCTTCTGAATGTCTTCCACCACATTCACTGCTTCAGAGATCATTGTCTTCATCTCCCTGTCACATAAGAAAGTGATAATGTTACTAAGTGATAATGTTACTATTCTCTCATTTTCATCCCCCCAAGCCTCCCTAAGGCCTTCCCACCTATCAAATTGGCATTTAAAAGTGCATTCATGGGGCCTGCAAATCAGGAATTCTGTTTCAAAGTGGCTGGCCCCTTGCTCTTTACCTGCACCCTGCCATGAGCAATGTTTGCAACATGCAAATCCCTCATTTTCATATCCCAAACCCCCAATCACAAGATGCCCAGGAGATCTACTTCCTCTCACAAAAAGGTCAAGAGACGTTTTTTACAAAATCTGGCCCCAGACAAAACTGTATTAATTCTTAAAAGATTTTGCCAGATTCGTGATACCCCAAAGTTTTTTAAAATTCAAATTGCATACAAGCATAGTTCATGCTAAAACCTTACACTGTAAATTAGGTTGTAAATTCTTGTTAATAACATAAGGCAACAAAAAGTCAATAAAGGAATGAAGTTGGAACATTTTATTGGCTCTTTTTTGCTTCCTCGAGCAAGAATTATTTCTAATGCAAGATGAAGTGTTAGGAGACGTGATGATCCCCTTTTTGCCTAGAAGATGTTGTGAGGTTTCTTTAACGGCAAGACTTTCATGGTGGCCCCAGTGCTGCAGTGCATCTGGCTGAAAAGATTTCCTGTATTTTTCTGAAAGGGTGCTGTTATTGTTCCTGCTGCTCTGGTTGTTTCCATGAGCCTTTAAAATGAAACCAGGTCCCACACCAATTTGTGAGGCAGACATTTTAAATGTTGGGAAAACTTTAAAAACAAAGTTGGATTTTGCAGGTATTCATTGTCATCAGACCATGGGAATCTTGAAATGCCCTTAATCCACATTTACCTTTCATTTGAAATAACAATACCCCCCGATGCTTGCAAACTGTACTCCTTTAACATAGGAAATAAGAACCACATATGTTTAATATACTGACATGTGCAACACTCACTTGGTACATGTGGCCCACTGATGTGATCACAGGCTTTCCTCAAGTTAGCTCTTCAAATCAGAAGGTAGTGTCACCCTTTCACCTCTAGATATCCTGAGATCCCACACCTACACTGCACGCTCCTGCTTATCCCAATCCCCTGCTCGGTGTAGCACTAGAGACTGGTGTTGGAGAGGAGAGAGAGAAGGAGGGAGGGGTGATGGGAATATGTCAGAAGCCCCACAGCAACATTTTTATGAGTATTCTCTAACTTGGGAGTCTCGGGATTTGTTTGCTTGTTTTGCTTTTGATTTAGTTTTTTTCTTTTTGTACGATAACCCTACTACCAACAGTTAGCACTGTACAAGTAAAAGGCCTTTGAACGTCTTCCACCACATGCCTTCCTCCAGAGCCCATTGTCTTCATCTCCCTGGCAGTTAAAGAAGAAAGTCATGTCCCTATTTTGTGCATTCCTACAGCCTCTCCTCCCATCAAGTCCCTTGCTGGGGAAGGTTCTGGGGGTTTGTCCCAGGAAGGTGTGTGGCTGTGCAGGCACAAGGCAGGACACAACCCCTTGGACAGAAATTGTGCCACAGCCTGAATATCTGCCATAGCCCTTTTTGGAGAAGTTTCTGAAGCTGAACTGAATGTGTTTGACTCTAGCAGTCTATTTTCCATGCAGGGATCTTGGCGTTTCTGGCAGATACTCCTCAGGCTGGAGCCCAGACAGCTTGTCTGAGCACAGAGAAAACACTCTCCTTCACTCCTCAAAATATTAGAAAAAGGCAATGTATTTGCTGCTCCTTGGATAAAAGCATCCCTAATGGTGAGTGTGGTGTGAAAATAGCATGATGGACCTGCTTCAAAGGAGATTCACACTTGCAGGTTTAATGAAGAGCAGCCCAGCCCCTGAAGGGAAGGGGTCATGGGCTGTGTCTGCCACCCAGAGCATGAGGGTGGCACTGGGCTGGGGCAGGTGGGCAGAGTGAAGGCAGATTTGGGACTGCAGAGTGGCAACAGGGAGGTTAGAGGACCCAGTGGGGCTTGAGGAGGGCGGAGAGACCGAACAGCCTAACCAGTGTCCTCCCTCACTGCATTCCCTCCAAGCTCTGCACTGCAGCCCCTGCACGTCTCTTTGGCCCTGGGCTGGGAGGATGAGGGCACCCAGACTGCAGAATGGAGGGGACATTGCTGCTCTTTCTCTCTGCCAGCCAGTGAACTGCAAGTCCTCATCTTCCCTTGGCCTGGCGGGAAGAGGATGAGCACAGGGCTGCATCCACAGGAATGGGCTTTTCAGGGTCAAGGATCCAGCTCCTTTCTCCTCTGTGCAAAGCAGAGCAGGGGATAATCATTACTTACTTTGTCTATGCCTTGGGCATGCTCTAGATTCAGTACTTCCCTGTCCAGGCTCCATGAAAAAATCCCCAACACCTGGAGTAAACCTATAATATTGGCTATAGCATACAGAGAGGTGGCTGCCTCTCTCCACTGTATATATACATTTATTGTTCAAGTCAGTTTTGTAATTAAAATGGCATTAAAGAAATTAAATATCTAGGCTTTCAAGTCCCAGACCCATTTTTATCCTTAAACTTGCAAGGGAAAAAAAGAAAAATATTTTTGCATGGAAGAGATTTCTACTCCCATTTGCAGAATTTCCAGCCTTTTCATTGTTTAATTCACGTGCATGCAAATGTAGGGATTGTGCAAGCCTTGGCAGGACATGCTCTGGAAGCTGCATCCACTGCTGAACAATTTAAGCAGCCAGGTTTTATGGAGTTTGGCAATCCCTTCCGAAAGTGCTGAATCTAGGCCAGGATTTAGGCTAGACTTGCATGGCGCTATTAGAAAGCATAGGTTGTGTGCAGTTAGCCTGGGAGCTGGAGAGCAGAGCTACAGTCCTGCTTCTGTCCAGTGGCTTTAATAAAGAATCCCATTTATATTCATTACCGCAACCAAGTCCTGTCTCTAATCTATCGCAAGGGACACTACAGATATATTATTTCTTTGCAGTCTCAAAATGCTCAGATGGTTTTTAACCTTATTAAATCTAAACCCCTAAATGTGCTTCTGAAGCAAAAGTTTTAGCAATAAGCCTTCCAAAAAGTGCAAGATTTACAAAGCAGATTTATGGCTGTGTGGTGAGTTAAGTAACATTTCTCTCAGCATATCATTTGCCAAAATTAGGGGAAATTCCCTGCTTCAACCGACCAGGGAGCATTAGGAATGTGTATTGCGCTGGTAGATCAGGTTGTTAGCGCTCTAAGAAATAAGGCAACTAAGTGTTAATCTTCTGAGATGATGCTCTGATGGCTGTTGCATTTCAGGAAATAATAAAACTTTGTTTGAATTACAGAATGCTTCAAAATTCTCAGGATTTCACATTTACTATATGAGAATAAAATTGGTCATAACCTCCCAGAGTCTCTATCTCTGTTTTTTATTTAATAGAACCAGGAAAACAATACTTTTAAAAGGTTAAACCGCTATCATGTGTACTGTAGCTCCATGCAATCCTGTACTTATTTCTAAGTGTGCAGGTCCTGTCTTGGTGTTTACAAGCAAAGGATCAGCCAGGGCGTTTCAGAGCCACTGTGGTACATGGTGCAACACCATGGCAGTTTACCTCACATAAAAAAAAGGCAAAAAGGTGCAGAAACTGTCAGTATTGATGAGCCTGAAACTAAAAGACAGATCCTACTAGTTACCTTAGGATTTTTTTTTTTTGTCAGAAATGATGTAAATAATCATTAGCTGAATGACAACACTCAGTGTTACTAAAATAATATGCTATAAGGTTTTTGCTATATTGTGTAATAACTAAGCAGACTTTTTGGCTACAGAAAGAGGAAATAGTGCATAGACTGGGCTTTGATTTCAGCATTTGGTAAACAGTATGATAATGCAGATGTTTGTTCATTATTCATCTACATTTTGAGGCCACATGTTTTCAGTCAAGATTTGGAGACTTATTTTCTGAGTTAACTGTATTCTTTAAATTATAATTTTAGACAGAGCCAGCTGGAAACTAAGGGGAACTGCCTGAGACCACCTCTACACTCACAGTGGTTAATTTTATTGTGTCAGTAAAAGCAAAATTCTATGAGAGTATAGAATTAAAAGCCAGTCAATGGAGGAAAATAAATGGCCTTAGAAACACCAGTGTCAGCATCTTAGAGGCAGGAATTTCCCTTTCTCTATTCTAGGCAAAAAGAGTTCTAGAGTGGAGCCTTCTCCCAGCACCTGGCAATTTGGCTAAATATGCAAGCTGAAAAATGAGCAAATCTACACTGTAAAGACCTGTAGCCAGATGCAACAGGAAAGCAAATTTGTCTGTCTCTAGGCAGAGTGGTATAAAATTCATTTGAGGGATTGAGGGATATCTTTTCCCTACACAGAGTTGGATGAACGTTTACTCCATCTGCCTGTTTTGGACAGTGGTGTTCAAGGTGACCAGGAAACACTTCAAAATAACATACAACTGCTCCTCTGAAGGAATTTCTGTTTGTTTTAAGTGCATTAAGTTCCTAAATTGATGGATACTTATTTTATATCAAGGAATGTGTTCCCTAACAATGTGATGCTACTGACAACAAGTTGGTCTCATCAGTATCTTCCATATACCAGTCACTGACAATTCCGGGGAAAAGGGATTTCCATGAGTAACAGTGATTTATAATATGAATCCATTCAAAGTACATTATTTCTGTAGTTTTTATATTAAGTGGAAATGTGTTAAATGCATTATGAACCAATTGTTCAAATGGATTTATAATATGCATTTATATAAATGTGAAGTGTTCCCAAAAATTAATTTACAGAAAGCTTGAGGTTAGGTCTGTATTTATTTGAGGTTCTTTTATATATTTTTAAAGTTCTAGGAGTTAAAATAACCACTTTGGAATGGTATTCTTGGGCTATAAGCTTTTAACTTGGAAGTAGATCCATCTGGAGTGAAGTCTGTATCACTTGAGAGAGAATCTTGTTCTAAATATGTATTGCCTTCAAAGCAATAACTATCACCTTGAAGTTTGGTTTGTTAATAACTTCTCAAATACTTTGAAGAAAGAAGTCTTGGGGTGCATTTGCAAACTTGGCACTTGGCAGAAAAAGAATTGTGAAGGCACAAAATATTGTGGTGTCAGGTTTTTGGTCTCGTTTCAGGTGATGTCCAAAATGCACAAGGGGTAAAACTGCAGACTGCCGGCGCGATTAATCAGTGGAAGCCAAGGACACGGATTCATGTGTGACTTGCAGAAAATCCACAGATGTATCCAGCTGCCTTCAAGCACAAGTAACCCTTGGGAGGAAAGGCAAGGTGAGTGTCTCTACTGGTCACCCCCAGAGACAGCTTTAAGCTGGTCCCAGCTCCCCTCTCTTGGGGTCTGTGCTTCCCAGGAGAAGGCTGGTTGCACCTCAGGCAGGAAACCCCCAAAAGAACAGGCTTTGCTTTGGGGATTCCCTGCTCAGGGAGCCCTTCAGACACCAATATCTATCTTCTTTTCTATATGGAAACTTAGGCAAGTGTTGAAATACATCTGAGGGAATTCTGCCAGATATTCATGTATCTACATTTTCTACTCACTCAAGGGGAGCAGTGGTAACCAATGTACTAAAAGTCTTCAAATGCTGACAAATACAATTTAGCTTTGAAGGCTGCCAGCAATTCTATGGTAGTAAATCCCATTTGCAATCAAAGGGTGAGTCATTAGCCTTGACATTTGAGAAATGGAGATTACTATGAATTTATGAAAAAGGTTCCCTAAAATGTTTCCTTAGCAACTGCTGCTGAGGAGCCTGGGGCATCTCTCAGGTCCCCAGGCTCAGGAAAGCCAGCAGCAGTGGAGCAGATGGTTTCCTATCCACCTGCTCTGTGTACTGCTAAGGGTTCGCTATCCCTTTCTGCTCAAGTCTTGCTAAGTGAGGAAAAAATGGTGTTTTCTTATGTTCAGTTACCTTTACTGAGCTGACTTAATGTTGCTGAAACTATTGCAATAGGCACAGCTTATTATACAACTCAGGGGCTTGAACTGTATCCTACATAGCACTATGATCAGCTTGGCCAGTCCCAAACACGACCCCAAGTGAAGTGACATGACAGCTTGTTGCTACCATAAAAAGCATACTATTTTAATTTAAAACAGTTTTGTAAAAAAAAATAAATTAGGGAAAGCTATTAGTTTTCTATTTGTCCTCTGTTTCTGAAATGCTCTTAAGTCCTCTACTCAATCTTTTTCTTATAGCCACGAGTTTTTCTTCTAGGTTAAGAAGACAGAGGAATGAAGACCTTCCATCTATAGGGAAACAACAGAATATTTCTGGACCTGCTGTAAAAGCACAACCATTGACAATATTATGTATTTCGTAACTTAGACGGTTAATTTAACCTCAACGCATTTAGTTTGGCTAAACCAGAGAAAAGTACTTTTCTCTTAAGATCCTTGGCTGGCTGTCACATCAACAAAAAAGGTGAGAGACTTCAAGGTGAGGGATGGGAAGGTGGGAATGGGGAAAAGGGAACAAGGGCATATGGAGAGACCTGGATGCTCCTTGGAAAGGCAAAGGGGATATTGGTTGGAGGTAGAAGGCACTGGGGTTATACAGAAGGAGGAATCTCTCAAGTGTACTGCAGCAACATCTGTGCCTTGCTCAGTCAGGTAGGCTCTGAAACCAGAGATAAATCCCAAGAGAAGCTGGATTATTGCAAAGCCATGGAGGAATATCCTTATGGCATCTGCATAGACCAGTGCAGAAAGTTTCTTCTGGACCTAGGAAACAGGTCTTAGTGAAAAAATGTGCAGCACCTGACTAGCACATACTGTATTATTTTTTCAATTAAATTAATTCCTTTAGTAAATTAAATTCTAATTTTCTGTTTCCAGTAGTCAATATTCTATTTGCATGACTTCCTATGGCAGTAAGATCTCATGAGTTTCATGTATATAGGATTTTGTTTTCTTCAGGGGTTTTCAGAGCTAAGTGAAACCAGTAAAAAAAGCCTAATAGCTTCTTAGGAAAAGATACTACTGCTGGTGAAACCCACAGAGCAAATATGAGCATGATTCTTAGCAAGTCTACTGCAGAATGTTTTCACGGGAGTGGTTGTGACATTCTTACAAAAATATGAAGAATATTAATTTTTTCCAATGGAAATAAATCCTTTCTTTTTTCCTCTGTGAAACAAGACACTCCCCATATTTCTATTGCTCCTGTGCTGTGCATCCACTGAGAATGGCCTGTCATTCTGCAAACTCTCATGTATTTTACAGAGTCAACATTGCTATTCATCTCATGCAACTGCAGCCAATCTTGGCTGCCAGGTGAAACACGATGTTGAAACAGAGAAACCGTCTCAAAGAAATACAAGCTCTCAAACGGTGAATGGCTCTGTGGATGAAAAAAGGCATTTTGAATTACACCTAGAAGTGTAATTCTGGAAGCAGAGAGCAGTGAATTCCCCGGAGCGAGGACGGAAGGAGGAGCAGTGGCGGGGCTGGCGGTGCCACCCTCGCCTGCCAAGGCTCTTGCAGGTCGGCTCTGAGCACATTGGATATGATTGGGAGCAGCTGCAAGCTGAGCCCAGTGCAGCACTCCCAATACATTCCAGATGATGAATATGATGCAGACTTACTGGAAGAAAAATATATTTCTGAGGAGAAAAACAATTACTTCTCAAAGCAAGACGATGAAGCTGAACCGACGCTGCACGGACATAAAATAGAACAGAACTTTTGGGCAATGGCTTTAGCTTCTAATAAATCACCCACCTGGAGATCCTTTTGCAGAGTGCATTTGGATGTATCAGACCAGAGGTATATATCAGAGGTATATAAAGTAGAAAAATTATGCATTTAAACCTTGATTTCTTCTCAAAGGGACAGATAGTTTGCTGTGTCATAGCCTCCGATTTTCATGTTAGCAGAAAGGTGCCTTTGCCACTTCAGACAACACGTGGGCTCACGGAAGTTATGTAAAAAGGGCTTGGAATCACCACTTGATACAGTGGGTTTCACTGGCTGAGTCTTCAGAGGGGACTTGAACGAAATTTGCAAAAACATGTCAAAAGTTAAGTGGCGAAAATCAGCTTAAATGCCTAATTTTAATTTTGTTTGTGCTCTTTGTTGTTTCATTGTAGAGGGAGGGAAGAAGCTGTCTTTTTATTCCCTGTCTTTTCATTTTGTTTGGGAGAAAATGGATGTTGGTGAAAAGAAGAAAGCTCTGGCAGGGACTGGAAAGAAGTTGTTTATTCTGTTTTGTTTTCTTTAGAAAGGGGCAACTCTTCTAAAACTGGTGATGATCCAGTTAAAGGGGGACTCCGGGTGGGGAAGAGAAAAGAAAACTAATAATCAGCCTCTAAATGACAAGTTTTCTCTTGAACAAAAGAGCAACAGGAGGCAGTGCAGGCAGGGGGTCAGTGCCCAGGGGTAACGTGACCAAAACAATGGCTGGAGAATGTGTGTAGCTTTTGCCACTCCAGAAGCTGCTGCCCCAGTGCCTTCACCCAGGCACTGCAAGGATCAAACCTGATCCAGTGCTGGGCAGGTGTGGTGCCACGTCTGGAGTCCTCCAAAGGGAAGGCAGTGGGTAACACAAGCAAGGGCTGAAGAATTGTGAGAGTTTTCCCAGTTCTGAATGACACGTGTGATTGAAGAGCCCCAGCCAATAAGGCAGAGTCCCCACCAGACATGGGGCTGAAGATGGGGTTTAAAGCGACTTCAGCTAAAGATGGAGACTGCTTGGCAGTGTCTGTGCTTCTCTTGCACTTGGTTAATTGCCTGCTGAGGAAAGCCAGTGGTGCTGGGTAAACTGAAGCGAGATGGTTTTAAACTATTATGAGCATTCACGCAAAAGTTCATTCTGGTTTAGACGAAATTGGTTTTAATTTCAATTCATGTAACTTCTGTGTAGACGAGGCCTATGGCTGGCCATTTTGCAGCAATGGTGAATTTATAGCATATGTGCTCCAAATGGACTATCATGCAAATTCTCCTGGTATTTGCTCCAAGTCCAGTTCCAGCTGTCGGTGGAGATGGAGGAGCAGAATAGACCACTCACACGGCCTCCCATGTAATGCAGATTGGATCTATTGTCAGTCAGATGGACTGGTGGTGTGGGAGCAGTGTGAAGCCAGTTCTTTCACTACATGGTGTGTAAAGCAATGAGGCAGACAAAAGCTGGATTTAAATTAGGGAATATTTCTGCCAAATTTCCTTCTCTGAAGCAGAAAAATAAAACACTTAATGTGTCTGGCAATGTTTATTCTGTGCAGTGTTTTAGCTGATCATAAAAGAAAAGTTACGTGTGAACATTATCTAGCAACTTCATCATATTCTGAGGAGATGAGGGAGCATGACTTCACCATGGTCTGAAAAAGTATTAGACCGAGAAAGCAGAAACAATTTGGCAAGAAAACAAGATGGCAAGAGAAAAAGAACAAAAATAGGTTCTTTTCAATTAGATAGGAATTACCAATTATAATCACAGCAAAATCCTATCTGTCACAAAGGCTCCATTTGAAAGTCCTTGGTGTCCTCAGTGTCCTGCTCAATGGCCAGAGGCTTCCCACTTTGCCTTCTTGCTGCTTATTCAAAGAAAGGCAAGATCAGAATGCTTGGAAAAGATATGTGCTGCTCATGTAGTAACTGCATGCACATGAAAATGGAAGAATTCCTTGCCTGTGTGGTATATGTACATGGGCATCTGTGCTGAGAAGGAGGCAGCAACTCTCATTACATATTGGCCCTTTGAAGATTTGGCCCTGAACTCTACTGGTGAAGTATTTTCAATGACTTTTCCACTGTGTCTTCTTAGAGATTTGTGCTCCAATCATCCAATACCTTGTCAGAAATTGAAGTCAGTGTTAAAAATATTCCGAAGACATAATACTAGTTCATTTTTAATTCCAAATGATTGAAAGAGCAAGTATCAGCTAATGTGAATGAAAACATAGTTGTGTAATCCAAGTAAGAAGAATGTCAAGAATAACAACTTTGTAACTGGATTTGGAAAAATAAACAATTCTTCCCTTTTTTGCATAATAAATATGGTGTGGGTAGCAAAAAATAACATTTTATGAATGCAGTAACATATTTTTATTTCTAGTGGTTCAAAACAGCATTTGCTCTTTGAAATTAAATGGAATCTGATTGAGGTTTGTCCTTTCAGAGCCTTGTCTGGTACAAGGTAATGCATTGACTGCCCTATTGATATTGTAATTTTTCTATTATACATAGAAATTCTCATATTGCAAGTTACTGGGGCCCTTGATATTTCACAAATTTGGGATCATTAAGAATGTTTTCCATGTCAGAGCTATACTAATTGTGACTGTGTTGATGACATCCACCTTTCTACTTAAATTGAAAATTGCTGCCTACTAAAGAAGTTGGACCCTGAGCTTAAGTCCTTGGTGACTGATTTGATTAGTCCATTTGAGTGAGAATAGGGCAACACAGGGGCTATGTTAATGGAACTTAAACAATAGGCCATCACTAATCAGAGACCTCAAGGTTGAAGTGAGGTTAATTGTTATGCGGGTGGTATTTGAAAAGAAGTGTTGACTGGTGTAATGCACTATGGGACTGTAGCATTTGAACATGCAGCCCTAAGGCCAGAGGTTTTGTTTAGTTTCCCAATGAAATTTAAAGCTACATTATGTACATCTCTAAACAACAGCCTATATACTACTGCCTTTTGATACATCACAAGAGCAACAGCTAATTGATGACAGAAATGAGCCCCCAGGCACAAAATTCAGATCCAAATCTGGTACTGGATTTTAATCCCTTTCTAAACTTGCTGAGGTGGGAATTGATTGAGTTTTGATTAAGCCCTTCATGAAATGCACATACAAGATTCAAATGGCTGCCTGCCCCTAAAAGTTTAGAATATTCTAAATTCAGTTTCAGTTTAGTCCTAGAGTGCACATTTGGTGGAAACATATGAGCTGACAACTACAATGTCAATGCAAAAATGTTTTGGCATAATTGGGAAGAACTGTTATTG
Source organism: Sialia sialis (assembly GCA_009812075.1). Classification (NCBI taxonomy): domain Eukaryota; kingdom Metazoa; phylum Chordata; class Aves; order Passeriformes; family Turdidae; genus Sialia; species Sialia sialis. The sequence goes on along the minus strand of VRYO01002781.1, from coordinate 13,243,070 downwards.
GCATTGCTGTGCAGACAGGGATTTATATCTCAACATGAGTGCCACGAGTTCTTACTAGATTTCTAAAGAAATGCAGCTTGTATGAAAATATTGGTATTTCATCCTTCTAGAAACTGTGAACCTGTAGAGATGAAATCTCAAACTTTGTGGAAATAACCTGAAAAGGCACAGAGATTGTTAGTGATCCCACTGAAAGGGAGGCTGCAGACTTGGCAGACATTACATGCACTATAGACATTAAATTAGCCTGCAATTCACTGCAATAGAAACAGATCTTGTAAACTGGATTGATACGTGCTTAGGCTCCTCATAACTCCATTTCATGTGGTTCACAGGACTTATTTTTAATTAAATAGAGTTTGGACCTCTGGATTGAATGCCTCCACTGCACATGTGATGTAAAATTTTCTGTAAGGAATGTATTAGCTGCACTGGAAGGCTGGCTGATGGTGCAGCCCCTCCTGGTTGTGACTCAAGTACCACTTTGGTGCTGGCATATGGCTTTAGGCTTAGTTTTCTCCAAAAGAATCTGGTCTGCAACCACAAAGTAGTGGATGAAGCTGCTCTTGTGTGAATGCTTTAAAGGAAGTGAATGAGATGAGAAAGAAAATCAACAAAACTGGGGCAGGGTGCAGTGAGGGAAGGGGAACAACTCCAAAATCATTCAGAAATAAATACAACTATTGTTTCTTACAAAATGTGGAAAATAATGACAAAGACAAGGGGTCAAGAGATGGTATAGATGGGAACAAGATACTTTTTCCTTCTTTTGCTGTAAATCAACAAATAATTTTTTTCAGAATGCAATTTTTTTTAGAAAAACAAATTTTCGGTTTTCGTGCATGTAAAATGGCACTGGAGGAGGGGCAGGGAGAGTGTGCCGGCACAAATAAAAATCTAGTATGACCATGGGAAATGTAAGGACATTTTAACACAATCACATAAGGAATTTACAAGGTCCTAAGTCATGAATAAGTGCCTCATTCACAGGAAGCCAATATTTTGATGTATTCCCATGGCAGAAACAAAATGATGGGCAAGAAATGGACAGACACATAATACACACTCCAGTTGTCCTTTGCAGTCAGTGCCTTTCCCTAAAAAGAATCCTTTCTCTATTTTCATTTCTTCTATCTAAATAATCACTCCTCCCAAGCGTACCCAACATTAGCAAAGTCTTTCCAATGTGATCAGAAGAGTTACTGGGTGCTGTAGACAGAGCAGCTGGGGGCCTTACAAAAACCACTGATTCAAAGTATTTTAGCATAGTATCCCACACACCAAATAACTTCTTAAATGAAAGTTTAATTGCAGCCCCTAGGGAAGGATGGAGGAAGGGTCAAACTGTTAGACACATGTGCTTTGTTCTTTGTAACAAAAGCCTTTGAGCATAAGTAAATGAACTCTGAAAAATAAAATGAAATTGTGTTTTGATGTTTTGGATATCGACTATATGGGAGGAGAGCACACAAAAGGGAACAAGAAGCAAGTTAAAAAAAAGCAATTTGTTATATACTGCACCATTTACATTTGCTTTAAAAATCCCAGTAGTGTTCAAACTACCTGCTTACATTGTACTCTGGGCAAATTCAGGGCTCAGGGTTAATCTGGCAGGGATTTGTTTGCTTGCCTGTGTGCTACTGCATCTATTGCAGTGTTTAAAAACATCCTGTGTTTTGGGCAGTCTCTGAAGCTCCACACTTCCACAAGGACAGAATGTGCTCGGAGCTGTACAGATGCAGAAATAGGGTCCTATTCTCAAAGAGCTGAATGTTCACAAAAGGACCCAGCAGCCGACAGGTGGTTGCAGACTGGTTTTCTCAACAAGCATCCAGCCCAGCCAAGCGTGCCCTACTGAAGATTTGTCCCATTGAAGTCAGATGAGAGTATTTTCAAGTTCAAATGAGCTTGAAAATTGCAAGGGACATTTCTCACTGTGTGGAGGCACTTTTTTGCTTGAAAAAGAGAGAAGAACTGTGCCTCTTGAAGACATGAAATCCTTCTCCCCTGCATAAGGCAGGTGGTATGAAGAATGGGGAGGAAATGGATTTAGCAGAACAGGTGGCTTGTTCTCATTGGGATTAAATCTTTCAGGTCTGCCTTTTGCTTTGGAAACCACCCTTGCTTTCCATTCACATGGCCTCAGGGTGAGTCTGTCTTCTGTTTCTCTGTGGTGCTGTGCATTATCATTTGAAATATCATTAGTGTTCGAGTTTCTTCTACCTTTTCACTCTGCCCACAAGTCACCGAGCTGACTTTCACAGGGACATTCAGAAGAACTTAGACTGCCTTGGTTATCTGATCCAGTGCCAATAATTGAACAACTATGGAGGTGCCAATTATATCTCTTTGGAATATATTCTGAATTCCGCTTCCTCTATTTATGCAATTCCACTCCTTCGGTTTTAAAGATGTATACAAACAAGTGTTTTCCATGGCAACTGATAGAATAAATAGATTTTCTTTGGAACTTTCTCAACTTTATAACATACAACAGCCCCAATGCCACAGCCTGAATTCAGAAAGCTTCCTGTACATAAGACATTTTCATGGCTGCCCTCTGAAGGGCGCGCTTATTTTAAGTGCAAAATGTGGGTTCTAAGTTTGTGCTCTGGCAATTTGACCTCCGTTCCCCTGGCAATGAGTGAGGTACAAACCATCTGCCATTGTTGGGCACTGTGAGTATTCTCACTCCAGCCTCTAACCTCACTCAGCTTTCAGATGTGGGGACACTCTTTGCCAGGAAAGGTTCTTGGAGCTGTCACTTCACTGTCTAGATCCATGTCATTGCACTGGGAACTCCAGCCTCAGCCAGAACTCCCATGGGATTCAGGGGGAGATCTGATAGTGCTGAATAACTGCGTGGTTCGGCCCATGTGCTCATGCCAAAAGGGTGACAAGACAGACATTGCATTTAACATCCTTGCATGAAAGAAGAATGCTATAGCCTATATGATCCATGCCAAAAGTTGTGGCCTCCTTCCTGCCTTATTTTATTTTGCAAAATGCTTCAAAATAGAATAATTTAAGTGTAACAGACATCAGAAGTTTATTTAAGGATTTACTTTAATTGAGGATAATCAAAACTTTCAGTAATGTTACATTTAAAAAAAAATTGCTTAAGAAAGATCCTTCTGATTCGCAGCTGAGCGCTCAGTTTCCTCAGTGCACACTCACCAGATCTTTGATTCATTGTCCAATGTCAGTAAAAGCTTTCAGATGTTTTAACTAATTAAATATAAAAATTATTCTCTCAGATCTAGATACCTTTTCTGAGGCTGGTTTTGGCTGAATCATCTTACTTTTATAACACAATCAACATGAACCCAGTAATGAAATAATTTTTAGCTGCTGAACTGTATTTGTTGTTACTTTCTTCTGTCTCATATGTCTGTGTTTCCAGGTAGTACAAAGCCCCTCACTAAGCAAGCCAAGTTTAAAAATCCCCCAAGGGTTTCAAATCAACCTTCAAAGATACCGTTTTTATCCCCAATTTGCAATCTAAAAATTAAACAAACTTTTCCCTGAGGTGAAGTAAATTCACACTGGACAGCAGACATTGCTAAACATGCCAGCGTGCCTGCTATATGGCCAAAGTGTTTATTCAACAGAAGCTTGGACGACAGCCACCACATCAATGTCACAGCCTCTCAGCACATGCGAAGAAAATACATGTGATACATAGCAAATTAGGTGTCCTGCTCTGGAAGGAGTGGAATGGGATTGATTTGCCACTTTTAGCAATGCTCTTTTACTGTCAGCTTGGCTTTGAGAAAAGCATTAAAGATTCTTGTCACAGATGTTTCTTTCATAAACTGTTGTGGGAGAATGACATTCTGCAAAAATGGTTTACTACTCTGCTTTCTTCTCCTGGGAAAACAAAGTGCGCTAGTCAGCCCAGCCAAATGGGCTCAAGGAACGCTCTTCAGTTATACCACAATAGCATTAAGGATCATGACATTTACAGAGCTGATCTTAGAAGCTCTCTTGGCAAATGTACAGTGTAGAGGTATTTATCCAAAGTGTGGGCCATTGAGGTTTTTTTTTTTTTTTTTT
>VRYO01002781.1:13130657-13239004 GCA_009812075.1 Sialia sialis | reverse complement strand
GCATTAGTTCAGTGGGGTAAAACTGGCCGGTTTGGTGTTCAAAACAGGGAAGATAAAAAGGACTGAGCTTACTCACCGTGTATTAAGTGAATGGTTCACACTGCATTTGAGTAATTAATCACCTTTAAACAAAGCAAAAAAAAAAAAAAAAAAAAGAGGAAAGAGAAAAAAGAGGGAAATCAGTACAGTAGTTAACATATGAAGCCTCACTAGAGTTTTCTCAAAGTTACTGGATTGCATAAAATATAGCTATGAGATGAAATCACTTTTTAGATTACAGTGTAAGTCCTTCACCAAGGAAGCATAATTTTAATTGCTGAGAAAGATGGGAGAAGGGAAAGACAATGAACCTTTTATTTTTAGGTCATAAAGTTTACTTGAAAACATTTTGAGAATGCAAATTTTCTTCCTAAAAGTCAAAAGGTTTTGTATGAGTGTTTGCTATGCTGTAAAAAAGAGTTACTATAGCAACAGCAACATCATATAGAATCTATGACTTGTAAAGCACCTTCTGGAGGGAACAAGTTATCCACACATCGCATTAATTTTCATACTTTATATAAAGTTAAATAAGCAAAAAAATCCTATAATGTCCAGGTTTGTCTCCTTTTGCAGTATTTACTTAAACCAATGTTTTTTTCTCTATGCAGGCCTGTATTTGCACTAGAATTTAAATTCTATGTTTTGGTATTTCAAATGCTCCCCTTGTTGTTCTCCTTACAGCTCTCTGAGTTACTGAACTAATTCCTGCTAGAATAAAACACCACTAGGACAACATGAAAGAAATTCCACGTTTGCTGTGATTATGAGCAGGATAACTGCTTTTCAGAAAGGAGCATTCCTTTGTGTTTGAGCAGCCTCAGCAGAAGCCCCAGCATGTGATCCTGGGCTGTCCAGAGCTGAGGCTGCTGGGCAGGGGCTCCTTCTGGAGAGAGTGTGAGAGGGAGTAGAGGTTTGCAGATTCTCTCTTTTTTCCTGGGGCAGTGCTTAAATAGCATCATCATTAATGGTGCCAAACTGCACGAGGCTCGATATGGAAAGAAATGTTTACTAAAATAGGGGTGCTTTGGGCAACAGCAAAAGAAAGCTACAGCAACTGCAGGCCTAGCAGCAAGATGAATATTGAGGTGTGAGGTTAATTAGGAAGATGTTGCACAGGTTTAGTGCAGTATTGCACAGGTATGTGATAAGTTGATGAGACCTAGTTTTGCCACTAAGATGGTCTAGCACTCATCCAAAAGTGGCTAAAAAAGAGGTGATTCTAAGTTTTCAGAGGAGAAAAATTGTTGGAAGTCATTCTTTCCCTGCCCCACCAGGTGGAAATCCCAAAGGGACTAATTGTACTCCAACTTCCAGCACTGTACAGGTCTCTATCACCAGCTCTCTACAAGAGTATCTTCCTACAAGCAGATATGATTTGCCTTGTTTTTAAATGTACTGCCTGGTGTCCTAGAAAAAGGACAGTAATAGGCAGATTTTATTTAATTTGAAGCTGTGACCATGTGGTTCTGTCATTATGAACACAGTTATACTGAAAATATATGTTTTAGTTTCTTATCTGGCTTGATTCCCAGATTGCAATGTGGTAAGACTTTTGATTTGAGATATTAATCAAATGACAAGAATTTCATGCAAGATTTGCTTCTATAGAGGGCCCGTGTAATCTATATCTTTCTTTTCTACACCATTAATATATTCAGGGAAGCCACTTTTTTTCTCCATCTAAATGTCAACAAGTCTGATTAAGTGTAAGCAAGAAATCAGTGTTCCTTCTTCAGTAGTATCTCAGCGCAAAGAGAACCTTCCAGAGGAGACAGTGTCATCACTTTGAGACAGACTCTTCCCCAAAACCAGCACTTCTGGAATTTTGTGACAGCTCAAGACTGACTTTCAGACTGGGGTAAGGATCATTCCTCGGCTGCAGCGCACAAAACCCAGCCCTGGTGAAAATCCCCCAGCCTGCAAATCAGTCTATGAAGTAATTTCAGTGCACAGTGACCCAGCTCCTGGGGAGCCACAGCAAACAACAGCCCGCGTCCTGCGAGGTGAGAGCTGACAGTGTCTGACAGTGACATTTCCTCACAAAAATTTTTGAGGGGGACTACCTATTTTAAAAATGCTTGAAATAATTTTGTTAAATTAGTGATACAAAGCAGACACTGCTTGTCTGGAATTCTTTTCCTGGTGCTGCTATTTTGTCAGGTAACAGAAAGGGGAGAAAATAACTATTTGAAGGCACTTGAATGATGTCACCACTGAAAATAGTGAAGGAGCACCTAAAATAATCTCTGTAATAATATATGTCTGGTTGCTTTTCTTTTATTAGTTTACTCCATATCACCATTTTGTCTTCAGATTTATATTTGGTTAGCACTTAACATAACAGATGATATTGACAGAAAATTTTGATCTTTCATTTAGAAAAATGGTGGATATTTTTAAATAAAGTAAAATGAATTCTGCAAAAACACTGAAAATATTCACAGATGTTGTAAATTGTCTTTAATGAAGTTCATAAACTTGAATTAAAGTCCCAAGTGACTGTGTAGCTTGTCTACAGTCATCTCTCTTTTTGCCTGTGAATGCTTATTCAGGAGGGATTTTCCTGAAGGCGGCGTTCAGGAACAAATATTCTTTAGCTGAAGGCCCAAATTCTCACATACTGGTGTGAAGATCATTCCTTGTAACAAATTACTCATTATTAGACATTAATTATTTATTCATTTTTACAAGTTCCCCTCTTGCAGTCTGTCTATGCAAACAGCTGAATGTGAATTAAAAAAGCCCCATGATGAAACAGACACAAATACCCAGCGGTTGAACTTTGAAAGCTCTGCACTTGTTTACAGATTTACCGCTGACTCAGAGAAGAATAGACTGGGGGAAAATTGCCTGTGCATAAATTTTCTTTCAAAACAGAAAGAATAAGGGATAAATGCAGCTGATAAATTGTTCCCAATGAATGAGGTAAATATACATCTACCTTAACTGCATTGTTAATAAAAGAAGATTTCAGGGTTTTCTGTCACTATGTGTGCCTTTACTTTCCATGAAGCACACACGACATGGGTGTTGAGTCTAATGTTAGCTGGAAAACCAGCATAAACTCATAAATGATAGACATCTATGTTGTAATGAAAAGGTCCAACCAATTGATGAGTGGGCATAATGCCATTCAAGCAGATGGGTCTGAACAGCAGCAGCCAAAACATCAAGTAAGTCCATCAAATGGAGATGTTGAGGCTGGGTACATTTCACAGCCAGCATCATTGAATGTTAAGACAGTGTAATTAGCAGAATATGACACCATTAAACCAGCTCCGGGCTGGATTAATTTGGAAAAAATCTAATAAATACCTTCTATATTATGGAAGGGAGGGCTGGAAAAGATGCTTGCCTTTACTAGGATATGACAGATGGAAGTCAGGATTTCCAAGCTGGGAGTTTGAGGTTTCCCTTTCAAGCAGATTCATAGCACAGTGCTGTATTTAGGTATTTCCAAGGCTGTATAAGGGCAAACCCTTGCTTGCCTAAAATGCATAGCATGCTACTGTTATGGAAGAGGCTTCTTCCCACAGGAAGGTCACACCTAACAAGAGCAAAGCTCTTGCTCCTGGTTAACATTTGCAGAGTAGCAAAGTGTCTGAACACAGCTTTTCATGATTAAAGGTTAACTTAATATACATCATAATTTAGTCATCCAATAAGAGAGTTAAAAGAAGAAAATGTGACTTTAGCTAAATGAATTGTGAAAATTATATCTGTTAACCCTACAGGAATTCAAATTATATTTCAATTTCATAAATTTGATGCCCCGGAAACTGTGAATTACTCCGCTTTTCTAACACAAAACACATTTTCTATGAGATTAATGGGAAATGTGCATTGTTTATAATAACTCAGATTTCATAAATTAGCGGTGATCATATCCTGGTTTCCATTTGCATGCTCAGTTTTATGCCTCCCAGGGACACAGAGAAAGCTACTGCTCAGACACCAGCCAAAATGGCAAAGAGATGCACGGTTACTCTAAAATTGCTGCCCTGCCAGGGTTCTTTCTTGGAATGGGAGCTTTGGATGTTGCTTGTGGCTTTCCTGGAAAGGCACTAGGAAGAACAGTCTCAATGATACCTCCCTCTGCTGCACTGTCCAGCAACAAATGCCAAGGCCTTAATGAGTGAGTAATAGTGAAAACCTGTGGAAAAATCATGAATGGTCCACTGAAGAGTGCTTTTAGGAAGAAATTGGGTGCCCAGAGTGTATTGGTCAAACGGGAGGAACGAGAACCTTGTGTGCAGTCACTGAACCTCCCTGTTGCTGGAATAGCTGCAGCATGAGGGGGTGGAGTAATGGATTGGATGCGTACAAATTCTCCAGGAGGAGAGCAGGCCAGGGGTTGCCTTGATGAGGAGCAGTGTGTCAGATGAGTGGATATCCTCTGTGGGATGGGCAACACATTGGGCTGGAGTTGGAGGGTCAGGGGAGAAGGGAGTCAGTGACGGTGTCTTCATGGTGGTAGTGCATTGCAGACTGACCGCAGGGCTGAGGTGCAGATCAGAATCCTACATTTTCCACCAATCCAGGACATCTGTGTGCTGCTACATGGAAAGGAAGGTGGTCTCAGGCACTCTGAGGTACAGAGCAGAGGAAAACCTGTTTTCCTCTATGACCAGTTCCTGCAGAACTTGGTCCTCTGGCCAAAGAGTGCAGCCAGACCAACAGAGAAGGTTTCTTGCAATGGGTGCTTGTTCTGGCTGCCCTGAGAAGATGCTGTAGAGTGAGGGACAAGAGCTACACTGAGAACTAAAAAGGCATTGTTACTCTGAACAGCAGCAAAAACAAAAAAGAACAGAAGTTTGTTCCTCTTTATGTTTTAATGCCTTCCTTGTCCACCCCCAACGTTTATGTATATAAAGTCATTTAATAGGCTTATAATGTCACCCTGGGAAAGCACGATGATACAGCCACAGTGCACATTAATAGACCACTAATCACAAAGCAGCAAGAGTTTGGTTGACCTGAGGATATTCCAGCAAATGGTGAATATTTAATTTTTTCATTATTTGTATGGCATTATGTTCACATGTAATTTTCAGAAGCAAAAGCCAAATCCTGGTCTGGCTCTAAAATGACCTGTTGGAAATGAATTAGCAAGGCTGCTCTCAAAGGTGGTTTACAATTTAAGGTGGGAGGTGACAAAAACAAACCTAGCACAGCATGGTGCAGTTTTTATGAATGATGGTATGTTAATATTAGTTTTTGCTAGAAACTGGAATCTTGAGAAACCAGAGAAAAAAAATATATTTTTAAAATTTACACTACATTGTTTAATTTGCACTACATTGTAGGATGGAGCTGAGTTAAGGAGGGTAAATCACTCTTAACTTTTTCATTTATTAAGCCAATCAAAAACATCCTGAAGAAAGCATATCGTTGCTATAATCATACTGAAGGGCATTTAACCTTTGACTTCCTATTTCCCAGTTTACCTTAGGTGTAGTGATATTTTCTTGGTGTCATTACCCAAATTTATATTCTTAATATTTGTAAAGCTTCATCCCATTCACTGTAGGTTATGCTAATCATGTGGTTTCTTCAAGAAATGTTTCACCTGAGTTATGTGAAGGAGACAGAATAAGGCAGAAGGCTAATTTAGAGAAATTTGGAGAAGAGGGGAAACTAATACTCAAAATTAAAATTATGTAATTATGATGTATTATATTCAAGGTTGCTTTAACAAATGTATTTGGAATGACTTTGGGTTTTGGCAGGATGATACATGTTTTAAATTGAAATGTTGATTAAAGTCAGCTTTTATTTTGAATAATCAAGATGCAAGACTAAAACCCACAATTTCTATCTTCCCAAGACCTTAAACACACTGCAAAAGGTGGCCTAAGGTCTTCTCTGCTTTACTGCCACATTTCTCTTGAAATCCTTAGTGCAGCTTCCATACAGACTGTTTAATATCTGGCTTGTGAAAAAGCAGCATTGCCCTTTTTTATTAAGAAAATAGCCAGCTGCAGTATGTGAGGCATGTTGTTTGTTGATCTTTGTGGGTTTGGGAGTTACCTTGCCAATCGTAATTCTGGCACCCAGCTGCACTCCTGGGAGCCACCCCAGGGTCAAAGGCTCTGTTCTGCTCTGGTTTGCTCTGCCTTGACCTCCCTAAGGCTCACCTGCCTTGCCCAAACTCTTCAGGACACAGCTCCTTCTAATGGCACAGTAGAATCTCATCAGGGACTGTCTTTTGAAAATGTTTAGCCACAAGCACACAGAGCTGCTCCATCACTTCAGCCTTTAACACAAAAAGTGCCTGGTTTGTATTAATGGACCTATAACAAGTGAGAAGTATTGTATGAGCAGAGAAACAATTTTCTGTGTCTCTGCCTTATTATTTCATTTGTGCTAAATAAAATGGGGCCAGCAGATGAGTTATTCATACGAAGGTTGGAAGAAATATCACTTTTAGTTCCAGAACCCCTGCAGATATTCACGAATTTTACCAAAATATTTTTGTAGATTCCTATTGTTTTTTTACTTAAAAATATGGCAGAACTGAACGAAATGGATAGGTCTCTTTCAAGAATAAAAAAAATTCAATTTCATTGCTCAGCATGTAACATTTTTCTCAGTGTTTCAAATATGCTGTAAAACTAGATCTCCATGTCTTTCTAATAGAGAAACTTAGCACTTTGAAAAATCACAATAAAATATGAGAACACTGTTGATGATTCAGCTTTCCATAGTTATACTATTATGATATTTTTTCTACTTTGTTTGCATTGTTTTGTTTTCAGCAAGTTTTGCTTTAACTGCAGAGAAAATACAGGCTCTCCAGAATGTGCTTTAAATCAAATATGGAATAAAAGCCACATATACACGGATGTAGGTATGTATGGCTGTTAAGCAGATAAATCCCTTCTTGCCTCATGTGGACCAGAGCTGGAAGCCAGGATGACTTTACATTTCCTGTAAAGGTTATTTAGGCTCACTAACACTTTTATCTGAGATCTGATATATCTCCTAACAGGAAACAGCAACAAGCAGGGAGAAAAACTCCTGAAATTACTGATTTCCTTTGTTGGATACCCCACTATAGGAACACCCTGATAAGACCTTGTCCACCAGAATCTGCTGAGAATTCTCCAGTGATCCACGTTAGGAGTTGTGTTTGGACTTTACCCTAGGTCAGTTGGTTATGGCCTTTCTGTCAAAAGCATAAACTTAGTGTAGTACAGTAGTCTGAGGAGTGGGAAAACATGCTGCTTGTATCAAGAAGCAGCAGATGTTAAGTTTGAATATACCTGGAATTAGCAATACCTTCAGGCTCATAATCTAGTACCTAGGAAAAATTGAGAGCAATCACATTTCTTTTAAAAATTTAAGCATTTTAGAAAGTAAAACCAGTTTCTCTATAAACACTATGTTTTTACAAGCATACTTAAAAATGTTTTCCTGGGTCCATGAACTGTTTTATTTAGAGTGAGATACTTATTATCTGCTGCATTTTGATCTAAAATTTAGTAAGTGACCTTAAAAAAGAAGTATCTGCCTTCACACTTCTCATGAAGTTTCTTTGAATATGAGTTCTGTGCTTGCCAGGGGTCAAGATGAAATTCACTGAATTTTTTATGCAAAGAATAAAGACTCCCTTCAAAACATATTTTGTGCTTCATGCAGCCATGTCCTGCCATGCTTAAAAATAAAATAGAATGCAAAATTTGGTTTGAGTTTGTGCTTTTAAAAGGGGCAGCTAAAGCCTGCACGTTGTACTCCTGCCTTAACTGAGGCTGGGCAACAGTAAATACAAATCCCACTTCATTATCCCTGCAGTGTCCTCCGAGCTAACAAAATATTATCCAGCAAAATGTGGGCAACCTCCAGACCCACTCTGTCCTTGCCTTGGCTGTGGCTGCCAAGGAGAAAGGCAGCTTTTGCCAGCAGTGGCACAAGAGGCCCTTTGGGAAATGATCTGAGACCGCTGAACTTGTTTTCTTTCAGCTGTTCCAACCTGTACAACCATACCAAAGCACAGATTCTTAACTCGTCTGGCCTCTCGGTCCAACAGGGATTGAAGGACAAATAAGATGCTCCATTTCATGTTTTTTTGAGGTGAATCTTGTGGTGGGTGCTTAGTTAAGAGTTTGTTTTGCCTGAACAGCTGTGGATACTTTAGTTGGTTTTCTAGTTGTTTTTCTTAGCAGTCTGCCAGAGGGTTTGCTGTAGGCTGTGTGTTTTCTTTTTGGTGGGCTTTGGGATACCTGCCCATCCCAGCACTGGATGGTGCCAGTCTCTCCAGCCCTGGATGCCTGAGCTGGCCCTCCTGTGCGAGCTGCCTGCTTGGCTTTGTGCTGCTTTTCATAGGACTGCCTGGGCTTAGGTTGCTCTGACTGACCATCTGCTCCATCTCCCTCCATCAGCAGCTAATTTATTCAAATCTCAAGTAAGCCTTGTTTTGCTTGTATTTTCCATTGTTTCCATCTCCTCTCATTCCTGCACTGATTATTACTAAGCATTGCACTAGCAACTGAGAAAACTGGAAGATGCTGATCTTTCAGTGCCCACTGAGAAGCAGAGATTGGGTCCCACTGCTTTAAAGAAGAAACTCACAGGATGTTGCCTAGATAACATCAGCATTGTGTACTGCCCAGCATCTCTGCTTGTTAGGGTGCAGTTGCTCCAAAAGGTACAGAGTTTGTTTTAGATTCTTATACCAGAGGCCAATGCCAATAGGAAAAGGTCAATTGGACAAAAGAATAGAAAAGGAGTCAAACTCCATGTGGTCTTTTTGTGGAGTTTAAAAATCTACTGGTAGTTTTTAAGATATAATACTCCATGATGCATCTAACTGATTATCCTGCAGGTTTTACAGAGAAAACCACACTGCTGTGTAAACCTGGGAAACAGTGACCCTGCTCTTGATCCAAACCTCCAGTCTGAGCAGAGGTGGTGTCCATATCACTCCTTGACTTGTTCTGGAGAAAATGACAACTCAGCGTGAGTTTTAAAGTGACTGGATGCCAGTCCTCATATCTAGGAGCAAAGATTTCCAGGATGGCAAAATGTGCCTTGGAAGACAGTGACAGTGAGAGACCTGAGGCCCAGATAACCATGTCTCCATGACATTCAGGGCCATGTACCTCAGCCATGGCCTGAGCTATATAGGTCAAACCAAGTGGCTGCATTTCTCCTCTTTGTCTCAGGTTCTGTTAACTAGCTACTTGGAATATGTAAATCAGAGGACATTGCCCGTTAGCAGCAATGAATAGAGGGGTCAGAACTGTGAAATTTTAGTGGGAAAGGAAAAAAAGAACATTTTCCAAATTTGCATTGAAAGGTCTCTATAATGAAGGACCATATATATTTTAATGCACAGATCAACTTCCTTCTCTTCTTCCAATAAATTTCCAACATCTTACAGATACAGAAAACTCATACTGTATATGTGTAAGGATTGTCCCCCTGGGTACAGTGTTCTATTTTATCTACCATTGATCAGGTGGCTAAGATTACATGAAGCTCCACAATGGAGATACAAATGTTACATCCTAAACCTGAAATAGACTACAATCATTTTTTCTTGCTCCCTGTTTTCCTGTATTTTTGTTTCCCCACAGGAAGTGGTTTCACTTGAAGCAGAATATTTTTATATGGCCTTATTTGAAATTTTGATGACAGCAATAAATCAGGAGACAAAAGGAATTTCTGAACAAAGGTGCTCAGCATTTTTGTTGATAGTTTGAACTATGCATGAGTGCACAGACCTTCCCCTCATTTTAAATCAGATAATATTTTTGTGCTGGGTGCGGCAACCAGTTCCATGGCACTGAAACATCATGTAAGGAAGGATCTGGATATATATTTATTTCCAGCTCCTAAATGCCATGCAAGCTCAAGAGACAAGGAAGTCTTTTTGTGGACAGACAGTGAGCCCAGACTGCAAACAGAGGAAGCTTTTACAGTATACATTTAGTTGTGTGTAAACTTTTCAAGACCATTTCAGCCTAATAGTCTGAGCTGCATTACCTCGGTGGGTATTGTCATTAAGACTTAACGCGCTCAGCTAATAAATTACAGTGATGTAGCAGCTTTTTGTCAAAGGATCCTGAAGTGCTTTACAAACTTTACAGTCCATAGATGCATGAATCACTTCACCCACTATTGAAGTATGGCCAGGCCAAGGATGAATTGTGGCAGCTGTTTAACAGCACACAGCAGTTCAACACAATGGGTTTAGGAGAGCAAAGACAACATGCTCTCCCAGCGCCAGTCCAAGTAATTCAGAGGGACAGTGGAGAACACCTTGGGAGAGAAAGGGAGGGATTTCTCCCTTGTGGACTAGTGCAAGGCATTGTTACTTGACTTTAGTGTCTGGGGTTATGTCTCTCATCTTGTATCAAACCTGTTGTGAGAAAGTTCCCCATTCGAGCTATAAAGTCTGTAAACACACATGTAAGCACGCAGGGTCTTGAAACCATCAAGGAAATTTGTGTAGGTAGAGTTTTCCCAGCCAAACTGGAGCTAATCAAGATTTAGTGCTGCCTCAGTATGGAAAATACTAAAAATATGCAGTCTTGGTTTAGGCTGTTTTTGCAACTGGGAAACTGAAGGAAGAGCATCAGTTGCTCTCTATACGTATCTGTACATCTACTTGAACAGAACCCAGATCTTTAAAGAGTTAGATAGGAAATTAATTTAATTCCCACTCCCTTTCTGGTTACCAGCTGTCTTCTAACATAAAGTGATGGTCCCCATAAAGGCCTTCTGAAGAAACAAGCAATTTCCTGAATAAATCAAGTTATCCTTTCCTCCTTCCCTTTTTTCTCCCTTTCAGTGAATAGCATCTTTAGTGACGATCCTGAGCAGTCTTGTTACCAGCTGCTCTAATCTAAGGGGTTATGTCATTTCACCTTGATATTTTTTTCCCCATTGTTTTGCCTAAGTGTGCAAAACAAAGCCTATGAGTGCGGCGTGCAGGGCTCAGAGCAGAGGGAGAATTGTTTGCAGTGACACACATCGAACTGAGGCTGGCTTCTTCCATAGGAATAGATTTGTTTTTTCCTTGGAAAAAATACCTTTGGTTTTTAACTTCTGCAAATGACTGTTATTTGAAGAATTTCTTGTTTCGTTTTCCCTTTTCTGTATAGATCCATAGACGCCAGAGAAAGTCAATGTGAATGTGTGGGGTAAAAATGGTAGTGTCTACTGCCTTATACAGAGTTGCTTGCTTTGGATACTTAAAAGGTTGCTCCTGCTTAATAATGTAATATTTGCATGTTTGGAGACCCTAAATGTAAAGTGTTGTGAATTTCCATCCAACAGTTCACTGCAGAAATAGTAATTAAGAGGCCTCTGCCTTCACTCCCAGTGCCTAATTGTAAACCTTCCTCTTCCCCATGGAGGTTTCTAGTGAGACTGCTCAGATGAATGTGTGCTACTATCAACCACAGAGCTGGACCCTTGCAGCCCTGAAACAGACTGTTGTAAGCAGGAAGAAAATACTTGAGAGAAGAAAGTCTACTGATTTCTTTAAGCTGTGAATCCTGCCTGCAAAGAATTAAAAATAAATTAGAGCATTATCCTACTTATTTTCTAAAGATTTCCAGAGCTAATTCTAAAACAGAATATCTACCCAGGATTTTACATATAAAATACTCTAGGTATTGAACCTATTTTTTGTGTATAAACTCTTTGCCGAATAGAGTCTTTTGCTTGTAAATGCAGTGAGCCTTAAAAGCAATTTCTGTCATATCACCCTTCATATTTCTATCTCTTTCATCACCATCCAGAAGGAAACACTTTAACTTCAGGCAATAAAAAGCTTTTAATTCAGATATAAGTTTACATGAGCTATCTTCATTACAGTGTACAATGTAAAAAAATGAGAAAATTTTAAATCGCATTAAAAAATTTAATTAGATAATTTCTGCTGTTTTAAAATATATAATAAAACTTGAATAAATTATATTCCGGGCCATACCAGCTTCTTCTCAAGAAAATGAAGTTAAATCTTTGTAGTAACCAGCAGCTTAATTTTCATTAGGCTAGCTATTTGATAATTAGTCATGCACCATAAATCAAGTCCCCAAGTCTTCTCCAGGTTTCTTAATTGAAAATTATTGTTTCTTGGCTCCGTGGCTAAATGTGCAGCAACTCTGAGGAGTGATAGATGCTGAATCTAGCACAAACAGTTTGAAACAGTCAGAACTTGATAGATCATTGCCCTGAAGGGGCTTGTAATGGTGGAGAGACTGTGAATTTCAAAATTAAAGGTTTGTTCTTAAAAATCACAAGTGTAAAAGCTAGCTGTAGTTTACCAAATAGCTCCTAACCTTCAGCCACTTTTCCTTCCATTGCTAGCTGGATTTCATTGCTTTTCTAGTGACAATTGTCAAGGTTTGTGTGGCTATATTTGAAAAGTCAAAATGTTGGCTTGGAAAGCTACAGATCGAGAGTATTTGTGTTCTCTTTTGTTGGTGATGTTCTTTTTTTGGTAAATCTCATTAACAAATATGGAAGTTGTTTCATTTTTGGAATTTTTAAGCACTGAATGAAATGGTGACAATCTTCTCAGAGCCACTGTGAGAGAACAGATGGGCCTGCTACACACGCCTCAGGTCATACAATAATTTCAGATATGACGCAATTGTGGCTAAGTAAAATACTTTTGCAAAGTCAGAAATATATTACTTCACTGAAAGAAGGGAACCCTTTGTAATTTTTCTTTGACAGCCCAGCAGACTTTGCACAGAGCTCAGCTTGTGCTTGCCATTCTGTAGATAAGGACAGCCACAGGGTTTTCTGCCATTCATGCCTTGCTTCCTCATGGTCCCCTGGCCAAGACCTGATGATGACCACAGCAGGAAACAGTGTGAAATGCTCCATAAATTTAGAAAAGGGAATCAATTGATGCTAAAAAAAAAGCAAAAAAAAGGAGGCCTAAGATTTGTAGGTGAAAACTCCCAAACCGCATTGGTGAAGTCTTCTCAGACCTTATTTAACTTGATGAGCAAACACAGATTTGGAGCTGGTGAGGGCATTTATTTGTTGTCAAGTGCACCAAGACTTGCACTGCAGTTGTTCTAGCCCCGTAGCCCATGACAAAACAAAGCAGCACATTGGCTTTGTGGGCAGAGGCTGCAGCCTGAACCCAGGGTGTCTGTGCTGCCCCCTTCTCCTGGGGCTGCCAGAGCTGGGGCTCCCCTGAGCTGAGAGCTGCAGCCTCAGCAGGTGCTCCCCATGCATGTCCTGCACTGTGCACTGTGCTGCGTTACAGAGCTGCTCTTCCAGCTCCATCTCCTTCCATGGTCAGCTTTGTACAAGAATTGGGGATGTGGGTAATAGCTTTCTCAATGTGCTACTCACAGCAAAGTCAGGGGTGAATGGTGAGTAATTAAACTCTGAGGAAGGAGGGATTTAAAAGGCCACATTATTAACTGGAAGAGAGTTTGTTAAATATATAATAAAATAATTGTTGTATTTGTGGATCGTGTTCTTTTTGGGCCCCTGAAATGACTGTGTGTAATCTTATTTTTGTAGCGATTTATTCTTGGAAGGGAAAGTCATTTGCCTAAAGGATATATTGATTTCATTCAGCTGTCATCATCCCTTTGTAAGATCTTACAGACAGAAAGCCAAATTCAGGCCCAGCTTTGTTTTATTTTTTCATTATACCAAATCTAAATACGATGCTGCTATTACAAATGAGAATAGTTTTCCCATTGATTGTTCCAGTTTCCCACTGGACTCGGTTGCATCACCAGCTGGGTGAGGAGCAGTAGAGGATGGGGGACAGCAGAGCACAAGGGAGTGAGCAGCGTCAGGGCATTTTTGCAGCCTGTCCCCAGGCAGGAACTGGCAAGGGGCTGGGAGCTATGGAAGGCAGCCAAGCGCAGCCAAAGGAGCCAAAGGCAGCGTGGAATGAGCTTTGCGTGAGCAGCCCTGACCTGCAGGCAGTGCTGGGATGCAGGGAGCAGGCTTTGCACTGGGCTGTGTTGTGATACACACAGACATGAGCTGCAGCTCCCCACAGCACAGGGATGCTGGTGTCATAGACTGAGACACCAGCAGAGAGTACCCAGTGGGACTGCTGTGTGAAACAGGACTTGCCTCACTAATTCGTGGGAGTCAGCGTGTCAGTGCAGTCCCCAGCAGCTCCCAGAGCTGGGATGCACTGAAGCCACTGGCCATGGCTGCTCCTTAAACAGGGCCACTTGGTTTGGTGGCTTCCTGCTCACAGTCTTGTAGGGCTGGAGCTCCTTTGTGTCCCTCTGATCCGGGAGCAGCAACTAAATGTTTTATCTGAGGGGTGGACAGACCAGAATTTACTCTGTTGGCACCTGGACTGAACTGAAAGTGTGAAGATCAGTGTGGGGATCATCCTGATTCCACTGAGGTTTATGAGAGATCAGCAGTTTTCTTTTTAAACACAGAATCGTGGGAAGAGTTTGTGGCTGAATTTCTTGTGAAATAAAATCAGGCAAAATATTTTTATCAGATTCTGATGCAAAATTATACCAGAACCAAACTATCAGTTCTTGGAATGTTTTGAATTTGCGTTTATGAAAACAGTTTTTCTAGCTCGTGTGATTCTCACCAGTGAAAGTATCAAAATACTAGTGTTATCAGTTTTGTCCATCTTTTAGACTGGTGCAAATAGATCCAAATTCAGAGTTTAAATGCCTCCTACTCTCCCATCATTATTACACACATATGCAAATAAAATGTAATGACTGGTGTTTAAGATTATATTTTAGTTGATTCTCAATTGCTATGAACTTAATCTCCATGATACGAAAACTTCAGGACTACCAATAATATTTTCTTAAGGCACAAAGAACGAACACGCTGTATAATTTTTATTGTGGTGTTTGTTTTCAGGTTGCAGAGTGTGTATATTCTATTTCACTAATATTTTATAGAACTATATATAGATATGAATAAGATAAAATCTTTTTCTCCCTCATACTTCAGTCAGAATCAGAGCTTGTGTGCACAGACCAGAAAGGCGCATGACTGAAATGGTAGCCCTACTCCATTAAAATGAAAAAGATCATAATATAAAAGTCCTGTAACTGTTGTTTCTCACAAGATACAAGCTCATTGTCAATCTGTGCATCTAGGTAGAATTAGTGTAATATATATGATACAACTGCAACTAGTGGATAGATGAATTTGAGTGGTGCTGCGTTCTCCATGTAAGGAAGAGGCAGTGCTTACTCAAATGCTGCTAAAACTCCCTCATTTACAGCTCCTGGAGATGAAACATACAGCAGATTGCCTGTAACCATAGCAATTGGCTCCGACATGAAAGATCTCCAGCATAGGGGTAGTGGTAATGGCAGAAGCAGTGTGGAAGATAAAGGTGTACAGATAGAGACAGTACCAGTGGAAGTGAACTACAAAATAAGTGAAGACGAGGTGCCCTAGATGGATTTGGGCAGATGTGTGAGTTTAGTGGGAAGGTTTGGGCTGGCAAGGTGTTGGGGGAGAGTAGGGACAGCTGAAGAGAAAGGTGAGGTTTTGGAGCTAGGAGGAGAACAGGGCTGGCACAGAATATGGGGAAGATGGTACTGCTGGAGGCTGCTGCCTCTCAGCATGAGGAGATGGATTTCAGAGATCCCAGTCAGCTCACGGAAGGACTCCACAGAAGCTGCTTGCTCTTGAGGATGGGGTGTCGTGTGATTCCTGGTGCTGAGGTGCAGCGCTCAGAAAGATGCAGATATTCCATATCCCAAAGCAGTGCTAGAGTTGTAGACTTGCACTTTGGAGATGTGGAAGGAAAATGCCCAGAGCAGAAAGCTATGCTAAGAGGTGGAGGAGTTCAAGTGCCTTGAGTTATGAGCACTGGTATAAATAAAATATCTGAGATATTTACTTTAATATTTTGCTTGATGTCCATTTTTGGAGCTTCTGTTTTGGGAAATATATAAAAGTTGTTTCCTCTTATTATTTCTGACAAATTTAAAGGGAGCCTCTTTAAGAACAAAGACCCTTGTACAGTAATCCATAGAATCATGGATGTGAATAGATTTCCAATAATAATAATAATAATAATAATAATAGAATTTCAGAGAAGAATCCATTTACAAGAAGCAAACCATATCAATGAACTAAGGACAGAGGTCAGGACGCTTTAGCTTCATAAATATGATTTACCTCTATCCAAAATGAATTTATGGAATCTTTACAAAGATTGGGACCAAACCTCTTAAAATCCATTCAGGAAATTTGTCACAAAGTCTTTTTAAGTTTTTACTGGAAAAAAGTCTCTGTAAAAGGTCTTTGGTGTGATTATGGTTTAAATCTGATTAGGGATTTGAGTGACTGAAATGACATTTGGGTAGGAGCACAGAACGTAGCAGTGAGAGTCCCAGCTTGCAGGACTGGGCTGGCTTCCTGAGGAAGAGACTCAGCTCTCACACCACAGCCTGTAAATCTACCACACTGTGCAGAACACATAACCCCCCTAGTCTCCCTCACCCTGCCTTTCCACTACTTTTTCTTGGCTTATAAAAGTTATTTTTGGTCAGCCAAGCACATCTTTACAGAAGGCATAGTAAATATAAGATTTATACAGCTATGTGTCATCTTAAATCCACTCAACTCCCCAGGTAAAAAACAGGATCACAGCAGTGAACATTTTAATAAACAAGCAAACACATTGTACTAAAAAAGAGAACAGATAGAAAAAAAGATGTTACAGTTCAACGCCTCCTATCTAGGCTGGAGAAATGAGGCTGAGGCTTGTATTCATGTTCCCATTCTGGAATATTTGCTGCCAGTGTTTGGTCCTGAATTAGAGCTGTAGGTGATCAGCTCTAATTCATTGTTTCACTCTCTGATTTTGAAGCAATCAGAAGCTCGTGAAACCAGCTGACTTTGCAGGATTTGAAGGCTAAAATCTGATTAAACAAGGTTGCTGGATATTACCCACTGTCAAATCACTGGTTCATCTTTTCAGTGTATCTTTAGGAACATATGATTGCCCTGAGATATCTGCTGAGAGAGAGAGATTTTTTTTATGTGTAAGAATTAGCTGGCACTGTTATTGCTAGTATCTGGCAGAGTTTCACTTTCTGCTATGATTTGTGCTTCTAAATTAAATTTGGTGTGGTGCTAGCAGCTTGGGATAAGCACCAGTTATAAGTTTTGATAAAAATAATCCAACTATAAATCTAAACCTGTCTGGGCTACTAGCTGAAGATTTATTCCAAAGTTTATCTACACCCACAGTGTACCTCAGCCCTAGAAAATTCTTTTTTACATCACCACTCTGTAAATCTAGATAGTCTTCAGATGCTTAAATTTTAACATCTGCTAAATAGGGTTAGCATCACTGTCAAATTGGAATGAGTCTTCAGTGACTGGGTCCAAGTCTGCAATCATCAACTGTCTAATTTGGTAATGGCAAGTTCAGCAGAAGCAGAATCAAGATGGATAATTTCTTCCCTATCAAATTTATGTATGTTGTAATGTAATGAAAACATTCCC
Organism: Sialia sialis; assembly: GCA_009812075.1. Taxonomy (NCBI): domain Eukaryota; kingdom Metazoa; phylum Chordata; class Aves; order Passeriformes; family Turdidae; genus Sialia; species Sialia sialis. The sequence continues at coordinate 13,221,508 of VRYO01002781.1, read as the reverse complement.
CAAGGGAATTTCCTTTTCTGTGCATAGCACATGATACCAGTTGAACACTTTTCTTACCCCTTTTTGTGTCTTGTTTACCGATACTAAAAATACGTCCTTGAAAAATACCCTGGCTTATATAGGTGCAAGGTGCCTCAAAGGTCTTGCACTACCTTGTAAAATGTAAATAAATATTTAATCTTAATTATTGGAAATACTATACCTATATTCCTTCCTCCACAAGGAACTTTGCTATAAAAATGCATTCTACATGGAAAACACTATAAGCCAAACAAAAAATTTTCATTTAAATACTGTGACTCCAGATATATTTGAAAGGTATTCCAATTCCTTTAAGGTGTTTAGGAAGCCAGTATTTAGAGATTAGGCATCTGCTGGAAACTGCAGCTCTCTGGTAGAAGAGGCAAATTCCAATAGGGAAAAAAACCCTAAGCTTTTCTGCAAGATGGGGTTACTACTAAAATCTGTGGGGGCATCAATTTTCCACTCTCAGGTCAGACTGTAGTCAACACTGGTGTCAGCCCACGCAAGCACATATCAATAATGACAGTGTGGCTCAGCCAGCAGTGCTCTTACCTCTTGGCTAGAAGGTCACAAGTTTAAGTCTCCCACCAGGACTTGGGCTGATTCTTAAAGCTGACATGGCAGCCCAGCACCGGGGAGGTGTTGAGCTGTTTGAGGTGCCGTCCTTCATGAGATGAGATGTTAATCCAAAATCCCTTTCTCCTGCCCCTGCTGCCTGTCTAGGCAATATCACCGTGGCACTTTTGTGAAAAGAGGCTGGCTAAGCCTCCTTCCCAGCCAAAACTGGCTGTCACAGCCAGGCTCGGCCGTCCAAGGCAGCGCTCAGGCCATTGTGTTCTTGCACCACCATTACTGTATTTAGTTAAGTACAATGGAAAGAAACATTGTTAAGCATTTTAGGATGCGCAGGATATGAAGGGCCTAATGCAAAAGCCAAAATCTAACGCAGTTTTCTAAATTCTATTGTTTATCATGTCTCTGTACACAGGCACACAAACACATTATATGTATATTTAGAAAGTGGGGCTCTGTTAAAAATTACATTCAGCTTGCACCCATTCCATTTATATTATGTTGAGCAATTTTATTCCTTCCCTCAAACTGATTTTTACCATTTTGAAATAAGAACTCTGCATTTAATATCACACATTCTTTATTAAAGAACCATATTGTTTAGCTTGTCATGATATAGAGTTGCTTTTCCATAAGTACATTAAGCATGGGTACTCAGGGGATATTTTCTTCAAAGCAAGGGGAAATTCTGGGAAGAAACGTGTTATAACAACTGTCTATGGTTAAGAATGAGAAATAGTAGAAAGCTTGGATGTTCCCTGAGGAATAGGGTGCTATATGTAGCATTGTGGAAATGCCATCTGAGGATGGTTATGAAGTAAAAGACTGCATGCTCCAATTTATTTAATTTCATTTTATCTTATTTTACTTTATTTCCCCTGACACATTGGCTAGAACTAGATCGTTAAGTGTTCATTTTATTTACAGTACAGCGCTATTGATGAATATATGCGTACGTGACCTAAGCCTCAGGAACTACTTGTAAGGAATTAATACAGAAAAATTATTAGGTAGGTACATGTTTGGGAGCATATCATAATAATGAAGAATTTTCCTCGCCCTCAAATAGGAAGCTCTATGATTTTCTGAAATGAAACTACCTATTTGAAAAAAAGAATTCGGGGAGTAAAACTTCAAAATAAGGGAATCTCCCTTTTTTTTTTTTTTAACCCCCTTTGCATAATATAAAGTCCTTAAACTCTTTTTGCAGCAGTCCTGCTGGCTTTCTGTTGCTTGATATTCTGACCATTTTTGAACCCTTGAACTCTGACAGAGAGGAGGGACTTGGAGAGGTTGTCATCTGATCTATGTAAGAAGGCAAAAGGAATAGCTTTCTCTTTAATAGCACTCTTTTCTACTTAACAGTTGGTGGGAGATTAAAATGATCTAGGTGGATAAGGCAGGTTAAAGGTCAAGGGACACCACAACTCCCCCTCTTCCCTGCATGTCAAAATATAGACAGGTCATTAGAAGTTAAAATTTTGTGCCCCTTTCCAAAATATTTCAGTACATATATTATAATTTATATTATTTATGCACTCATTTTTATTGTAAATTCCAATTCTTGAGGGGGACTGGACCCCTACTAGGCTACTGTCCAGCCTGTATAGTTGTCAGGTGCTGACATTCTGAGTTTCAGCCATATTAATTGCTGGATAAAGGCTATAATCCCCTCTCTTTGAAGCCCAAGACTGATTTTTAGGCAGTACTTCAAAAGCAGCACACAACTGAAGAGGCATATTTCCTACTAGCACTGAATCAACATGATTTACTCTGTTTGCATTCGTCTACATACGCTGTGCATATTTGGCTGCACAACAAAAAGGTGTGAGTTGGCTGTAATATAGTCTAAGGAGAGGTTTTTACTCTCCTGGAGTTGATGCATGACCTCATCTGAGACATACCGTTCCAGATCTTTGCTTTAAGCATCATTAGGAAAGTATAAATTCCTATATCATGCTTTTGTTACCAATGAAAAATCTTGCCTTACGTTGCTAGAATTTTTTTCCCCCTGCAACATCATATTAAAACTATAATTTAGAGTGAGGCTGTTTCTTAAGCTGTGAATAAATAAGGCCTGTGTTTTGTAAAAGCAAACCGTTTTCGAAACATGGATTTTAATATCTTAAATACTGTAGCTTCTTAATTAAATGAAGCTGTGATCCAGCAGCAAATATCCATTATTAAGAATAAATAAACATATTGTTGAAGTTGTTTTCAGGAAAAGGAAATGGGCGAAGAGGCCTTTGAATTGTAAACAAATTTGTGGCGATTGCAGAGCTCATGGCTGAGTGTCGGCGTGTCCCTCTCTCGTGGCTGTGCCTCTTTTTGTGGCGGGGTGTGCTTGGCTTCTGCTTGGCTGTCCACAGAGCTGCGCTACGGGGACTTTCTCATCCAGGATTTGCCAAGTATACTTAGTGTTATGTTTGAGAAAGATTAACAATATTTCAGATCAAAGGAGAATCCTGCTGCACGCTCTTACAAGATTGTCATTCACTTCCATTATGGCTCATTTGCACAAGATTTTCATGTAATATGCGCCATTGTTTTGATGGCAGTGATTTGACATAAAGACAGGGCCAAAATGCATCTGGGAGCCCCACTGCACCGGGCTGGGGGGCAGCTGGGGCGCAAAGGACTTGCCAATCATAAAATGCAACTTGGTCTCGGTTACATTAAAGCCGTTATCAGGTGGGAAACTTTTGAATGAGCGTTGATTCAAGGAGAAAAATATCAATGGCTTGATTTTATTAGAATGCAGGCACTGTTTTAACCAGGTAAAGTTTTGGTTAATGGGCAACACAAATCTCATGCAAAGAGCAGTTTTGGTCAGCCATGTATTCTGATTTTTTTTTTGTTTCTTTGAAATGTGGAATTTGTTTTGTAAATGTTGGAGAGTCCCATGGCAGAAGTGACACGTGAGAAATTTATTTTTCCCAAAATTTATTGTTTAACCTAGTAGCTTCATTTTAAAAATCAGATTTCCCAGGTGGATGCTTTGCAGACACTTTAAAATGCAGATGCATTAGACTGCAGTGCAATACAGGAATCAATAAAATTTATTAGAGAAGAAAAGTAAAATATATCTCATAATCTTCTTCAATTCCTTTCTTTCAAGTAATAACTTTTTAGGCAAGGTCAGATTTTATGGGTAAATAAGTGTTGAACTTAATAAAGTTGCTTGAGCAGTTTAGTTTGATTTAAAGTCACAACTTGGAACTGGACAAAGCCTGTTGCTTTGGCTTTAATACACCCTGTTGGGCTTAGGTAGCACAGGAAACTCAGTACAGGAGCTGATCCAGGATGCCTGAATCTGTAATTCCCACTGAGGTCGAACTTCCAGTGACTCCAGAAAAGGATTGCAGGATTACCATCCTTTCCTGTCCAGCCAAATGCCTTAGGCATAATTACTCAAGTTTAAACCAAAATTTCAGCTGTAACTGTAAGTTTCTTGGCTTTCTGTGGGTCTAAATTGTCATTAAGATTTTTACCTTTTTTCTTTTTCACTCTTTTTTTTTAGGCATGGTAGTTTTTTCCATCAGTGGGGGAAAAGAGAAAATGTGAATGCATGAGAAGATGTAGGACATTGTACAGGGAATTAGAAAACAATTTACTTCAAAAAACTAATAATGTCTTTAAAGCTGTTTGTTACGTCTGTGGAGGTATAATGCTAAGAAATGCATATGTAAAACTCAAAAGAAAAGTTATTGTGCAGAAGATTATTTCAAGATGTAAATGGTATATTGTACTGGTTTTGTGTATTTATTAGCAATAATTTGTTACGGGCAAAACACCTGAAACAACTAGGTACGAACTGCAAAGAATATTTCAGAAAGAAAGAAATGTAGAAGAATGCCACTGAAGTGATGTGTTTTGAATTGTTTTCACACTTTACATTGCAAGTTACACTTAAACACATCTGGTGGGCTTTAAAAATGAAAATAACTGAAATATCTTTATATGAAAATGTGTGATGGAAGGAATCTTGTGGCTGGGTTATAAAATCTTGGTAAATGGACTGTAAAGTGGAAACAGTGAAAAACATTTCACTTTGGTGACGATAGCTGGCATCTCCTTTCTAGCCTGCCATGAAAAGGATTTATTTCAGGAAACTCATCACATACTGTGGAAGGTAGCATCTATATGTCAACAATTCCACAGACATTTTATGGAAAGCTTAAAAATATAAACATTAAACTGGTGGATCCCTGTTTTTTCTCCCTGCCCAGGAAATGCTTGCAGAATACACGAACAACAGCGCCCTCTGCACCTGAAACCCCTCCGGTTATTAAACCCAGACGTTCCTACGTGCTGGAGGAACATTTAATTTCAATTACTGCTTTTTTCAGCTGCTGGTAGGTATAGCTGGGCAGCGGGGGAGGGGTAAGAATATTCAGCTGTATTTTTAAGTGCTATGTAACTTTATAATATTACCTGAAAGCTTCAGCACCCTTAGGTACAAAATTTACAGCAATACGCAATTTAAAGTCGTGTAGAAAAAAAACCAAGTGCAAAATAGCAGCAGAGATGTTGCACTTTTGCATTCCCTACAGCATAATTTAGATCCCTAGCGCTGCACTTTTCATTCCCTACAGCATAATTTAGTTCCCCAGTGTGTCATTAACAGTGAAGTACTTCACAGTCTGGAGTTTTGTTTTAGTACAGGTTGGCTGAATTGTTTTAATAATTTTTGAGTCTTCAAATATTAGATACAGAATCAGAATTATCTGTTTCTTTTAGTGCTAAAAGATTTGTTCTGGGGAGTTTCCAGAAACCACTAGGAAAGCCAGAGACTGATATGACACTATTTCAGGATTTGTTAGACATAATGAAGCATTTAAAATGGGAGAACTAGGTCTTTTTGCAAGGCTCAAAATAGAATTATGCAAGGAAATAATTATTACAAAAATGAAATAAGTATTTTATGTTCCTACAGTAATACATGTAAGAAATAGGTCCTGTGTGAAAAGTTCTTGCATAATGTTTCTTAATGATCAAAAAGAACAAAATGAATTTCTATGTGCTATTAATATAAGCAATTAGTACAGCTAAGATGCTAAGTAAGCTCATAATATACTTTGCTTATTTCTATAAAAGGCACTAGATGAGCTGTCCAAAAAACTCACAGGAGAAACATCGTATTTCTCTTAAATTAAAGCATCAGTTTTTACATATTTTCCACGACAATTTATTTCTTCAAACCAGAGGCAAGTGAAATATTAGAATTACATATATGTATATTATATATACCCATGAAGTATAGAAATGTATTGGGATACTTTGAATTTTTAAAAATAGATTATCTTTTTCCAGTTTTTCACTAGGGATAATTTAATTCTTTGTTTTTTCTCATCCCTTCCTTAGTCAATAATTCCTTATCTTTAATATGAAAGTAGCTCCTAATTGCAATTTTTGTGTCTGAAATATGAGTTTTAGACATGTTCAGGGTTATTTCTACACGGATTAAAGTTTATGGATTTAAAGAAAAAATAGAGTGAATTGTATGGAAACAATTATAAAGGACTCTTTTTATAAAATTAAAGTAGCAAAGTTAGCACCAAAGAGTGGTACTCTCTTGCTTTAATAGAATGGAAGTAGATGTACATCTGCAACACAATATTAATGTGACAAAATTTGTTTTTAAAATTTACTCATTTAAGAAAGGCAAACTGTCTTTTTCACAGCAATTAGGAAGCATAAAAGTAGAATGCCTGAAATCTAAAATCTAAAATCTAAAATCTAAAATCATATCGCTTCTGCATATGAACCAAATACTTCCTAAGAAAATTCAAAGACATATCTGAATGCTAATGTAAGCTTAGATTATTGATGTGAAAGGGATTTAACAATCAGAAAACAATAGTTCTTTGTTATATTTCTACTTTTAAGCAATTTAAGATGCTGCTCGGAAAGATATGAAGTCTCACAAAATTTTCAAAGACAAAGCACTAATGGCTCTTAATATCACTGTGTTCGTTTTAAGAGCAAATTAAAAGAGTGAAAGAACGGTGCAAATAATTGTTTCATATGTTCTTTGCTTGTGACTGCTGTAATCATCCAGGCTGATTTACAAATGTAGACTTGAAGGTTTCTCAGCTTCCTGCAGTGTAGAAGACTGTTACTTTGGCACTCACACTCATGCCCTTGTAATCACCACTCAAAACCGTGCCCTGGTACTTCCAATTCCCAGTGTCTTGATTGAACACCTCATTCTGTGCTAACAAGGTGTCCAAGGTATTTGAACAGGGGCTGCAGTCAGAAAATTGTTAATGGTTTCACTCATTAAGAGTTGCTGCACTAGTTTTGGTAATTTGGTAACTGTCTAAATTGCAAGTTGATTTTTTTCCTTCATTTTAAATAATGATGCTAAAATTTGAGACCAGGAACACTAACAGCTAAAAAACCCCAGAAGGGTGCTTAAATCACTGTATTTGTATTAAAGCAAAGGGTTTTCATAGCAGAAAAGGTATGATTTTATTTTTGAGGTTATGTTTTAAAATTATTGAGAAATGCATAAACAAGTATTAAATAGAAATCTAAGGACAGAAAATGCATAAAAAGGGAACAGTAAAGTGTAAAACAGCCTGAAGATCTAAAGGAAACTATTTAGGAAGCAAAGCTAATATTATAATTACAAACAAAAATGTAAGAAAGAATTTGCCTTGGGTTGGATGAACATTTTTGGTAATTGAGATGACATTTTTTAAACCAAAAGGATTTATGGCTGCAGGAAACTGTAGCATATGTACCTGAAAAAGGACTTAGGAGTCTTTAATACTTTTTTTTCTTTATTGCTAGCTAAGCAGAAAGTAAGCCAAGATCAATGGGCCTGATCCTGCAATCCATACTCAAATAAGAACCTTTTTCTTTTTTACTTTCCTATCTTGCTGAGAGGAGTATTTAGAAAGAAATGTATTTTCTGGAAAAAAAATCAGTAAAGTATTATTAAAATTCATTAAACAAATGATGTGAAAGAGATTTTACTGTTTGTATCCTCGCTGTCATCTTGGATCAGTAAGTTACTTTCTTGAAGTAGGATTATTAAAGCAGGGAGTAGGTTCTGTTTCCAGATAACATTTTACACCTGAAGAAAATTTTCCCCATGGAGATTTAATATTTGAAGTGGGAAGAAAACTTCTCTGAAAAAAAATGAAATCATAGTTTGCAGGTTTTTATGTACTAGAAGTTTAAGCTACCCCTAAAAACTTGTGATCTACTCCTTTAAAAATAGGATTAAAATTCAGTGAGTTGGCCTCTGCTGCATCTTTTGGCCAGGTTTTGTGGTTTTTCAATTACATACATATATATATATCTTTACAAATAATCTCCCTGTGGCTGTGGAAGTTGCACACAAAAATGAAGGGAAACTAAAGGAAACGCTAACACTGGCCACACAGAAAGCACTGTCAAAAGCACGCTATAAACAAACTGAGGAGATGTTTTCCCTCTGTTGTTTTTCTTCCATTAATTTTAAATATTCTTTGTAACTTTAGAAAGCAAACTACTTTCCAGTACAAGTGTGGATAATATCTTTGTGGTAGGTGGTTTGAGCTTGTTCTTTACCGAACAAGTATACACTTTAATAAAAATCATACCGGAAAATGTAAGAATAATATTGCAAATATTTTGCCAGATTTGAAATATGATATGATTTGGACTTCACAGGAATATTCTAACCAGCAGGCAATACTCATCTGATTTTGTTCGAGCAGAATCTCTTTTGCAGCTCCTTTAACCACTGTACTTTCATAAAGTTATGCTACCCACATCATTTGTCTCTCAGCTGGCTGGGATATCTCTCCAAGGTACACAGCTCTTGCTCACGATGGAAAAAAAGATTGCAAGGGCAGGGGCGAAATGAAAGCGGTATTTACAATGCTGCTACAGTTTGCTGAGAGATGTGCTGTGAGCAAACAAGTAAATGTAAGCTGTTCAACAGAACATACTGCTCGAACATTAGAGAAGTGCAACACTTCTCCCTGTTTTACTTTAATTCCTATCTTTATTTAAATTCATGCTTTTAAAAACTTTTTGGCATTTCTAATTATTCAATAACGGGAATTATACTGATGTCTAAAAAGCAAACGACCTATTAATATATCAGTGTATCAGTTTTCTTCTGTGTGCCTATTTTACTCTTTGACTGCAGCTGCAGTGGGTGTGGATAAATAAATTTTAGAAGAAAATATTTTTGAGTTTTGTTGTGTGCTCGGTGTATTTCAGAGCTAGACAGTGGAGGGGTTTTTCCTTTTAGTATTTAGGCCATTCCTCAGGAGTTGATTGTGAAGATAAAATCCTATCAATAGAAATAGGAAACTTTTCTTTTTGAACTGGAATTTGAATACAGACCATGACTTTTCCATGGAAAAATTACAGAAATAATGGCCCCTGGCTGTGGAGGCATTTTTTTGTTTTTCATGAATCAGGCACAAAGTTATTTAAATTAATTCTGGTCTCATCACCCTAATAGAATATCATTACTGATCTTTAGAAAAAATATTAGAAATCAGCAGTGTGTGGATGCAATAGCTGTTTGACCAATTTCCCCAAACAATTTTTTCTTTATTGAAAAGCAAGACTGCTGATGACAATACTCACTCATGATGCACATGCTATGTGCATTTCACACATTATCTTTTTATGTTATTTCCACGGATCAAAAGTACTAGTTACTCTATTGCTCCATGATCAATAGAAGCTAATTTATTTACTGTCTTTTGAAAGCAGTCATTAAAGAAAGAAATCAGAAGAAAAAACTCTGTTAATATTTCCATGTAATTAAAAAAATATATGACAAAATAAAAATTTTACTACCCAGGCTTAGCCTACAGCTATGCATCACCTAAAGTGTCCTGCTCTTCTGATTGGATTTACTACGTAACTTGTACTGAGTTATGATTATATGAACTGGAAGAGAACAGATTTAATTTCTCTCTGACTACTGCTTAACAGAATGCAGGATATCACATACTGGAGCTACAGCCATTTAAATGCTGATACTTCCTTAAATGTGAATATTTTCTTAATTTTTCCTTTCCTCCTTTCTGATACTGATACCTCTATACTAAGACTTCCGTACTTCACCAGTTCCTGTTTCAAATGTGTGAAAAATCCCTGAAATGAAAGTTCTTCCCCTGAGTGTTCTGGGTTGGTCCCGTTGCCAAGGGAAGAGGAAGCTTGAGGTGGTGTGAAGCACTGGATCCATCCTAGATCTGGCATGCTCTCCAGGCCTGTTCTTGCCCACTAGTTGCTGTGCATGGGCTTCTCCCAAAGCTCCTCTGCTCCTGGTTCGGTGGGAGACAGCTTTGGTGGTCCCTGGTGTACCCTGCCCTGAGAAAAGCTCTGATCTGAAGGAGGGGCAGAATCGACACTCCTGAATGAAAAAGGCTGGTGCCTTACCTTAACAATGAATGCAGCAGCTGAAGGACAGCCAGAGTGCTATCCTAGCACTGCAAAAAGACAGGATAGTCTTTCTGACAACCATAAATTCTACAGAAATTTCTCACTAACCAGAGCAGAAAGAGAACTGAGGTCTTCTTCCGAGGCTTCACTCACGTGCTCATCCTACAGCTCAGCACTGTGCTCCTCCCATCCAGCTCTGCCAGCCATGAGAGTGCTGAGAAGTGCTGAGTTTCCCAGGCACAGGCACAGTGAAGGAGCAGGGACAATGGCTGGTGATGAGAAAGCTTCTTGACATGGAGAGGAAGCACCTTTCAGAACTTCCCATGCCTCCTCTGCAGAACAAGATAAAAAGGGCTGAGGAGAACAGTGAGAAGGAGGGTTTCAGTGGTGAGTAGGTGGCTCTATTGTGGCTAAGCCCAATCTTTAATAAGGAAGTACAGTAAGCACTAAGGTTCAGCCTTATCCTCACTGCTAGCTTCAGCCCTCCCTTTATTCCAGTATCAGATTTCTCTGCACTTCCTGTCTTACTTACCACTTTGTTGGTTCATACACAGCACTCAGCATGTGCTTTGTAAAAATGGATCACACAAGACGATGTGGATTTAAATAGGTGCAGTGACTTTTTCAACTCTTGATGGATTCTTCTTGGCTGTATTCAAAACCTCCTTTTTCCAACTGGAGTTAATGGGGACAATGAAATTCATTACTGGGAAGCTTCTTATTGGAATCAGAATGCTGTTCAAAGCTATCTGTTTTTCCTGTGTTGATTTTTTTTTTCTGATAGGGTTTATTTTCTTCCTCCATGTAATATCAAAGATGTAGGCATGATATTTCAGCACAGGAACATGTAGTCCATCAAAAGTATCCATTAAAAACTTAGCAGCAACTTGTTGAACTGTGGCAATTTCCTTGATCCCTACCACAGTGACTAACAAGTTCAATATAATAAGTAAACAATGGGTTATCCATCCCAGAAAAACACTATTTGGATAGATAAGAAATAGCTCAGCACTATCATGGTTCATTCCTTCTTTTCCCCACACAATTCTTAAATTATATGTACAGTAATTTCACAATTATAAGCCGCACCTGATTATAAGCCACACATCCAGGCAGACCACGGGATTTGTCCATGTATAAGCCGCACCCGAATATAAGCCGCCTTTTTTTTTTTTTTTGAAGTGAGGATCCATGTGCAACAAAGTAGCAAGTTAGTAACAGAATTGCACCAGTGTGGGGTTTGGTGTCAGGTGCTCAAGTTGCAAACAGTTTTCATAGACCAGCAAAGCCTTTAAATGCAGCCCCAGGTGCCCTCCCCGGCCGGCTCTCACTTCCGGGTTGACATTTCGCTGGGATTTGTCCATAAATAAGCCACACATGATGATTAGCAGCACTACTGGGGTAGGCTGCATTCTTCAATAAAAAAGGTGCGGCTTATAATAATGAAATGACTGTATTTTACACAGGCAAAGTCCTTCCCAATCCCTGATGAGTCCATCTTCCACTTAGGAAAAAAGAGCAGTGGGTTTTTTTTTTTTTAGTTTTCGGGAAGTCAGGACCACTTCAGCTTTACTGGCAGGTTTCACTGTCTGTCAGGGGGATGAGTATCAATAAACAGACAAAATGAGGTTCTGGGTGATGTGGGCAGTGGTGCCATTCATGAGCTCTCCGAAATGGCTAAGGAATGTGGATCTGCCCCAAATCTCTGTTCAGATCAGAGGTGCATGATAGTCTTTCTGAAGAATATCTACCAGAAGGCCTTAGTGCTAATGTTCTGAAGGCAGTACAGAGGGGCCAAGGGTGTCTTTGGTACTGATGAATGTGGTTTCTGAAAATGTACTGAAAATATTAGAAGTTTTACACACTTTCTTGGATACTTGTAAAGGCATTTTTTTGGTTTCCTCAAGTTTTGTACCTATGTTTTTAATATATGTCCTATTTTTAATCAGTATAGCTTGAGTTAAAAACATACCTCACTTTCCTCCGAGGTAGTAAACCAGAGCTTGAATATTAACTTGAGCTCTTGGTTTTCCCAAGCTGCACCCAAAGAAGACAAGATCAGTGTTTGCACCTTGGTGCTCCTCTGTGCCATGCCATGAGTCTTTGTGCTTGTCCCAGCTTAGGACTGGCTCTGGGCTGAACAGCAGCTGTTTTGGGTACTGCTGTGAGGGAGAAAGGAAGGGCTCTGATGCTAGGGCATGCAGTGCTGATGGTGTGGAGAGCCAGCTCTGGGAAAGGGACTGGTCATTTTCTTCCTCTGTCTTAGCTGCCCTGGCATCAGCAGGTACAAGAAGTCCCTGCCTTCCCTCATGGCTCTCTGCTTTTGCTCTTCCTTGGATCAAGACTTGAACTGAACTCCTTATTGAGTGTGTACTAAAAATCCTTCAGTAACCCTCAAATATTATTGTTAGGATGATGTATAAGTTGTTTTGAATGCAAGTCTGGTTTGCCACTTCACAGCTAACAGTGGGGTCAAAGAAATGTACAGCACTGGGCACCATTCCCACATTTTAACTTGCAAGAGCACAGTTTGAGGAGAAGCACTGCCATGCCTCCAGTGAAGGCTGTGTCTTCAAGGTCTGCATGGGCCCCAGGTGCTTGGAGTTCATTCTTGATGCGTACATGAAAGCTGCAGGGTCAAAAGTCTTTAACCAAACATCAGTTACTTCTAACCTGTATTACAGTGCTTTGTGTGTATAGCACATAGAGCAGAGTCACCACTATCTTTACCCTCATAGTTAAAAAAATCTCAGCATTACAATTTTTCTTGTTGATACTCTGCGTGTATTTTTGTTTGCTAAATTTTACACCATCACTGCTAATTACATCCTGCTTCTCTCCATCTTGTGCTCTGCCTCTCCTTAATGAATACACCCTTCAAGTTCATCCACTACTTTCCAGTCCATCTTGGGCCAACAGGTACCTAAGACTTTTTTAAAAGAAATTTTCTCACCCTTGGGAAATAGAGTAGCAGAAAACTTTAATGAATTTTTTTCTTTCTATCTGAAATCAATGACAGAGCTGCCAGTTGTAGTTAGTTAAAATCTATTGTTCATTTCCTCTTCTGGTAATAGAAGTGATGTGTTTTTTCATCAGCAGATTATGTTTTTTCATGTGGATGGTTTTGTATGTTGTATCTGAAAGGAATAAAAAGGAAAGACATTATAATTTAGAACAAGTGTGACTATGTGGGTACAGAGGATGTTTAAATTTTTTCAGTCTTGATAATAAACCTGGAATATATTTCTTGATGCATCCTAGATAAGCAATTTCTATTGTGATGTGTTCTCTCAGAGAACTGTACTATGGAAAATTGAGAATAATGGGCCGTGTCATGCCTTCAGTCCATGTGCAGAACTCACACTGATGTCAATAGGAGCTCCCTTCACAAACCAAGGCCTATATATGACCCATAGAGTCACTGGCAGAAGTTTCCCATACAGAACTACAAAATTAATGAAGCATTGCAATCCATTTTGAGATCTAATGAAATACACCATGATTTAAATTGCAATTAAACTGAAGATGTCAATACACATTGATGACTTTTCACATGAAGACAGCAACATTCCTGCTACAAACCTACAGCTTTTGATGGGTAATGGCTCACAGACTCTAAAACACATTTTCTCAGAGGATTATTGATTAAGCATCTTGGGAGCCTTAAACATGTGAATTACATCTTTAGTTGTAAGACATAATTTGTAAATCTAAGACTTGATCCATTCTGGAAAGATCAGAGAATCCCATGTGATGGAATTCAGCATTTCTTAATTGCCTTACATTTAGAAACTGAAAATCATAACATTAAGTTATGCTTTTGTACAAGGGGGAGGTTGGAAAGTTGTAGAGTTCAGGTGATTCACAAAGATGTTGTTTAAAGTTCATATACTTGATAGTGTTTCATCTGTCCATGACTTTTAAAATTATTTAATGTGATAAAATATTCTACATTTGTGTTTGTGTGAGAAATGTCATGAAATAATTAGGGTGTGTGTATTTCACAGCACAGAGGGACCAAGTTTCATTACAACAGTGTTTAAACTCTACACCAGAACTTTTGAATCCCACAGTAATATTAATCTTCTGGTGCTCTGAAATATTTTATCCCCTGCTTCCTACCCTCATAAAAATACAGAGAGAGCTGTGGCTTATCTTTGAAATTACCCATTGACATAAAATATGAGGACTATTATTTTCAACTGTGTTTCAAGGAAGTGTTTCTCAGGATGCTTACTAGGCAGAGCAGTTCTGGTCTCTAGGCAGGAGATCCTGTGATCCTTCCCAGAAATCGACCTCCCTGCTTGCCCTTGCCCAGCAGCCTGGTGCCTTCTGACAGCACCTGGCTGCTGGGAACTGACTTTCTTATTTCTTCAAACAATAGTTCATCTTCTATTTTGCATATTTCTGCAAAACAGTGAGGATCCACAGTGTCCCAAAGTCCTGCAATTTTCCAGTGAAGAAAGAACAGAGTTTGCTGGACTCGAAAAAGAACTAAATGAGGAATCCATTCCCCTAAAACTATCTGCAAATCCTGTCAAAATTTCATTTCGTTTTCAGAATTTTTTTGGGTGCAATTATATGGACTAGACATTACATATGTTCCTTTTATAAAAAGAGTATGTTAGAGTGATATTACTAAGTATGTAGTGTGAAATACATTTCTTATTACAGAACCACAACAGTTATTTAAAAAACCCCAAACCACATAGAGAATTTACAATAGAATTTTTGAGGAATTTTGAGATTGACCTAATGATTTTGCATTGGGGAATTTTTGACATCCTCTGGTTGTTTTGCTTTTGTTGGTTGGGTTTTTTTTTCCTGTGGCTTCTTTACCAGTTATCTTGCCAGAAGGTTTATCTGTGAGAAGGCTGGGCATCTATTTTGTGATGTTTTCACAAAGGAATAGGTCTCATCTACTCCATGACAACATCTCCATTTAATATCCCACCTTGGCAGGGAGATGAATACTTTGCAACTGCATCACTCTGGGTTGAAGTTTATCTCTAGACGACACATAAACGACCCCTGAAAACTATTTAAACCAGGAGTACATATAAAAGCTGGTTTTTCTTATTGTTTCCTGACTTTCTGGACACTAACCAAGACCAGCAAATTCTTAAATCCTACAAATGATTTCAGCCACCTGTAAGTTATAAAAGAACTCTGTTCAACTCAAATACCTGAGCTGATTTCTGTTCTATTGCAGGTTACTCCACTGTTGAGCCTGCTTTGGTCTGAAATAGGCTTTAGATTTTTTTTTTTTCCCTTTTTCCTTTGTCTGCTTTTTCAGCTTACACCTTCTCTATGAAAATGGTACGAGATGACAAGAAAAGATTTCTGACCTCACCATCCTCTACTTCCACCACACTGCATTTGGAAGGGTAATTTATAAAGCTTCACCAGTGCAGCCTGGATACTGCTGTCCCAGTAAGGGCTACAGGGAGAAAGAACCAGGATCTTGGGTTTGCTGGTTACATTTTCTTTTATTAACCCTTTCCCCCTGCTGCCCTAACAGATAGGTGATCTTTCATCTTTTTCCTTTGGTCAAGATGTAGTCATCTGTATAATAGAACAAAATTTTTGTCTAGTCAAATGTGAAGCTTGACTTTTGAAGAACTACTCATTTCTATTAAATAAAGCAACACTTCTTTGTCACCACAATCAGTGTATTTTTTTTTTCCATAGTCAAGCTTGCTAAGAACATTTAAAATAATATTTTTCTGGAATGAAACTCTCAGTTCCCAGACTCTTCTCCTTTTTACTCCTGTGAACATAATGCTATACTGTATGTCAATTTGGTCTTGTTTGTGGGTTCATTTTCCCCTCCATTAGAACAGCATTTCTCTCTCTTTTTTTTTTTCCTTCTTGTGATATTGTTCAAAGGCTTCTTGTGATGCCTTGAAAAAAGTTATTGATTGTTAGATCATTTCTCTCATTCATTCAGATGTTTTCTGGTCCCCAGATGGAAACATCGCAGCTGCTGCTCTGGAATTCACTATCGACTTTTGTCTCTGGATTATCAGAGCCTCCAGCAAAAAGGCCTGATTCCAGGCACCCTCTTTCCCTCTGTTGAGACTTAAAGCTGTTATCCTTCCAGCTCAAAGGAAGTCCCAGTGCCTGTATATGGCCAGAGTCTGGAGTGGTGAGGTCCTATGGTTACTTTCTTTGAGCTTTTTTTCTAGTGCACTTTTTGTTTTAGTTTCTATGTATTTTTCAGCTCTTCAGTAGGAGCACCAGATCTCAGAGAACAGTCTGATTTCCTGCCTCCCTCTGCTGTTGTTATTTCTGTGCTGGTCATTTGTTATATGTTTGAGGGCCAGAACCAACCTGACAAATTAGTATTTTTCAAATTCAGCCTTTTCTGACCAGCAGCCATCTGCTCAGACAAAGAAGAAAGTGGGAAGGATTGCCACGTTTTAAATGCTTTTCATCCAATCCCTCAAGGAAAGCCTCTTTTTTAAATTCAAAGAGTTGTTATGATTCAAAGAAAATGCTTATTCTACAGACTGTTTCCTTTCCATTAAAGTTTATTTATACCGCCCTCCTTGTCTGAGGGTATAATTATGAATGATCTAAGCCTGTACTGAAAATCCTAAATTAAAAAATACATCTGTTGCAAGGATTCTCTCACCAGAAACCTTGAAAATGTTATCCTGTCTGTGCATCCATATATCTGTCTGTCTCTCTGTAGGTTATGGCTATCCTTTATATGTTCCAGAAGTAAGTGGGATTAGATCACTTGCTTCATATTTAAACTGCTGTAGACATTCATGAAAGGAATGAAACTATGTGGAAAACTGAATACATTTTATATTTATTTATAGTCAGCTTTTAATCATATTTTCACTTGTTCACAACCAAGAGGATTAGATTGTATTGTTCTTCCCCTTCCAGATTTAGAAATAAGTGTAAGAAAGCATTATTTAAATGGAAAAAGTTATGTTTAGAAAGAAAAGAGAACTATAGCATGAATGACATGAACTGCAGCACTGTTCATCCACAGCAAGGTGTTTTCCTGACAACAAAGGCCAATTGCTTCAGCCCAACTTTTCAGCATACCTCAGGAAGCATCAGTGAAACACATTTATTTTTAATTAAGGCCAATTCTGTCCCAACATTTGCTTTAAATATGAGGACCAAAGAGCATCAGAAAAGGACATTATTTCTGCAGTCCTTTGAAGCTGCTGCCTCCTGATATGTAGCTCCAGGGAGGGCAACACCACACGGACAATGGATTCATAGCAAAATCTCCACTTGGCAGAAGATACCCAGACAGCACTTTTCTCAGTTGGATTTCACCTGACTAATAATCTTATTTTTCATTTTTCAAACATTACAATGAAATGAGTCCATTAAGATGCCATAATGTTAATTAACATTGTCATAAGTTCTTTCATTTCACTTGCATGCATTTTTCAAAGGTACATTGTGGAAATGATTCTTTTACCCTGCCATTTGCCTATATATCATCTCATGCTAGTACTGAAAGGTTAAATGTTATAATTTATGCTAATTTAAATTTTCCCTAGTGCCATAGGCAATACAAATCAAGGAGCAGCAATTGATTATACATCACTGACAGTATAAAACAGAACAAACATGCAGTTCTTTCAATGAAAGGCCTGTGCCAGGTTAGTCATAGTTAGGTTGTTACGGCCTCCTGAGAACAGCAGTCAAAGCCAAGCAATAATGATGATATGAATATTTATTTTGTGCATAATTTTGGATCCAAGCCATATCAATAAATAATCTTCTATGGTACTTTTGTGCCTCAAGAAATTTGATGGAAAGGCTGTTTGATTCTTGAAGAATTTTGTGCAATAAATACCAGATACACATTTGAGCTTTGGCTTTTCAGAGAAGGGCCTGGTGTTGTAGAGGTCAAGCAGAGTTTCACTGGAACATGTTCCTGCACAAGAATGGGTAGATTGTAATTATAGGACAAGGAAGAAACCAAGATCTGGCTTAGGCCATCAAAAGACAGAAACGTGTCACTAGCTTGATATCATGTGGTAGCTGATTTGTTTCCCTGTCACTATCATAAAGAGTATCTTTGGAGCTGAGGAATGATAGTCAGGTTCTCAGAGCTTTTCAGAGAGCCAGGATAAACACCTAAGTTGTTCATTTACTCGGGCCTCAAACCCTTCCCTCCTCACAGCGCAAAGAAAGCAACACATCACCCTGGCTTAGAGCCCTTCAGGGCTCATTTTTGCTGTTACTCTGCTGCTCCAAAATGAGCATTTTTTCCACAAATGTAGCTTCTTCCTAGATATCAGGCACTTATTTTCATAGATTAATGGCTCATTCCTTGCTCTGCAACCTACCTTGTAAGATAATGAAACAGAAGAGAGAAATGATGTAAGAAGTAAGAAGTGGTGGATAGCAACTGGTACTTCAACATCTTGGGACAGAGGCTTAATTCCCATCAAAGACAGGCTGAGGTGACTCAAAGCTCTTGGAAACAGAAGAAAATGCCATTTGGAGGAAAACAGAAGTGACCCCTGTGGCAGTTGGCAGTACAGGGAGACACATTCTGAGCTGGGAAATGTGGTTAAATGTCTCAAGAGCTTTCCTGCTCCTGAACATTCCCTAACCTGGGTAAAAGGCTAAGCACCTTGCTGGAAAGACCCTGATGAGCTGCAGAGAGGGTTGCAGTCTTGCTGGTACATGCAAGAGGACAGTCAATGCCACGTTGCTTATGGTAGAAGGAAATGGAGCATTGACAATGGGATTAGGGAATTATTGCCTGACTTGAGGCCAAGTGCATAACCCTATGAGACAAAGACAATTATACACTTACACAGATCACAGAAGATGGGAAGGAGATTCTTGCAGCAAGGCAACAACAACTGAAAGGCAAATGTTGCAATAAATTTTTTTCAAAAATACTTGATAAATTTCAGCATAAAAATCCTGTTGACTTTTAATTGGAAGTCAGTTTGAGTGGTTTCAGCACTGTAACTACAATAGCCATTCTTGCTGATTTTTATGTGTCCAAAACTTATTCAAATTTTCTGTGACAAAGCTTAAAATAGAAATTTGGGATTTAGCTTGTCCACACATCAGCTTTGCATTACAACATGATTTTTGTTAGAGACGTATTTGTGAATAAAGCCATTGTACTGAAAGATTAGAATGCTGCTTTTCAGATTCAGTGCTTTAATTTAAAGAAGACCCCATTATTTTTTTCATGTAGCTATTGCTTCTTGATTTAGAATTAGTGAAACACTGGTTACTTTAACCCAGATGGTTTTTTCCCCACCCATAAGGATTGGTTACTTTCACACAGATGTCTCTTTTTCTTCCATAAGGCATATTAGAAGGAAAACAAAGATTCACATTTAAGCAATAAATAATAACAAATACCACCCCTATTGGCTTAGATATATCCAAATCCAAAACCACAGCTTAGTTACTTTAAAGTGTGTTGAACCACAGCTTACAGTTCTTTCATTTTCCTTTCTTTTTAAAAGATTTGACTTTGTTGACATTTTTTGCGCAGTTTCAATTGATCTTTATTGAAAAAGAATAAGGATGGAGCAGACTGGCAATTTTATTTGACAGATGATTAATAACTTTGCTTAGATCTGGCCTGAAGTGTAACCACAAAGTGTTTGATAAGGGATGGATAAAATATGGTTTGCAGGCAGTAGAGAGTTTAAGGGACATAAAATGGCTGAATGGCAATCTTTAAAATGCAAGGTAGAGAGCCCTGAGGTCATGTTAGCAGTGTTCTAGTGCCCTTTCATCCCAGGGTTAGTCCAACTTTTCTTCTGACTGCTCTTGGCTCGTGGTGGAGGAGTGTCCCTTGGTGCACATGTGGAAATATCTGTTTATGAGCAGGTATCTCTTTTTGTCCACAGGAGAGTGGCTCAGCCTCATCTCCCAGAGTCTCCAGGCTGGGCTCAAAGCACCAGGGCTGAGTCTAAGATCAGGCTGTGTAGGGCCTGCTTAGGGCCCTTTGGGCCAGCCTGCTTTCCTTTGCCATAAGGAACTCTTCTCCTTTCCCTGTTGAGCACCTCACCAAAACATTTTCCTGGAAACTCCCCTAAAATTTCAGCTCCTCGCTTTTCTTCAAAAGGAAGGTGATCTAGCCCAAAGTAAGCTTCAGTGCAAGTGAAAATAAAATTCTTTTATGATAACAATTTTTTTCAGTTTTTTTTAGTCCAGATTTTGCTACTGCTGGGAAAAGTTGGTTGTAAGGATTTTTATTATGTTGATTTAATTAGTAATTTCTGTAAAATAAAAATTAATTCTATTACTTGTGGTGATGTGTCATGCCAGGAATAACATTTTGCATCTATGGCTTAACACAATACGCCATTTTAAAGGACCTTTTCCTAAAACTTAATTTTAGATTTGGGACTATGGAGCATTTAACTTACCTTCAGGAGAATATTTTGAATAAAAATAACAAGAAACTGCTTTACTAGAATATCAACCACGCTTGACTGATATTAACTGTATGAAAAAAATGTATGGGACATATAAAATTCACATAAGAACTACAGTTAAGCCTACGCATATTTTTCTTTTAAAATGGATGTCCAAACTTTAAAGGTCTGTATGTTATTCTTCTTAAGATTCAAATATATTTTTGGAGACTGAGTTCCTACTGTTTGCAATAATGAACACCTCATGGATGGCAGGGGAAATAAAATCAACTTTCCTTGATGCTACTGTTGGCCAAAGGGAGAGTGGAAAAAAATTTATAACCAGATACCCCCTGTACAAGAACTACACTTCTTTTCCCCATCTCTAGATCGAGAATGGAGAGTTTCAGGGAAGCCTCCTCACCTCCATCCTGGAGGTTTGCACCCGATGGGGTGTTGAGGCTGAGAATGCTGCAGTAGCTGCCTTCTACCTGAGTGCCAGGGGGCAAGGACTGATCAGAGTCAGTGGTGAGGATCCTTCGTGACTTCACTGAGTGTTGGATGCTGCCCAAGCAGTCAGACCAGGGCATTCTGCCTGCTGGAGCCTGTGGAAACTGGGGACAGCACAGGGACCTGGTCTGATACTGCTGTGACAGCCCCTCAGCACAGTGCACTGGCACCCCAGCACATCCTCTGCCTTGTTAGCTTTCCTGTATTGTCTTCTGTAAATATAGGGAGTAATGCAAAAAGCATTCACTAATGAGGTTTAACATTTTCCTTCAAATGATAGTCTTGCATATTTACATGCTTGTGGTTTGCTGCCATTATGTGCACCAATTTTGGGCCTATCCCTTCCATTCACGCTCTCTGGGAAACATGCTCCTTTGAGAGAGCGCGGATAATTTTGTTCTCCCCGTTTTAGCAGGATGCTTCCCTAGCTGCGTGCCAGTTGTCTTAGAAAAGCTTGTTTAACTGGCTGAGCAGTCAGAGGGGGTTTTGGAGCTGGGGCCTCCACACTGGCACATGCACCTTGTGTGCGTCTGAGGTGAACGTGACGCCTGAAGCCAGCCTGTTTCAGGCCTCGGTGAGCAGCACCATACCCCCAAAAGTCAGAGGTTACATTTCAAGGACCGGCTCCGCTCCTCGGGTTGCCGACCCCTGGTGATAAGAAGTCTGCTTGGAGCAAGGTCACAGCAGCACGAGCCACCTGCCCATCGCCCGGTGCCAGGGCTGGCAGCCAGGTGAGCCCGTGCCAAGAGCGCCGCAGCCAGGAGGGGAGCGGGAGCGGAGAGGCCCGGGCAGAGGCTGCTGAGCCCTGCCCCTGGCCAGCCTCCGCTGGCAACCGTCCTGGGGAGCCAGGAGGAGTTTTGCAAAGCTGCCTTTCCCCTTCACTGGACTCCCTGCAAGAGGCTGAGGACATCAGGACTGCAGCTGCTTTCATGGGTGAACTTGCTCTTTCCAGAGGTCTGGCTGCAGCGAGGTATCTAGCATGTCATAAGCACAGGCTTAAGTTCTTAAGGATTAAAGCAAAAGTTAGATAATCTCATTCTCCAAACAGCAGCAGAGGATGGAGTAACAGCTGTCTGAAGCTGCTGTGGCATGGCACAACTGCCTGGGAGGTGCTAAAGATGGAGCTGCAGGGGCTGACTTGCAGCACGCCTAGAGGTGACCATCAATAAACCAAAGGGTACCACATCCTCCTCCTCCTCCTTAGTATTTTGAGGACCAAGCTGTGACCTAACACAAAGTTCAGAACTGTTGCCTTTCCTTGTTTAGCTTCTGCTTTGTTTTTCATCCTCAAGAAAGGACAAGGACCCCTCTACGACTTAATATAGATGGAGTGTAAATATTAAAATAATCAGCTTTAACTGTAACAAATATAGCTAAGGGTTAAACATTTAGCTTACCTCCATACCTAATTTTTATTGCTATATAGTTGCCAAATCTAAATTATTTGATCTGAAATGGCAGTGGACATTCAGAATGACACAACTAGGCAAACATCATATAAAGGCAAGCTCCAGATGAAGTTGCCAGAGCAATTCTTCAGAAATCCTAGCTGTAAAATATTGCCTCCCAGTTCATGAGACAACTGCAAGAAGCATTCATGACTTTGATTTAAGAATAAGTTTCCTCAAGGAAGTTTAGCCTTTATTTAAGATCTGGAAATCTGTGTATCTGTAAGAAGCTATATGTAAAATGCATTTTACTCTTTGAAGCAGAAGGCTTTTAAGGGACTTAATTAATTCTGGTTTTAACATGGATGATGATATCCGTACGTTAGTTTCATGTACTCCAGGTGATGCACTGACTTTATTTAGGAGCCTCAGTTTATGTGAGCCGAGACAGTCCCATAGATGTGCTGATATAACTCTGCTGAGATACCACATGCAGATTGCTTTTTTTATTACTTTGAATATTTATTTGAAGTTTTCATTTCAAGAGGTTTAGGTGGAGTCATTTTGCCTGATGAATACAATTGTGGATTTTTTTTTTTTTTGTGATGTAAAAGGGTTTGCTTCCCCCATCTGGTCATGTATCCCTTGTGTTGATTTCTGCAGCTCTGTTGCTCCAAGAAAAGCACATAGACTCATGTGGTTGAAGTAATCTGAGTCCCAGCCATCTATTGACATAGCTTTAGTCACCCAAATACAAACCTACCTCAGACTCTTTCATATTCAATCCCTGAAGCCAGATTTTGCTGCCTGTCCTTTCCCAGAGCCATTCCCAGTTTAGACCTGTAAGTCTCTTTCCCACATTGTCCCCCCTGGTTCTGCTATCCACGGTCTTTTCCATGACCCCATAGTTCTCTTGCCTGTCCCATCTGAAAGCATCTCCCACAGCTCTTCCTAAGACCAGGGAAAGCCATGAAGCACATCTGAGCATCAGTCCTGCCTTCAACACCTTCTTACATTTGCAGCTTTGTACCTAAAAAACCTTTGAACAAAGATTATCAGAAGAACTATAAAAGACAGTGAGAGGAAACAACAAAATAAATACATTTAGAGTTAATATCTCCAAGAGAAACATCTGTTTGTTCCTTTGAGTAACCAAAGGCAAACACACGTGTTCAGAACATGCTACAGACTAATGCCTACAGCTGACTAAAATGAACTTTCTGTTCAGTGCCATTAATAATGTATTCAAAACAATTTTTGGTAGTGCTAATACAGTGCTTTTAGTTTTATTAAATAGGTAATTGCACCTTTTTTTGGTACATATTATAGCATTTAGACTGCTTTTATCTTCACATTTTAGAAGCTTCAGTAGATGACTATTTATTAAAGAAAGACTTTTCTCATAGGGAGTTCACTTATAGGACTTCATTTAATTGGAGCCGACTTCTAATTAGGAACAAAATTAATATTTAAAAAAGAATCAGAAAAAATATACACACTGGAGTGTGCAAGAATATTAAATATAAGCAGCAGAAGACAGTACTGATCAAAACATTACTGGAGGGCCACTTGGGTTAGTCCAGACGTTGCAGGCTTGGGGATGTGGCCAGGCTGCACCCTGTTTCTCACAGAGGAGAGAAGGTCCCAAACACTACCCTAGTGCTCAGGAGAAGAGAAAATGAAGGGTCAGGAGGGAGCTGCTGTGTCTCCAGTGCAGTGCTCAGTTTGGGCTCCCAGAGGAGCCACGGAGGGTGACTGAAACCCCCAAGGCTCCCCAGAAAGCCTTGCACTACACCTGAGCATGATTCCCTCTCGCCTTGCTGGATGCTGATGAGAAACCTGGCCCCAAGGCTCCAACTGATTCAACAGGGATTGGGAGACTGGGGGAGAGTTCAGAATACTTAAAAGAAATATTCTGTTTCTGCAATTAGCTTTTGCTTCTTGAACTGTGTGTGTGGCCACACATATGCAAGCATCTCTCCTAGAAGGGATATGTTTGTGCACTTTGTGACTGTAAACATCTTCTCACAGTGAAACACTTTTGCTCCTCATAGACTGCCCTTCTGTATGCTTCAGGAATTTTTCACTCATCTCGACAGAAATGCAATTTTGAACTTTCCCAGGGTAGCAGTAACCTCCAGTCTTCACTTTTTGTAATATGTTCCATATGTTTCATGATGATCACATACATGAGAAATCATAGAGTATGTGTTAGAGTATAAATGTATGGGGATTCAGCAACCATCCCCTTCTGCATGATAGCTCTCCTTGGAGGGGGAAAGTAAGTTCAGTACATTAGCCACTCAGAAAATGCAAACACCCATTTAATGGGTGTCACAGAAAAACACAGTGTAGGTGAAATCATCCCACACTTCCCATTATTAAAGACAACGTGAATGGGAAAGGGACTTCCTCCACAGGTTCAGTTTTCTGAGGTGTGAGTGAAGCTCTAAGCAAGATCTCCCACATCCACAGGCAATGCTCCAGCATGCAGACTAAGTGAGATCTGACATTCCTAATGCAGCAGTTAATGATTTGTTGATTAAATACCACATTAGAATTTATTTATACAATAGAAAGCATATTTTACAATTTTTTTTCTCAGATTTAAATTTCTAACCTCTCCTTCTGGCAACAAATCTAGTTTAGATCCACCGAAGTTATCTTTCTATGATGATACAAATAGAAGCAAGGAATATTGATTTCGGTGGGATGTTGAGATGTAGCCATCTGTTTGCCAAGCATGATTGCTTTCGGTTAATTTCCAATAAAGCCCAGAAAAGCCACCAAAAATAGTCACTCTTGGATGTTACAGACAGCTTAGACTACTGGAGACATTTTAAAAGAACGCAGTTTCAAGTTGTTCTCCACTTGATTTCTGAACAGTTGGCCCTGTGACATTTGGCCAACCAAAAAAATGAACATAATTTTGAATGGCCTCCTTGCACCATCTACAGGATTTGGTAGGACATTTTGGAGGTCATGATTTTAAAAACAGAAGCCCTTACCTCAGAAGTAGTGCCAACAGAGGCAGCACGCAGAGAAGAAAGGTCCCTGTCCTAGTTGGGAAGTTGAGTTCAGCAAAAAGGAAATTTGTGTATTTGAAACAGTAACAAGCCACAAGTGCCCATCTCCTGTCGTCTGTAGCAAGAGGGATGAATAGGACTCTACTGACACCCTGGAAATTGGGCAGTTACTAAGGAAAGACATCAAAGAAAGCAGAAATTACTCCTATATACCTTAGGAAATGAACTGCATGGCAGCCAGGCAGCTTCTGCAACTAAATCCCTGTGAGTAATCTGGCATGATGATTTGGAAATAAAAATTTGATCAATCACAGAGACATTTAAGAAAAAATCCTTCACACTTTCATTTTACAAATGCTTCATATTGCTTTGCATATTTTAAAAAGTTATTCAAATTTCTTTTGCCCTCTGGATGTGTTGTCAACTTGTATTTTGTGTCATTCTCCTACAGTGAGGGAGGTGCATCTTTTCAGTGTATAGAGAAGCAAAACAGCCTATGGAAGATGTAGAGTAATATAAAACTCTACAGCATATGCTGCTTCACCAGGGAAAGGAAGCTTGTCACTCTACTCAATAAAAGACATAGAAATACCATGGGATTTTTCCCCCCTCCAATTGGGCCCCAAATGTTCTCATGCTATACTTGTAATGTGCATTACTAGCTGATTAGAAGTGACATCAATTAGTCACATGTCTGTGTTTCTGATGGAAATAAAAATGAGCTTCTGTACACAAAATCTCAAATTCATCTCTACATTGCCTAGGGATTTTTCCTTCTGCAATATCAGTTATCGGTTTAATATAATATTGTTGACTTAACAATGATATATTTCAGGCTGAAGGCAGAAATGCATTTTGCATTAATAAATTGTTTTGAGATGGGCTTAAAGAATATTTCATTATATAAGAGAGGCAGCTATAAAACCTATTTGGTGGTCTTTCAATCACTGCTACCTGTGGCCTATTTATGTGGATGGCATTCATCAGTATGGCAGGAAATATTAAACAAGTGCTAGACAGTTATTAGTTCTCCTCAAGCAGAAGTCCTCATACCCTCTATTCATATACCATGGGAAAAATTCACTTGGTATTTTCTTTCTTGCAACTGTTCTGCTGTTCATAATTTGATGGAAAATTGATTAATCACACATTTAACTCAATGCAAGATCTTCTGCACTGTAATAAATTATGGCCATTAATCAATAAGTACAAAGTAATTCCAGGAGTCTGGAGACATGCTGATTTCTAATAGAAAAACTTGTGCTTAGGCCTTCTTGCCAGTGACCACTTCATCTGAGGTATTTTGCACCTGCCTCAATCCAATTAGATGACATAATTAATGAATCTCGGTGCAGTTGATAATTTGTTATACAAAAGAAAGAATGTTTTGGCACATCTATTAAGTCCTGATGTACAAATCTTTGCAAAGGAGGGAATACTAGGAAGCCAAGAGGGGAACCTACAGCCTCTGCTACGGCAGAAGAAATGTCTGTTTATTCCAGGGCACTGAGTATGCAAATTTTGCTGAACTTTAAAATCTGCACATTTCCTTCTCCAGTGTTTCAAGGGAGACTGTGCAGAAGCCTGCCACGCCATCTTACTTCTTTCGTGACAAATTAAATGGTGTGATTCGAGCAAGCATTCAGGAAGTTTTGTTTCCCAGGCAATCTAATCAATGTGTCCCTGGCTGCGTATCGGTTACAGTTTTACATATCGCAACCCATTTGCACCTGTTATGTACAGCTAACATATAGACACTCAATAGATTTTGGTGAGAGAAAGAGTGGCAAGATAAAAAGAACCAGTCTGCTGCTAATTCTGTCACTAGGAGACGCCATGAGCAGATTTTATTTAGAGACTTTGAAAAACAATTAGCTGAGGATTATAGGACTAAAAGGCCTTTACTAGCTGTACCTGGAAAATACTTTGCCCATTTAATGCCTTCTAAGCTGTCATTGTGCTTGAACTTCAGTCCCAGTGATTAATGAAAAGCTGCAGGGCACAGCTAGAAGCTAAAGTCTCAATTATGGAAAAGCAGTAACTAGTTTAATGTGCTGATGCTTTTATACTTAAACTGACAGCTGTGAAAAATGGCAATATTTCCAATCATGCTTTAATAATTTATCATTAATTTATTGGCATGTCCAACACACTTTAGTCCTACTGTTCTTTTTCTCCTTTTAGGCTCATGGCATTTCAATACTGGAGAGCAAAATCTGTTGCAAATCTCTAAGGACAAACCTCCTTATGGTGCCCGAGTGATTACTGTTTGCAAGCAGCATTAGCCAGTAGTCCACAGTTTATCAGCAGAGATACAGCACGAACATTTTTGTGGGCTATGAGATGTGAATGTGTTTCATTAGCTGCTGCTAAATTGCTCCAACTCCATCCACTTCAGTGGAGTTAGAGCAACTGAAGAACATAGATGGCTTTGTGGGACTGGGGGCAGTCAGCCTCACGCAGGCAATTTTCGTTTGTCAGCCCAGCAAGCTTCCTGGATGGAGAACAGGAGCTGTCTAACTGCTCTAAATCAAAAATTAAATTTGGAAAGTGTCCCTTTTGAAGAGCACAGGCACAGCCTCACCTGCTATGAAATCTGCAGAAACATTATTATGTTTAATACCTAACAATTGAACCAGTGCAGCTAAGTCAATTTAAACCAGCTGAAGATCTACAGTGCATTTTTGAAATATTTTGAATTTTTTCTTTGCTGTTTCCGTTCTTCCTGCTTATTCAGTTTCTCCTGACAATGTGTATGAACAAAGGGAGAGGAAAAAGGGTCAAATAATAAAATCTTGTTCTAGTACAATTTCTATGGTGAATTTAGTTTGTCATGGTTCATGGCTGTCCATGCTGTGGACTGGCCAAAGCTTATGAAAATTGACAAATATTATTTTCAGAGTTCATTAATGTTTTTTTTTTTGACAGCAGAAGTTGACCCTATTTTATTTTTCATCTGATAATCCTGTCATTTATAAAATCTTAGTCATCCAAGCAGGAGTGCTTCTGAACGCTTTAGTTTTTACACAAAACCTCAGTCTTATTTGTACTTTTGCATACATTTATCTCTGTGTAATGACTGACACAGTGTGGGTGAAACTCACTGCAATTTTAGGGGGGACTTGATAACTCCTGAGCTTTTTTGCAAAGCTCATGCAGCCCTAAATGGCAACTGAGCTCTTCCTGACAGCCTGGCTGTGCTGATGGTTGTCTGTTCCTGGACTAAAAAGCAGGCTGACCAAACAGGGGGGGAAAGTTATTTTGAATTGTTTGATGTAAACTACTACAAAATTGCTATCTGGCTGTCATTCATGAACTGGTTGAATAGGAGACACATGACTATGAGAGAATATTTACACCAATTGATGTAATGGTCTAACAAGTATAACATATTATATTGCTGGACTGTTCACAAAAAGCTGCAGTGTGTCCAATTTGAACTGACGTGATGGAAAAGACCTGTCAAGTGGGCTGTTCCATAGGTTGAGAATTTGCTGTTTCTTAATAAAAAAAAATAAAAGATTTTTTGCCTTTGTTTGTATTTGCTTTTGAGATTTTTTGTTTGATATTTTGATCATTTTGATAATTCTTTTCAATGCAGACAGAGTTTATACTAATTAGTTAACAGTTCAATTATTATCAAAGGGAGTTTTGAATGAAAAGGAACCAAGTTCCCAGCCCTGCTCTAACTACATGTTTGAGCACCGAGTGTAGCCCTTCATTAGGAACCGTGGAAATGGGCAAAGGAACATGAGTCATTAGTAATACTTCTGTCTACCACTGTTTCTTAAAGGAATCGAGTACCTCTTTTGGGAATTTCTGCCTGGAAAAAGGCAGCTTATTCTAATCTGTATTAACTGTTTTGCTTTAGACTTAATACTGCCATTTAGCAACATGTGAAGGAGTGGAGAAACACAACAAAACAGTTGCTGGGATGCTAAAGGTAGGTCTGGATTTGTGAGGTTCATGTTTGGCCAGTGCTGGATGTACAGTCAGTCACCACTCTGCCACCCTCTATTTTTTTGGCCCCTGCTTTGAGGCTTGATTACAGCAATTTGGAGGATGTATGCAAACCTATTCCAGCTACTAATTGAAGGAACTCTACTAATTAGAAGAGGCTATGGAACAAATAACAATTAGCAAGTATGGGGTCTTTTTCTGTATGGAACACCCTTCATACAGTGACTTCTGTCTTGAACAAACTTATCATTAGATTTTCTGGATAGGAGACAGACTTTGAAAATCATTATGCATGTTGATACTATTGCACATCTAAAAATATTTGGTATTTTCCTTACAGCCCCAACTGCTGAAGCTATGCAATTATTTAAGTGTCTTAGTTTTTCTTAAGAAGACGAAAAATTAAATTTCTGTGCTTCTTGATTGAGGAGATCTTGAAAGTATGTATCCCATAGGCCCAAATTGAAATGGCAAATAAAAAAAAAGAAGATTTAAAAACAAAAATTAAATTTAAAAGTCATCTTTCTCAAAAGTCTCAATGTCTATTGGGAATGGCAGCAATTTTTGACTCTCCAAAGTTAGCACAGGTATGACTGTAACTGCTACCACAGATTAGGTTTCATTTAGTGTGAGTAAATGCAGAGTTTGCAAGATCCAGCTCATTTATCTACCTCTATTGCAATTTTTAGTTATGTTCCCTAAAGATTGATTCACATCTTTGCTAAGACCAACATTTAAAATGTGTAGAAATCAGTTTTGCAGGACATTTCCTTACGGTACCTTGTCAGAAACAGTCAATGCTTTCTTAAATTGATTTTTAGATAGGGAGATGTGTCATTGGGTAGACACTGGTTATCTAGGCACTGGCTGAACACCTCTCTCTCTGCCTCTGAAAGATGGAAGCTGGCTGCTGGAGGGCCACATCTCAGGATCTTATCTGGGAGATGTATGGCTGCAATGGAATTTTATCCCATGCTACCTCCAGAAAAGGCTGTACCATTTCTGCTAGAGCAATCTTCTGTTTGTGCTAACGTGGGCAGGTTTACAAGAATGCATGCGTGCACTTTTGCAGGAACACATCGAACTTATATATGATATTCCATGTATTTGCATTAGTCTTCAAGTAATAAAATAAAA
This sequence comes from Sialia sialis, assembly GCA_009812075.1. Lineage (NCBI taxonomy): Eukaryota > Metazoa > Chordata > Aves > Passeriformes > Turdidae > Sialia > Sialia sialis. The sequence goes on along the minus strand of VRYO01002781.1, from coordinate 13,191,109 downwards.
AAGCATTAATTTCATGTTTGTCATCTTAAATGCACTCTCTTAATAAGCTTAAACTTCTTACACTTACACCTGTGCTTTATCTCTTCACAAGCGGCCCCATGCTTCCTAAAAATAGTTCCTTTCTGCTATGAGAGGGTATCTCTTCCTCTGCTGCTGAATTGGATAAGAATATTGTCCATTCTGCAATAGAGGGATTTGTCTCACTTTCCCACTGCCTTAGTGAGGTATTTTTAGCAGCTATTAATGTTAGCTTAATCCAAATATTATTTACAGTAAAAGCACCAAATATTTTAATAATGTCATTTAAAACATATAAGTCCAGAAAATGCTGAAAATTCAGTCCTATTGACACTCTGATAAGGTCAGATATTTTCTGTTGAAATTCTGTGACTCTGGAATTCAGTATCAGGTGATGAGTGTCTCAGGTGCAGTGAAGGTATTTAATTGGTGTGATCCTTCACAAAGTATGTGTGACAAAAATAAGAAAAAATTAACACACAGTCAAGGCTTCTCAGCACCTTCACTGACACAGACTGCTTCAGGACCTGCTTTGACCAGGATCTTTGTCCATCATTAACAACACTCAGTGTTTCTCTGGGCATTGCTACCCAAGTGCAATATTTCCAGGAGGAAGCTTTCATGCTACTGAAAGTGTTGTCGTGATGGACTTTATAGACTGCCCTCAGCTATATGATATCATGACAAAGTATCAGTTTGCCACTAACTTCTGAATTTGCCTAAGTACCTTGAAATACAAATAATACGCTCTGTGTCTTGTGTCAAATACTGCCAGATTTCCTAGTGACCTATTTTTACTGAAGGTCAAAACTAGTCGGACACTTCCTCAGACTGTTACATCACAGTGCGGTTAGACAGACACCTGTATTTGTGCTAGGGGATCATGTTTTGCACTGAAATGCCAGGGAAAATAAAACAGAGTGGAGTTACTCCAATTGATTTCAACAGATCAAGCTCAACTGCACTTCAAGAGACATGAGACAAATTCAACAAGCAACAGAAAACAATGGGCTCTGTGTCACCTTGGTAGTGAGTAAAGGATGCTGCAGATTGAACATGTTGAACCTTCCAATCCATAAATGCATGTTACAGTTTAGCCTTGTGTCACACACAGCTTGGTTTGGAACATCACTCACAGTGGCAAAGCCAAAATACCACTTGTAAGGAAAACCAAGTCTCCCATTTTTCTCCAGCTGTGTCATTCCTTATTCTGTACACTGTTTGCCCAAAATATCTCTAGAGCTCAGGTAGAAGTTGGACTTTCCTGCCCAGCTGGAAAGCAGCACCCAATTTTTCCTAACTCCAGGAGACACTGGCTGGTTTGGACTGCGGTGGTAAGAACAACTGGAGACTCCCCTTCCCCAGTCCTCGACTTCCCAGCTTCTTCTTTGTAGCCTAAGAGCTTGTCCCTCCTGTAGTGATTGCACTACCTGCACATTGCCTTGGTGTAACCATAACACAGCCTTACTCTTCCCATTGGGAGATGGTGGAGACTGCTTTCTCCTGAGCCCTGGCACGTGTATCTTACACAACTACTGTTTTGCGGTAGGAAGTGAAGGAGCACCTAGTTATTCTTCATATTATTTATTCATTCACATATTTATTCATATTATCTTCATGCTATTCTTTTCTTGCCTGCTTGCCTTTCCCTTAAAAGTGAATCGAGCCTGGAATAGTTCACTAAAAGTCATTTTTCATACAACAGTTTTTCAGAGAACCTCGTATTTTACTTTTGTGCAAGCTGGAGTCATGCTTGGCCACTGAAGCCCATCCTAGAAGAACAGAGCTGATTGTGTCCCTTCTTGGGACCCCAGATTGGGGTGTTACATGCTGGCTCTACAAGGAAGGGTCCTGCATGGCTTACATTACCAGGAAACATTTACTACATGATGAAAAAAGGATTCTTTTTTTGGTGTAAAACTAAAAGACAGCATCAAATCTGCACTATCAGTTAGGGGGCTCCCTGGTAGACCCTGCAGTGGGGGGATGAACTATTAATTGAAATATGAGTGGTGTGAAGTGAGAAATTGTCTTCAATGCAGACTACCTAAATACTCAAAAGTCTGGAGATAATATGTGCTCTGATTGATGTATTGTGAGTGAAGGCACACTCACAGTGCCAGGGTAGTGCAATGGGAAAGTTCAATTTCTGATGTCTAGGGCAGGAGCAGATCATTTGATAGACCCTCTTTAGGATTATAACAACTTGGAAAGTTATCTCTAAGTTTTGATAATCACTTTGCCTTCTGAGACTGCCAATCTATTTCTTAACTGTTCTTTTTAGTGTGAAAAAGTCTCCCATTTCTATTCTCTGCCCTACATACTTGGGTCAGGAAGCGAACATCCTATTTTTATAGCTTTGAAGGAAAATGGATATATAAGCAGCTGATTTCTTCACAGAATTCTCTCAGACATTCTTTTATTTTTTTTTTTTACAAGAGGAGTCCTCACTATTTCACTGGTCTTACCATAAAAGAAATAGGGCAACACAACTAAAGAAAATTCACAATTTTACCTGCTGAAGGGCACAGTAGTCAATGGTATTCAGCCCTGCATGGACCTGCTAATGTTATTTAAACTGTGGCCCCATTAGAAAAAAAAGATTCTTCTTATTTTTTTTTTTTTAATTGCGGACAACAAAATAAAAATATATTCTAAAGAAACATTCTGAATTTTCCACTAACTGAATGCAGCACTTTTCATTTGAAAACCACATTTTTGTTTAACCGATGAATAAGGTTTTGTTTGTTTTGAACACTCTTTCTTCACGAACTCATGGAAAGCACATTTGAATCTGTCTTACTACAATTTCAGGCTTGGATTTGGCTTGGGAAGGGCTCTGGAGAACCAAGATTACAGGGACTAACTCCTATCTGGGACAAACGCCGCTGACTTTAGATGCACATTTTGTTCTTACAGGACCTTATTAGCAGGCATTCTGTTTCTTTGGTAAAATGAGTTACTTATTCAGCTTCAAGGTACCTATTTATAAATATCAAGACAGATGATTTCTTGCAAGTAATTATTCTGGGGAAAGAGTAGTGAGGGATCATTTTGGGAAGGAAATTAGAGGAGACACTTTAATGTACGCAAACACAAGATATGACAGTAGCATTGCATTGCTGTGTAAAACAAGTCATTCAGATTTATACATTGAAGTCTCTGTCAGTAGTTAATCTGCTGCTGGCCACCTGCAGAGGAGGAATGGAAAAGGTTCCTTTTGATCTCTTTTGTGAAATGACCTTTAAGGGTGAAAAAATATAAAAGAAAATAAATGTGAATGAACCTTAAAAGGTTTGGTACAAATATTCTGTTGGGAGCTGTTTGGTCCTTTAAAAAGATGTCCACATAGGATATAAAATATATGAAAGAGAGTAACATCTGTGCTTTAGGTCAGGAAGGCTCATCACCCATTAATGTAACTCAGCTAACTTCTTACAGGTCACTGAGAGACAGTGCTAGTCTGGTGGGTTACTTTGTGAGTGTGCTGAGAAGAGCAGCTTTGAATATGGAAATGAAGCAATTTAAATTCTGCTATGCAATGCATCTCTTTTTGACAGGGGTTCCATTCAGGTGTGGTGTTTTGTTGATCTCTATGTAGTTTATGCCTAAACTCCTGGTCTTTGCCTTGTACCTGACTGTGGGTTTGGATCCAAATGGTAGGAATACAGATTTAGCAATGATTTATACCCGTTTCAGTGGAAGGGCCAAAGCAAAGCTCCTTCAATCTTGCCTACATCAGCAAACACTAAAGATTCACCCATGCATGGAAATAAAACTGAGAGCTTGCACCTCACATTATCATTGTGTCTAAATGAGGCTAAATGTCTGAAAACCATGCTCGTGACCTCTGAGTGGGCAGAGATAATTCTGCCTATTATACCTCTCCACTTTCCTATGATGCTGGATTTCTCAAACTGTCTGTAAAAGCCCAGGTTCTCCTCTGACCCTTGCACATACCCAGACACCAGGAAGACATATGTCTTAACAGATAATGGCTCCATTGTGTGAATACTGTCAGTATCATATCAATGTGACATAAATACAGCAAATTAGCCGTATGTTACTTTCATCAGAACTGCTCCAGCTCTTTGTGTGGAATGGAAAAGGTGCAAGTGAAAGCTCTCTGAAGCAGCATGAGTCTTTTCCCTTTTAAAATAGTAATTCTGTGAAAACTGCACCAAGTTTTAGATTTGGTATTAATTCAAGGCTATTTCCCCCCACAAAATAAGAATGAACTAAGGTTCACAATTCATCTAAACACTGCAAAACTGATACTTACGCAAAATTTTCCTTAAGGAATATTATTGCCAGTCTTGACCATACACATGTGAAAATTACATTTTTCTTGTTCGTATCACTGTGGGCTTCTCTCCCTGCCACTATCATAAAATAGCTTCCTTCATGACTAAAAGATAGATTAGTTAAGAGAGCTCTTTACAAATACCTTTAGTTTTGGAGACTCAAATTCATCCAATTCCTTTCTAGCGTGTCTTCACAGATTAAAAAAAATAGATCTATTTAGTCTCCTGAAAAATAAAATTTTAACTGTGACTGTTTTTCTCTTCTTTTCCAAGGTGGTACAGCCATTGATGAGGCATAATACTTATTTTGTCACTCAAGAAATATTGCAGAATTATATTCTGAGAAGTGATAGAAAAAATCAAGTGAAACTTTTTTTTACCACATGCATTTCTCAGGTCTAGACACATGACATGGTTTTATTAATATACAAACATATGAATAATAAAGAGATATCAAATAACTTCTAGAGCTAAATATGCATTTGAGTGTGTAAATTTTTACTGAAGTGTGATGTAACAAGAGTTAGGAAAGATATTTGCAAGATTTTCCAAACTTACACACCTTCCTTAAAGAGTAATTCATGGAAACAAGGAACAAGCCCAGTCTGGTTGTGTGTTATCAAGAATGACACATTATTGGGAATTTAATGGAGGCAGTACTTTTCCAGAAAGTATTAAATAATGAATACACATGCTCTGCTCTTTTGCAAACCTTTCAATGTTCATTTCATAAGCTTGTATTCATTTTCTCCCTGCCCTCCTGTCAGGGGAACATCTTTAAACAATGGTTTTCAGCAAGTCACTTTTTTCAGTTTTTTAGCTCTAAGGTATCAAATTGCACCAGTTTGATTGCATGTGTGTTTTTCTATAACAAGTCAACACTGAATGCTTGAACAAATTACTAGGGTGCATTTTAAAATCTAAAGAATAGAAATAAAACTTTTCACTAAAAAATTCTCCAGTAGTGTTCAGTAGACTTATTGTCCTCTGAAATTGTAAATGCACTTCTGTTTTCAGAGTGAACAGCTCTGTTATGATGATGTAATTTGTGTGAATTTTGCCAGAGGAGAACTTTGAACAAATATGTTGTGGATTAGTCCAGTGACTTTTTCAATGTGTAAGATTATCCATGGAAGATTTTTCTGGGAAAGGGCAGGACTTCACAGAGACATTCTTCCCTTCCAAAATACTAGAGATGTTATAGAAACATTACACTGACAAGAGGCTTTATTCTTACTCTTGTCCTATTATATCATAACTCTTCAGTCAGTTCTGTCTCAAAGCAATGATTGCACTGAACTTGGTGGGATGTTGATGCTAATGATTTAAAAGCATATTTGGTGCATATTAGAGTTTATTTGGTGCATATTAGAGGTCTGCATTTCTGTGATATCTTGGCTTCAAATTTGCAGGTACAGTGTGACACTATGAAGAAATACAAATCTGGTTAGCCAAATGTAATTTTCTAGCCTCAGAAATTTTAGCAATTAAAATTTGCTCATTTGTATAAGACCAACAATACCTGTATCTTCTTCCTAGTAATTGGAGCACAAAACTTCTATATACCCCTTGGTTTTCCATCAGATTCTCCACAGAACTCAGCAAGAATATTCATATCTATTTGTAAATGCATGCACTGCTACAGCACCAATCTGCTCAGAAAAAGACAGGGTTACAGATTTCTGTCCCACTTTGTTGTCACTTATAGTGACTCATTTGAAAAGGGATATGCCCTACAACCAAAGGGATGGCTCCTTGCTTGAGTTCCCTGCTGCTGAGGGGCACTGGGAGTGCTGCAGCCCTAATGAAGGAAATGTTTCTCAGTGTTGTCTGAGGGAGCATCACCTTAGTTACATCTTTTTCTAAGTATAATTACATATGGTTTAATTGTCTCTTAATGGCTGGAATTGTGCCACTATTAAAAACCTGTGCTTGCAGGTTATCCTGCAGTGTCAGATGTGCAGCATAGCCATACTCTACCTAACCCTCTATCTTGAAACAATTCTGATATTTGAGATGGCAATTGAAATCACACCAGTGTCTCAGAAGCCTCTGTTAGAACATCTAAATAGATTGGATAATGTTAAAAAGAAGGAAAAGAAGTATGGATTAACTGACTCTTACACTTTGCAGAACACAGTATTGAATTTAACAGGATTTTTAAGTACTGTATGGATTGACTGGTTGCTCAACAATTTGCACAGCTTCTGACCCCAGGGCTTCATGAGCCATAACAAGAGATGGCCACACTTCAAATAGCAATAAAAATGCTAACAATAACCAGGACAATAATAAATTACTCGTGCTCAGTGCAGAGATTATTTATTTGAATTTTAAGACTTTCCTTATTTTATAGCTGAGAACAAGCAAAGGTTTATTTATAGCCCATTTGTATTTTTCCTTTCCAAGCCCATACTCCAACAATTGAACAACTTCCCTGTGTCTCAAGGAAATTTGGCCACTGCTTTATTGGAAACAGAATTGGTGACCTAGAACCTGTTCCTCTCTGGCAACACTCTATCTGCATCCATTCTAAATCAGAAGCATGGATACTGGTTTAAAACTGCAGCAACACTCTGGTGGAGCAGGTCTTTAATCAGCCACATCCATGCAAATTGTGCAGACCTCAGAGAACTGAATATTCAGACTTTATATTTATGCTCAGAGAAGGGAAAACACGCCCATAGTTCATTCGCATAATAAATGCAATGGGAAAATAATTCTGTGGGGACAAACATTGTTTGGTTTGTCATGAGACATACTTGACAGTTACTGCTTTGTCCCTTTTGTGCCATTGCAATGCAGTGGTATGATTGTGCCATAAATCTGAGAGACTGTTTTGCAAAGTTCGTATCTGTGCTTGCTACCTTTAATATTAATAGGAGAATATCTTTAAAGTGAGTAAATTGAGAAAGTGGCTGAAACTATAGTTTATAAAAGAAGATTAGTGGGTTTAATATGCACTGGAGAGTAAAAGAAAAATCTTATTACTGTATGGAGAAATTACCTCATAAAGAAGCTAATACAGCAGGCTGGGGAGTAATTTTTAACAAGGTTTTTATGATGCACAAGTGTAGGCAAGTTAATGAACTTATCTTTCTAGTTATTTTCAGATTGTAACAATGCATTTCTTTTCAGTTCCTGTGCTTTAAAAAGTAAAACACATTTAATCACTTACAATAAAACTAACTCATTAGTTTGATAAATCAAGTAAGATCTTATACTGCTCCTGTTGTGGCAGTGCTGCTAAGAAACTAGATCAGGTGAAAACATTAAGTATGGAACAGAGCAAACGACCAAGTTTATTCATTATTGGAATTAAAAGGTGTCACACTGACAGGGAATGTTCATTTTTGGAAAGACCTGCTCTGGTCTCCCTATCAGAACATAGGAAATAAAAACTAAAATAGGGACTAAGGCCAAGATTTTGCTTAAACAATTCCACTCTTTGCAAAATAGCCATGTGGTCTTTGACATTCATAAAACAGACATCTGAAGAATGTCACATCCAACAGCAAAGAAACCACAGGGGGGAGTTGGTAAATACAGAATGTCCATCTGTCAGCACCCCAGCATGGCATGCGTAGGTATTGTTTAGGAGGAGCATGTCCACATTTTTCTGCCCAAATGCAGAAGACAGACTGCTGAGTAAAACAGTTCAATCTTTATATTGATTAAAGAGATGTGCTTTCCTACCATACAACAATCACCGTACTTCAAATTAATTCAGCAGCTCTCTGAAGGAAAGACTGAAGATTGTCAGGCACTCACTGCAGGTTTTAATACAGATGTCCTAGAACAGAAATAGTGTGGACACACCACAAGAATCTGACACTACGGCAGGGCATTTCATCGAGAGTTTATCAGAACCTCATCTAGACCACAGTCATGTAAGCCACAGTCTTGTTGGATGTCAGTATTATTCACAGGCTCCTTCTTGTCACGGCATGGGACAACCTTCCCAGAGGCACACTGGAGGGGAGAGAGGAGTGTGCTGGGAAGATGAGTTACTGCTGATCGACTCTTTGACACAAACAGATGGGAAGGACGGATTTCTCTACTGATGAGAACATTCTCCCACATGGATGTGGAAGAAGTGTCTGCAAAGAGTGGCAGCAGGATGATTTCTGCTACTACCACAGCATCTGAGGGATGAGAAAGTTGCACAGTGCTCAAGGCATTTGAGTGTCCCCACACCCTTGTTAAAGGCCACAGTCAGCAATCTTTACTGCACTGAAAAAATTAATCTAAAAAAGCTTATGGTTGGTGCAAAAGTGGAGCTGTAATTACCAGTGTATTCACCTTGGGGTGAAGAAGTATTAGTTTTCCCAAGTCACATTTTATGGTTTGTACACTGCCTATAAGCCAGTAAATACAGCTGAAAGGAATAATTTGCTATCTAGGGTACACTGGTGGGTTTTTTTTGTTCAGAGTAAATAATCTGAAACAGTTCTTCTGAGTTAAAGTGCACATACATACTGTAACAAGCACTGATCTGAATCTGACTAGAGATATATGGAGAGGTCTACTCATCCATCTGTCTATAACACCTTTGAAGGGCCTTTTGAAAGAATGTCTCAGTTATTATCCTGCTTCTCTGCTTTATGGTAGACTCTATTTCTCTTTTTTAGGGGTGCAGGATAAGACAAGTTTTACTGAGTCCTCCTTCAAATCATGTCTCTCTGCAAGTAATTTAGGCTTTGAGGGAAAAAAAAAACGTTCTCTCCCTTTACTTTTTCCTCAAGAAAATTTTCTATGAGAAAATGCTGTGAGCCGCCAAAATTTAGTGCCTAAAAATATTTGCAGAGTGGGGAATACTATTTCCATCTTTCTGATTCCAAGACTTACATTCCTCTGCCCCTATCCAGCCTCAAACATTTTGATCTACATATTTAATCTTCAGAGTAACGGGTGTCTAATATAGATGACCCTGAGCTTAAGTTAAAAGTCAGATTGCTCCTGAGTTCTGCCAAATTCAAGGCACCTCAGTAATTGTGGTTGGTGTGACCTTGATTCTGGTCTTTGGAGATGACCTTTCCAGGCTGTTGGTACCACAGTTGCTGGATGCATCTAAAGTGTAGGCTTATATCAAAATGATGTCAGTCTAATCACTTCTTGAGAAAAAAATTAAAGCAAAATTGACTAGAAACTGAAAATAAGCAGCTGAAGGAGAAGAATGGGAAGAGGACTGGTTTTTTGTTCATTGGGGTTTTGGCTGTTACTTCATCATGTTTCTCTCCCTCTCAGTGATCCTTTGAATTGGTCTTTCAATGAAAAATTCATATGAGGATGAGATCCTACCACTGCCTTTGTCTCTCTGTGAGGCATTTGGGCCCTTTATTTCTTGACAAAGACTGGCCTTCATGACAATTTCTGCTGAGTTAAAAAAGGAAATAATTGAAAGTGATATTTTTCCTCCAAATTAAAAAAAAATAAAACCAGACAATGTGGATGCTGTAAGTCAGAGGCTGATTATTAACTAAAAACTAACTTAGAATTACACAGCCTTGATCTCAACCAGCTCCTACATGACTCCTTGTTCCTTGGGTTTGTTTCCAAATCTAAAGTATTTTAAAGTAAGTTTTCTCATTTTTCAAGACCAAGTTATTTGTATAGATGCATTATTTATTATATTTATTATTATAAATTTAATTTATTCTCTATAAATGAAAACTATTTTTACTGGATACTGGAAGTATCTGCAGTGCAAAGGTAGCAGATGTTGATCACTGTGATTAGCGAAACACTCTCAGTCAGGTGATGAATGAAATGTTTGCAAAGCTGAAACTGTACTGCAAGATTTTCTAGCTGTTTTCTATACATGTTTGGAAACCAATAAAATGGCAACACTGAAGTGACAGGATAGCAAAAGTGTTTGAAGAGAATGGGCCAACTTTTGCTCTCAGTAACCTTATGCAAATGTGATTGTAGTGCAAACCAAGAAGTTCCTCTAGATTTATGTCACTCCTTCCTCTTTAAATCATAACGTTTTTTGGGGAAGGTGCAAAAGTTCTAGGACAGCATTTGCCCAGGAATGAGTATTTTGAAAGACCAAAACCTTGCTGTGCCATTTCCCTCCACACTAACTAATAAAGCAATATATCCTTCTTTAGACTGTACAAATTAACAAATGAACACACAACTCTGAGAAAACTTTTAACAGCCCAGTACCAGGACCAGCCATCCCTTCCAATAAAGAAAAGCTGCATAATAAGATCAAGTAAAAGTGGCGCTTGAAGTATCATAGGAACATGCTCCTACTTTCAAGTTTAATAGACTTAAACTTGGACAGTAATATTAAAAACCAAATTTTTTTTTTGTTTGACTCATTATTTCTGCTGCAGAAAAAGTGGTGTGCAAATAACTTCCCAATAAAATGAACATATAATCCAGATAAACAAGTGTAACCACTTTGCCTTGCTTTTGAGAACATGCAAAAAAATAGTTCAGTTTGACATGTGGGCAAAGCCTTTTCCAGTCATTATTTTGACCTGAACTTTGGCTGTCCATGCTCAGAAGCAGATACTGGTTTCTCAGGCACAAATTTTCAATTATTATGGGAAAAATAGCAAACGTTTTCCACCAAAGTTTATTCACGTTCTGAGAAGTGATTTCATCTGCTGGGCTTGCCTCATTTTTGCATATGTTTTGCATGAATAGCTCGGCTTCACTGGCTGAAACCTTCTCAGGAAATGAAATTCAAAGAGCTGTGTTAAAAGCTGTCATCAAAAATGTCAGGTCTCAGTTTGCAGCAGGGGTGTATTTACTTGCCTGTGTTCCCAGTGCACATGCTGGGGCTGGGGGAAGTGGTTTGTGCACAAATGGGTGGTACAAGGGTTCACCCAGCACGGGGAGGGGACAATGCCAGGCAGCTTCACTGACCACTCAGCTCTGAACAGTGCTTAGCCTGAAACACTGGTGACTGAGACACAGCAAAGAACACACCAAATTCTGGGATTTAGTATACTGTGTGCCCCCTCTAAACTTGCTGTCACTCCCACCTCGGTGATCCAAGCTTTCTTGATGTCGGAGGGGGTTACTAACAAAACTCTTCTGGGAAGCAGCTGGGGACATCACTTGTACTTACCAATTAGCCACCTGTCACTCTGACTGATCACTTTGCAATAATGATATAGTAGTGATCAATCTAGTGGTATTTCTGATAGGGGAACTTGCTTGGCCTTACATTATAAGCCAAAGAGAAAACTAGCAGCACATCTTGGGAGAATGCCATGGAAATTGTGTTTTGTATTGCACAATGTCCTGCTGGAGTGCATTGTGTAGCAGGAAGAGTTGAGCTCACAGAGTCAGATGGCAAGCTCTAGATTTAATGTTATCAGGAATATGACTGCCAGAGGAAAGAATTTGTATTTGTTGTGTCAACACAGTGCCCAGAATAAGGCTGTCAGAAACCAAATGTGGAACTAGGATAAGAAAACTTTTAACACTGAATGCTATAAAAGAATGGACGTAAGCCAGGGAATAAAAGTATGTACTCAGAAGAGCAGCACAGAGCAAACTTGAAGTCAACCATTGTTAAAATGTAAGAGAACCTTTGGTATGGAAAAAATCTAACGTGAGAGTCAGAGAAAGAAAAGTGCGAATTGTAGAAAGTCAGAAATGAAATTGTAGCAGACAGCTCTGAAATATCACTTCAGGGAAAGCAAAGGGAGACCTGCAAGGACAGGTGGCCGTGAAAAAATAAAGCCCTTTCATGGAAACTGTGCATCCATAGTAATGCAACATAAGGCAAGAACCATATTGTTGCGAGCAGGAGTGAGCATGGCACAGCCCAGCACACCCTCTCCCTCGGTGTCTGCAGCCTCCCAGGGTGGTGGGGCTGTAGCCAGCAGGCCCTGACAGATGCTGCGGGGGGATGGGGGAGCTGCTTTAGGGAAATCTGATTCTTTATCTTGTTCTCCAGCTTTTCCTGATAAAACCAGTTCGGATGCAAGGGACAGCTGAGTGCTCTTGCCCCTGCCAGTAGGACCATGGCCAGGGCTCATCTCACTGCGGGGCGACCATCTGCTGCCACTTAACAGCACAGGAAACCACCACTGAACAAAAGCATCCACTCCTAGAGCATCCCACCTCCTGCAACAAAATGGAGGCATAAAGGGATGCTACTTCATCACAAACAGAGGACAGCAAACATTGTAAATAAGCCTGTCTGGGAGCTTTTCCCCGAGATGTCACTAACAGGTACAAGGACATTATAATGAGGTTTGATACAGCCCAGCGAGAGGAAGGGTAACAAACAGCAACCACACTGGTGGAGGGATGCAGGGAGGAAATGTGGCCACCCCCATCTGCAGAGAAACCCCTCTGCTGTGATTAGGTTGGATGTTGAAAGAGGCTAAGCCTGGTGTAGGAGCAGACAGGGCGATGCCTTTCAACAGCATCACTCCTCAACAGTGCAGAATTTCCTGGTGATCCTCGGCATGGCATTTTGGTGTTTCTGTCAGCCCATGTACATGTTCACATGCCACATTGGGCTGCTCCTGAATAGGGGGTAGTGAACACATACTGTGAACATCACTCACCCAGATATTTGCCTGACTAAATGTCTACCCTTCATGAATTTTCTTTCTGCAGATTTTCTTGTTTCTTTTTTTCACAAGGAAATTTTGAATCTTTATTATGCATCAATGCCGTGGGAAAAATGTCCTTTCTTTTCATAGAAGATTTTAAGGTAATAAAAAGGTCTGACACTGGTTTATTAAAATCTCCTTACTTTAACATGAGTTTTCTTTTTGAAGGAAATGGTAAAAGTTTTGATTGGTTCAAAACTGATCTAGGATGTGTGCCAGCAAAGAAATACACAAAGTTGCCAGCAATACAAACATACCCATTTATTGCATTTTGACTAGACAATCAATCAGAGAGAAAAACAATGGCTTTATTATGGAAAAGTATTAAAGCATATTGAACTTCTAAAGAAGAGGGTAAAAGGATGCAGATGCACATCCCAAATGCAGAGTAACACTCGGTCACTCTTCCTACCTATAGTGATTGCTAACATCATGTTCATCAAGAAAAACAGATCCTTCTCACAGAACCTGAAACTTCTGGGAAGCAGACTGGGCTGCCAGGGGTACAGGCAGTGTCCTTGTATAGTCCTTTCTAGAAATGAGTTCTGAGAGGGAAGACTTAACCAGATGACCAGGGCAAGGAGAGGCTTTTCAGAAGCATCTTTTGTGTGTTCTGGATTACATTTAGGTCAGCTTTGGATTTATGACTTTCTTCTGACATAATATTCTGTCTGACCTCTAAGATGATCCCAAGGCATGATGTGCCCCCAAATGTAGGTGTTCCACTGGGTGTATTGAACAGCTCTTTTGGACAGGGATCTGAAAGGATTGTGCAGAAAAGAGGACACATAAAGTGACTGGCTTACTTTTGGCTTTCCTGCAGAAAGTAAGAAGCCAAGGTCTTCAATTATCAGGTGTTTATTGTCTGTGAAGCCATTGAGTCAGTTCTGCTTTTTAATAGTGGCTTAATTTTATCAAACAGTAAGGGCAGGAGCACTCCATTCAAAAGAAGAAAAAAATGTTCTGAGATAGCAACGCTGACAGTAAAACTCTAGGAGCATTAAAGATCTCAACCTGGTGTTTATATTTAGATTTTACCATATTTAGCTGCTAGTTTTCCACTGCTGCTGAAGACTCTCCTCCCCACCCCACTACCCCTTTGGAAAAGGATAAGTGTTTGAAGTACAAGCTGTGCATTTGCCATTCAGACCAGGGTGGGAACTCCACCTGCTCACAGCTTTGCTCTGTTAAAAGCTACTAATCCTCATAAAATCAACCTTTCTGCTTCCCCCCCTCCATCTCTAATTTCCTGCATTCCTCACACTCTATTCTCTCTTTGTGGAGAAACTCATCTTGTTCTCTTTTGAACATACTGATTCATAAACATATGTTCTAAGTTACCTCTCTTGTCTTTGGTAACGTATTCCACATGTTTACATGCCATTTTATGAAATAGTTTTCTTTAACCTTTTTATTTGCCTCAATTTCCTAATGTTCAAAATATATTCTTTTCTTTCATGTTTTTTCTTCATAAATATATTGTACAGCTAAACAATGATGATTTTAATCAAAACCAAAACCACGGAAGGCCTAATCCCTCTTTGACACATGAGGCTAAATTCTGTCCTTAGTTACTTTTGTGCAACACCAGAGTGGAAAAAGCTTTCTATTTTCACAGGATTTTAATGTTGGCAAATCACCTTTATGGCTAAATCATGACTAATAAAGTATCCAGGGGAAGCTGAGAGATACATTAAAAGCAATTCAGAAATTTATTGCTAAAATGGCAAATTTAAAAATTATGTTCTGGTAGAGTCCAGTGGGTATTGTGTCTTTGTGTGAAAATGTGCACGTGGATGTGAACATGCGTTGTTAAATCTAAGGGTAACCATGCAAGTTGAATATCCCAAACACAAAGTACCCTGCAGCTGAATTCTTGTCTTTTTTCATTAGTAAGTTATTCAACTTTAATAATAAATGCACTTGGAATTGCAATAGGCAGAAAAATGTACAATATAGAATTTCATAAAAGCTTCATTAAAAAATAAATAAAAAGCAGCAGCAAATAACCCAAATGAAATAGATGCAGTTTTTAAAATCCCTGCACAGATATGCTGCAGAGGGAGGGACATGCAAAGGGAACACAGGAAAACGCCACTCTGCACCCCAAGTACTAACAGAGATGGTAGAGTTCTGTGAATGTCATTGAAACGTGGCTTTTTGGAGTTACATTTATCTTGCCAAGAGACACCATCTATAACTCCAAGGTCTAAACATCTTTGACTCAGGAGATTCAAGGGCCATCAGATGATCAAATAAGATTATTAATGTTCAGTTAATCTGTTTTGCTTGGCTTTGCTGAGTTTAGTAGTCCAGTGCCTTTATAGCCTATTGCCTGCGTATTCCAGTACAGGGACACTAACACTCTAAACTGGTCCCGTTGTCAAAAGCAACACTCAAGCAGATAAATTGCACAGCAGTAATTGCGTATTGAACGACAATTGAAGTAACTTACGTGAATTTCTGCTAAGGGACACATAGGTTGCAACTTACGCTTCCATTTATCTAAATCCTATGTGAAACAGGTCTGAAATCCAATTAAATGAATTTTTGATAAGAGAATGAAGTTATTAGATACATAAAAATCTGCCAATGTGCAGTGATTGCCTTAGCAGTGAAATAAAATGCACTGAAAAGATAAACTTGTGGTAAACCATGACATGTACTGAACATATAGTGGAACCCTCACAAATGAATATGTGACAAAGGAATAAACATGAAAGAAATACACTGATTGGACACTAAGGCTGTGCATTTCAGAGAGATTCACTGTATTATCTTCCTTATTCATGTGGATAACACGCTTACTTATGTCTTCCAAAATAATTCTTTCTATCACACTGCAACAATTCTAAGCATAGTGATAAATAGGAAGTATGAAAATGCTAATGTATAAGAGCTAGTGGAATTTTAAAGGATCAGAACTGAGCCAAATTTTCAGATGAGATTTCTTGACATGGAAAAACCTCACTGAAGAAAAAAATGAACACAATAATATTGTATTGCATATTTATAGTTCAATAATTTGACTCTGAGATTTACGAAAATCCATTTTTATGGTTTTGTTCCTGTTGTACAGCTTACATGGTTTTGGCATAATTTGCAACTTATGAGCAACAATATCTAACAGATTTATGTTTTGTAGGGGTTTTTTTTAAACTTTAATGTAACTTCAATTTAAAAATTAAAGTAGAAACTTCAGTTGGAACAACCTGTACTTAGTCAGTCAAGTGCAATGCATGAAGAAAACAGTAGCCTAAATTTTATTTTTAAAAGGGACAATGTTTTTCTTAAAATTAAATGAAAAGGATCAACTGTCTGGGTAGCAGAAAAGGAGACTGCAAAAACCGTCTGCAGAAATATCTGTATAGACACTTCCCCCTTCTGGCACCCTCCAGGTCATACCTCTAATGCCTCACTCTTCCATGATGAACATGAAATCCATGGGACTACAAAAGATTTAAGGGCTGGATCTGCTGATTGTGACTGTTAAGAAATGGCAAGGACATCTTGCCAGGTCTGTGCATCTCTGCAAAGTTCACATAGAGAGAAGCAAACCTTTTCTTTGGCATTCCCACCACCTAACAAATATCTGGAGTGTGAATGACCTTGTATGCCCAGCCTGAACATAGGGATGGATTCACAGGGATGCCCAGCAGCAGGTGAATCAGCCAAAAAAACCCAGGACATGCAGATGTTGCCAGGGGTTCCAGAGCTTTGGAACACCCACTAGTGTCCTGCCAGGCAGAACCTCCCTCTTGACTTCCCCTGCTCAGGAAGCTGTAGAGAGCAGTGAGGTCACCTCTCAGCCTCCCCTAGCCTAGACCAACCCAGTGGTCTCAGGACCTGCCTTCAAGCCCCTTCATTGTTTCGGTGCCTTTTTCTGGGCCTGGATATCCTTTGGAAATTGTGGGGCCCAATTTACAGCATTGCATTCCTGCACTCTGTCCCCTTCCAGTATGGGAATTAGTGGCAATTGATATGACTACAGCATATTTTTTCAGGGTGTGCTAATCAGCATGCATTTGTCTTGTGGGGTCCTTTGCAAAGAGGAAAACATGGTCTTAAAATACACTGGCCACCAGCTTGTTTGCAAGCATAACTCAAAACATAGACCTTAGCTTATAAAGTCTTTTGAAATCCTTGCTCCTTAAATGTCTCTCACTTTAGGCCTGAGAGAATTCTGAAGTTCTGAAAAATCATCAAAACCTGAAATTATCCTTATTAATATTCTTACTGTGTGCATTTTATAGCCTATCACAAACATAATAAAAAAATTTTATTCTTGCCTGCGTTGATCAAAAAATATACCCAATAGTCTTTTAGTATTTCTGATTACTCCTTTAAATCACAAAGCCATCATTCAATTCCTTCTGGCTAGCACTGGCTGCTGAAAAGAGACACAAAAATGGAGAAAAGTGTGGTAACCCAGAGCTGCTCTTTGAAGGATTGGCAAGGCTGTACAGAAAGGCTTGCAAAGCATCTGCTCTCACACTATGCTTGGCTTCAGTTAATATTCCCACTATTAATCCTTTAGCTTCACGACAATAAAAAATAAATAACACTCTAAATAGAAAACAAACAAACAAATAAACTAAGGTTCCTGTGTTTCTTCCTCCTGTCTGATCAGATGAGAAATTCTGGCTTGATTTTTTTATTCTAACAGCCTGTTCTGCACCCTCTCAGACCCAGTAAATTTGTCATCAGTAGACTTTAGATAAGAACCTGCTCCATCTCCTCGATGGAAGTGAGAAGCTTTTAAAATGTGAAAGCTGCAGGCTCTGATCCTGAAGAGAGTAGAAATTCTTCATGATGCTGATAAAGTAAAAAAGGCTGGAGAACAGGAAAATGGGGACTCTTTTGAAGTGACATTGTTTTAAATTTTGAACTTGATATAGTTACAGAAAGGCAAATCCTGGCTAATGCCAGTGCTGTTTTACTGGGACAACTTCATTACTCAAGCTTGTCACCATATGACTTTGCTATGACTGGATGAAACCTGCCCAGTTTTGAGCTCGTGGCCTGCTGAAGCTGCTGTTTCACTTCAGAGGCAGAGCTGATCCAGGCTACAACAATGCTAGACTGAGCTCTCCCAAAAAGTGATGACTTTGAGGGTCCCAAAGGAATCCAGGAGTCACTGCCTAGGCAGAATAATTCAAAGTAAATGGCATTCCAAAAGGATTGCTATTTTAGCAGAAATCACCAGGTGTGTGAAGTGAGGCTTCCCAAGCAACAAAAGGAGCTAGAAGAATTTATTTATATTTATTTATATTTGATCAGGAATGGCATTGTCTAGTAATTAAATTGATTTGAGCTGTTGCTAGTCCCACAGACTGACATTCTCATACTGATGTTCACCATAATATGAGTGAAAGATGATATAAAAATTCAGTTTCATGCAGATGCAGAAATGTTTGGCTTTTAAATCAAGATCTTTTTCTTAACACAAAAACTGGATGCACTTTGAAAACAAGCATAACAAATGAGAGACTGGGTTGTTAAGTTATTCTCCTCTTTTTCCCACCCTCTCCCATCCTGTGACTCAGCTCTTCAGCCCTGACTTTCATCTTAGAGCTGAGACCTATGCTCAGCTCTACTCAGTCTGGCTGAGCTGTCAGGCAGGATGACAGGGAGCTGCCTCCCTATGAGACTGGCACAGAAGTACAGTAATTTCACACTCATAAGCCACACTTCTGGGTAGCTGGGAAAACCACCGGGTGATAAGCTGCACTTTTTTTTTTTAAGCAAGGATCCATGTGCAACAAAATAACGAGTTAGTAACAGAATCACACTAGGGGTTTGCTATCAGGTGCTCAATTTGCAAACAGTTTTCACAGACTGGGGAAGCCTTTAAACGCAGCCCCAGGCGCCCTCCCCATGCTGCGGGCCCCGGCACTCCTGCCCCCGGTGCTGGCTGCCGCAGCTCCCCATGCCGCTCAAAAGTGGCGGCTCAGCGGGCTGGCTGCACAAATGTGGCATCGGCAAGCGGCTCGAATGGCTGGCCGTGGCAAAAAAATAAACAGTGGCAAAGCGCGAAGCCAGAAAAAAGCGGCGGCAAAGCGGCTCGGCTTCACACGAAGGCAGCAAAGTGGCAGCTCTCTCCCCGGCCGGCTCGCACTTCTGGGTTGGTATTTCACCAGAATTTGTCCATAAATAAGCCGCATCTGGTGATTAGCTGCACTTCCGGGATCAGCTCGATTCTTCAGTGAAATAGGTGTGGCTTATCAGTGTGAAATTACTGTACTCGTGCTCATTGCTATTGCTGCCTTTCTCCACTCTGGGCTGGTCAAAACCCATGCCTTTTCCTTGCTGGAGTGGACACGAGGAAGGGCTCCCTCTGCTCATCATCTGCTAAAATTGTTATGACTGTGGACTACTGTGTAGCCTGTGGAGACTGTCATGGATCCTGCTAAATCCAGTAAATGGCAGAGCCTCCTGCAAAACTTGCCTGTTAGCTGTCAGATTTGGCTGGAGGTAGACAATGTGATCCAGTGGAGCACCATGGCAGGCTCATCAGGATAGGAACTGTACAGATAGCACAAATTAATGGTGATAGTTGTTTTCTCACTGCTGACCCTGACACATACAAATATTTGGCAACAGCTATGGATTACTTCTCAAAATGCACTAAAGATAAACCTCTACAGGAAAAGCTACCCAAAAGTGTTGAGGTCTTTGATTGAATTCATCAGACATTCATGTGTATCCGCACAAATCAATGGCCAAGGCAGGGAATTTGTCAATCAGGTAAGTGAGGAAATACATTAACAGGTGACAGACAACAATTTGCCAGGACACATAACCCTAGAGCCAGCAAGCTTGTGAAATGGCAGAATTGAACTGTGAAAGACAAATCACTGAAGGTGGAGAGAGTGTCTTCATTATGTCTTGCTCTCACCTGCAACTACAGAACAAAGTCCAGAGAATTTTTTTTCTCTCATCCCCCGCTGCATTATAAATGTGAACAACCTGTTAATATACATTACAGATTCTGCTACTGTCTCACTTTAATAGCGAGATAACAATCGTGTGCCATTTACATATTTTGCATTTTATTGCTCTTGCATAATTCATCATAAGTAACATAACATTCTTGCCAGGAGAAGTTCTGCAAAATTTAAGAAAATGGAAGGAGAGCTGTATTGCAATCAGAAATAGCAATTAGTATTGAAATGTTTAGGTAAAATAAAAGGAAATTAAGTAAGAAGTAAGAAGCATGAATGAAAGGAAAAAAACAAGAGCTGATTACAGTTAGGCTCGAAATGAAAGTGTGGACTAGTGACATCCTGCAAAAAATGGGACTAAAATGGATATACTGCAAAAGAGTAATTGTTATGGAAGAACACATGTTTCAGGGAACAATAGCAGCGCTGAATCAGTTAGTAAAGTCTGTAGAAAACTGGAGCTATGACTGAGCAGACAGTAAGTTTTTGAAAGAACTGTAATTTTTGAGAGCTCTAAAATTGTTTCATACATTAGTGTAGCTGCAAACAATAGTCTGCAGTAGGATAAAAGACTAGGATTTAATAAAATTTTCTACATTACAATCATCTTCATTTGTATTGTTAATTTTGGCATGAAAACACTCAGACAATCACATTTAAATGCTCTTCCTTGGATCAAAATTTGATCTCATTTCACATCAGGGCCAACTAAACTAAAAGCACACATCCATATAAAATCTTTTATTATCTAGTAACTAGAACTGTTAGACAGGGAACAGAATGTAGTTAGCTGATTTTCAATTCCCTTCTGCTTTAAACATGAGCCAGGCTTGAGGAGATGGCAGTCCTGGTAAAGGAGCCCTGAATGTCCCATAAGCAAAACACAAGTTTAGACTAGATGTGATCTAACTCTGTAGAGTCCAAAGGGGTTTATGGTGGTAGCTGAAACAAGTTAAGTCTCAGTAATTTTGGCTCTTAAGAGAACAACGTTGATAAGTTTGTCATTCCCTTTGATTTCAACTTGTACACAACAGAAAACATCACACCGAGCCATGGGAGGGACCAAGTCATGAGCAAATCACAAACAACGTCTCTGGACTGGCAGAAAATCAAGCACAACATATGTTTCATCAGTGGAAGAACTCTTCTCTCCAGGGATTCATGACTTGTGGGTCAAGTCATGAATTTGTGGTCACGTAAGTCCCGCTGGCAGCTCAGTGAATGGCTGAGCATGTAGCAGCATTAAGAAAGGATTCGTTATAGCTTTCTTCTAATGTCTAATGGCTTCTAATGTAATGGCTGAAGGTGAAGAACTGTATACTGGCACATATGCATGAATCACAGTCTGGAAACCGTGTTTTGATTGGGAGGGGAAAATACAGAGATGTTGGATACCTCTGAATGATGATAACTGATGGCAAATCTGACATCTAAGAGCCGTTCACAATACATTGATACATAACCCCATGTTTAGAGACACCCCTCCTCCCATCCCCACCCCCAAAACAATCTGAATAATGAATCAAATGGTCTCAGGAGTAATTGGATCTTTTTCTGTGTAATTAGCAATTTTTCCCCTTGCATTATAATTTAAAGTACTGTGGTTGAATTGAGCAACTCATGTAATGAGTCATTAGACTGAGGCTTTTAAGGAAGTTATTTCTGAAGGTCTGTGGAGGCTAAAATATGTCTAAATTAAAAGAATGACAGGCTGCAATCATGGCTGTAAAATAAAGGTGCTCAGTAAGCAGTCCTATTACAATCAGAAAGAAAAAGAAGCAGATCTCTGTCTTGTGCATGGAAGCAGAGGAAATGATGAATACCTTAGGTAACTCATTCTGTGCAAAATCAATCTTTCACTGTCAATTTTAAATGAACTAATTTGTTCACAAATCTGCTCAGTCAGTTTGGAAGCATACTCAGTTCATCCATATTAGCAAATCCTTTAATCTTGACTAGTCCACTGAGTAAGAAATCTAGAAATGTGTTAATATGACTGGACATATGTAGTAGGATAAGAATTGATTCTTTTAATTAGTGTCTATTCAAGTTATAGTTCCTTCTTTTACTGAACTATTGACCCACTGATATATAAAGAGATTACTGTTATGACTAAAATACCTTCCAAAGTTATATTTAACTCTTTCTTTATTGGTGAATGTGAGATAGAAAAATAATCTTTGAGTTATCCAAAAATAAACACTGTAATCTAATTTAAGGTTTCTTTCCAACATGCTCCCATTAATTCTGGAGCTTCAGACTGATATTTGAAATTTAAAAAGTATAAGCCCCAAGTTATTGCTAAAGGAATTTTATAATCCTTTCTTCCAATTTAGATAAAACTATAACATGCTATTTGTAATTCTAGTTTTATATCAAGATGTCAGAATTTCACCCACCACAATTCAACTACTGAGATTGGTGGCAAATCCCCATTGAAATTCATTGATGACAAAAGTAAATTTTTAACAAAAGAAGTTAAATAAAAAAGGCAGAAAGAGATGGCTCCTGTTCTTCTCATTTCTACTCTGTCCACACAGAATAATTTAAACCCTGGAAAAGAGCTGTGTATAAACTCATCGTACTTTGCAAACAAACAAGATCATGCTTTCTCTTCCTCACCCACAGAGATGGGAAAACACTAAAAAAAATCCCAAATAACTGGACATGGACAGTGGAAAACAGCATTGTAATGATCCCAGCATGGTCTTTGGTACAAAAAAAAAAAAAAAAAAAGAAAAAAAGAAATCTGGCATTTACTTGTTGCTCTTCACCTTACATTGTGATAGAACTCTGCAGCAGGGTGGTCCTAGGCAGGAATCTATACTAGGATATGTTTTCCCAATGCTGAACATCTATACCCTGCTTGGGGAGCAAATGCTTTATTAGCATTAACAGTATGGCTGTGAACATGCAATTACATTATCTTTATTAATCTAATGAATATTTTGAGCAATAGCAAAATGCCCTAGCACCCTGCCTGGGTGAACAATCACTTTTAGCAACTTATAGATCTTTGCACAGGACTAGATTTTTAAGATTTTCAGATATTTGTTCAAGTGGAACTTGAATATGGAAGCAAAAAGTGAGCAGGTTTCTAGATAAACATGGAAAAATGTCATTTACTGAAGCCTTCTTAGTGCAAAGCAGCAAGGCAGATCCCTCTGTTTTGTTCTGGGTAATCTGAATCCTGCTGCCTTTGTCAGATCTATTTGTCCACTAAGATGTGGTTTTGGCTTGGGTTTTTGCACATACCTGTCTCTTGAAACAGCAAGCTACGGTAGTTAATTATGCAAATATAAGTAAATAAAAAGAGATGAAATTTAAGCCTTCTATTGTGTCTCTCTTCCATCAGATTTTCACTTGAAGGCCATTCCCAGACATGCATGACATGACAGGAAGAAGATAGCTGCTGTATTTTGAATTCAGAATAGTGGAGCTCTCTGAGCATCCATCTGCTTCATTTTGGGCTGTGTGTTTTCACACAGCCTCTGTTTTCAATGTGATGGTTGTTTTGCTCACCTACTTTTTCAGTAGGCTGAGCTGCTGGGGCCTGGCTGGTGGGAACCAGCAGACTCCTGTCACTGAAGGCAGCAAATTAACAGTGGCTTTTCCCAGTCTGCTTTCCTACTGCATTAAGGCTGGCCTTTGCCATCTGAGCTGTTGATGTGTATGAGCTCAGACTTTCTTAACTGGGTCTGTAACCAGTCTGAGAGGGATTAGGACAACACAACACCATAACCAGCCATCTCACGTGCTCTTGTTCTGTCGTGTTAGTGCAACAGTGGTTGTTATGGTTTCCCCAGTTATTGTTTAAAATTTTGGCCAAAAGTGTCTCTATAAACATTCTGCATTTATTTACATCTTTATGATTTGACATTTTTCCTCTTAATTTGCTTCAGCAGAGGCATTTTCCAGACATTGGCTCATTTGGTTTCTGTCTCTAACAGTTACCCTTGCAGTGCTCCCCTGTGTCCACCCGCTTCCAATTCTTAAGGTCTTTGAAAAAAAGGATTAGAAAAACATACACATCAACAGATGACCCTTGATCTAGTAGACTACCACAAACACATGAAAGGTGAAAATGTTTTCTTTGCCCTGTGCTCCTTACTCAGCAGTCCAGTTTCAGTTTTGTCCGTCATGGGGGTCTGTGATGTGTGTGAAGTGCAGCAGGAGCAGGGCAGGGTGTACCCAGCACCCTCCTGATGCTGGGTGGTTCCTCCCCAGAGTCCCACTGGGTCCAACGGGAGCGGGTCTTGAGTACTGGATTCCTGTTCCCTGATGAAAGAGTAGCAGAAAATTCTTCATTTACTTTAATGATTATTGCGACTTCACAGAGAAGTAGCTGATTCTGCAAATAGTTCTATGAAATGATTAGCCTTTGCAAATGCCAGGATACTTAGAGATAACTATGTTGATGTCATGTTCTCTATCTTCCTATATGCAATTCTCTGCATATGTTTATGTGTGTGCTATTTTTGCATGATCTTGGTGGAGGACAGGACAATAGCTTGGTTTAGCTTATTTAAAATACTAACGATGATGGCCTTGAACGTGAAAACAAACAAAAAAATACTAATGACATTTTTAATGTCTAAATTGGTACAGAACTGGAAAGCACTCCTCTCGCTTCCAAGGCAAATGTAGGATTGAACAGAGGATGAATGGCACATCTCTATCAGCCAGTGCATTCTGATAATTGATCAAATTTCCATATTAATTAGAAAACATGTACCGGTGTGGGTGGGATCACAAGATTCTATCAGCTCAGTTTTTCTTAATCCTCTTGCGTGAATGAAAAAAGATGTGCCTGGTCTTTTGCTAACTCTGAATTCAAGAGATTGCCTTGACCACTTCTTGCTTCAATTTATCTGGGAATGTCTTTTGTGCTGTATGCTCTCATATTATCTGAAAATGCCTTTTAATTTTCTGAATATATATATGTATACAATGAATATTAATCAAGAGCTGATTAATATCTCTTCTGTCATCACACAAAAATATTTTATCAGAGACAGACTGTATCTGCAATTGCATATTTAAAGTCTACACTGGAATGGTTCATGAGTTTGAATGAGTATGGACTAAAGTCCTTCACGAACATTTTGGATTTTCTCATCTAGAAATAAACTTTGCTAACCAGAAAAATGTAATTAAAAAACCCCTCAAAACATTCATCTATTTTTCCTTAGTAAAACTGTTATTTACTTTCAGATATTCTAGCCAGCAGAGCTATGAGTATTGCTTGTATATTTGGCTAAAATCTCATCACCAATCTCAGCTTCTGGCATGGAAGGAAAGAAATCCTTTCCCAAGGGGCACAGAAAGGATGCAGAGCTACAAATCTGAAGGCAAGACTCAACCCTTGCAACCTTTGCAAGAGGTGAAGATAATGAAGGAAATGAATAATTTGCCCACCTGCTAAAATTGATGCTGCAAGCTGCCCCCAGGAGAACTGCCAAGGAATCCAGTCTCATATTGCCTGGGGAGTGCAAGACCTCCACCGTGGCTCTTCAAACTCTGCTCCCATCCTTGCCCTTCTGTCCAAGACATGCCATTTGCTACACGTGCCCAATTACTGCGACAGCTGTGAAGAAAGGGAGACTAAGGTTTGAGTTTAGTTCCTTCATAATAAACTCCAAATTTTAGTTTGCTTACCTGAAAATAATTTCTGTTTTGTATCCTCTGGTGGCTGTGGCTTTGCCTTGCATGCAGGATGACAGATTGAGTGCTAATTCTACCACCTGTAGACCTTGTTTATTTCAAAATGTCACTTGTTTTTTATATCTGAAGTGCCAAGAGAGATGTTCTCCCAGGACACCGAAATTAGTCATTATTATAACACAGCTATTAAGCCACCATGTCTTAAACACATCAGTAAAAGACTTCTGTCCTGCAACTATACAGCAGAAAGGGCAGCATGTTATCAGACAGAAGAGAGAGAGAGATATGGAGGAGCCAAAATCATTATCTGAATATATCACCAAGGCTGTAGGACCCATGGCAGAGCCAAATATCGTAAAAAAAGTTTCAGTCCTCTGTGATCATTCCCCACAATAATTCCTTCTAGAAACTTACAGGGATCTGAATCTGGGGTCTAAAACCTCCCACACTTGTGGTTGAGTCATTGCAGAAAATCTGTTTTTCCAGAACGTTGAGGAAGAAAAACTCTTCCATAAGCCCGACGCCTTAAACCCAAGCCTTTTCCTAGGTCTAGAAAATGCACCTAGCCTCCATTAAGCACATGCTAACATTTAGTTCAGAGTCCAACAGTGAACAGCATAGGAGCAAGGTAAGAAGAGAAAAAACTTTCTGAGGGCATCTGCTAGGCCCACGTTGGCTGTCTTGGCAAGACATGTCAGGATGCATTGGTGGTGCGCAGTGAGGCTGAAGATTCCCTACTGGCTGGAACCGAGTCATTTGCCAGGCTTTCCTTGTCAGGGAGAGTTAAACCAGTCACTGATCCTAATTCTAACACTGTTGTTGCAGCATTCCAATTTTTAATCGCTACATGACTTGTCAGGTTGAATATGAGCCACAAGAATAAAATTTAAAAACCTCCTAATAATGAGGGTGTCAAAGATGACTAGCACTTGGTGTTTCTTCCATTACCTTTCCATTTATTAAAAGTGGAACTAAGGTGTAAGTGCCCTCTTTTCCAAATGCCCTCTATCTTTTCATTTCTCCCCAGCAGATCTTTTACTGAAATCCACCAAGATAGTCAGTGTAAGTAGCACATTCCTGCACCCTTTGTAGAGTGATGGTGGAGCTTACTTCAGGCTTAAAAGCATAGTTTGAAAAGGGGTTCCACAGTTATGGGACAATATGGTGGACAATTAAGTAAAGAAATAAATGAGCCATATGCCTTCATTCCAGGGTAGTAGCCTCTTTCTCTAGCTGCTTTTCTCCCTGAGTTTTGAAACCTAACAGAAGTGAATTTCCTGCCTTCAATGAGCAAGACTGAGCTTTGGTATGTCAGTTTTGCATATCACCAATTTGTCTTTAAATGTTTGAAATTTAAACTAATTGTAGACAATTGATGCAAGCAAAGTGGAAGACACCCAGAAGTGAAGGGCATTTTTCAGGCTAGCAAGCTGACACACACATCGCAGTATTCCTTTCCTCATGACAGAAGATGGCTGGGAGAGATCTGCTTCATGCTGTAAGTTCCTGGATGGTGACAAACAAATCAGCTTCCTGTAGGCTCTGAGCTCTCATCTGCAATTGAACTAATTTACCATCTTTATCTGCTGTGGGAATGAAATACAATAACCGATTTCAAAAGACACCAGCACGTTAACAAATATGGGCTGCTGAATGCCAGTCTTTTTCAAAAGTTAGCCTACCCTTAGCAGTGTTTCAGTTCACTGATTTCTTCTTGCTTGAATATTTTGTTACAGAATGCTTAAGTTCACAGTACTTTCCACAAAGGAAAATCTACACTAAAATCTCTAAGCTTAGCAGAAAATGCAGGATCAGCTGACTTCATCTTGGATTGACATTAGAAGTAAACTTACAGCACTCAATAAAGCTACATGCAGGACGAATGAAATGCAGTTATGATTTTAATACAGACACCAGCAACTGGAACAATTCAATATTTAAAAGTTAATAATATGTGAAAATTTAATAAGGCTTCTGAGGTGTAAATAAAATCTTTTACCAAGGAATATTCTTGGTTCTATGTTCCAGTTTCAGAAATACACAAAACTAGGATTCATCAAAACTTTCCTAACCAAAAAAAGTATCAGGAGAGGGGCAGAAAAGCCACATTTTCTTTTTTAAAACTCAGAATATGGGTAGTTTGAGTCTTTGTTCACTTTTATTCATCAGAGGTCGAGGAAAATCACACTTTTTCTTGAAAAGGTTCAGAAAAAGGTTTTATTTTTGTCATTTCTATTATGAGAAAGCTGGGATGAATGTGATTTTGAGTTGAGCTTGGAAATAGCTTCTAAGTTAAGTTTGGTTTTGCAGAACAAAATCTGATATTGTGTGCATAATGCATGCTTCTTATTATCAAAATCATGAACCTGTATAGACTTGTATAAAAATAAGATTTAGCCTTTTTAATCTTTCCTGACAGCCCAGGGTACCGGAACTGCTTGCCTTCTCTCTGAACCACAACTTGGTCAAGATTTTCAAAAGAGGGAAACAGGATTAAATTTGATTAAGGGTTGCAGTGGTTCAATGTAGGATAAATTACTTTTATCCATCCTGATTTGACTTTGTATGAGAAAATAAGCTGAGCTTGTACTTTAGCTACCCATGTTTTACAGCAGACTCTCTATGAAAGATTTATACAGATGACATGAAACTCTCCTTTATCAACTATTCAGTAAATTATCATAAAACATTTCAGGTGTTTATCTTTGACCTCAATTTCTGAGGAACATATTGGAGTAAAATATAGATCAAAATTAACCCTACACTTTTTCCGTCATTATACAGCCTAAACTTGCCCAACAAACCCTCTGTGCATCTTAGTTTCCTTCAATTTAGATTGATTGTGTCTTTATACTGGGGAGAGGGCTTTCCTGATAAAAGAATGGCCTAATCTTTATTTGCCTAGAGCAGTTAGAAAAATAAGTGAAGCAAGCAACCTCCTGTGACTGATTTCTGCTCACTTAAGGCAATTCACCCTTGAAACAGAGAATAATTGTTCTCTGTCCTTTTTCAGATATTGTCTTCCTTTCATGTATTATATCCAAATAATTTTTAGATTTTGAACATTAGAGGAATACAGGGTGAATCAGAACCATGCACCAGGCTAAATTTTGCCTACAGAGGCCTATCCAGAGATTTCACAAAAGACAATGGAAGCCATGCACACATCTAGGAGCAAAATTTGGCCCACACCGTCCCTAAATTTTGGAAAAAAAATAAAAAAAGAAAGAAAAAAATAATGAAAGAGAAAGAAAAAAGAAATAACTTCTATGTCAAGCAACAAGATAATAATATGTGGGCTTTGATCAAACTGCTGGGTGTCAACAATATGATAATATTTAGAATTGTACATCACATAGGAATTTACTTTCTAGATGGTACTCTTCTGGACAAGAAATGAGTGTGCCTGCAGAAGTTCCCTATTTAAGGTACCTTTAGCTTCTGTACCTCATTTTGTGTGGATAAGGTAACAAATGTTTTCCTTTCAGCACCCACAGAAAATGTGGACCATGCCATCTCCCCTTTTATTTAGCTCTATTTTTAAAAACAAAAATTTTTTTCTTTCCTGCAGGTGGTCAAGTGGTTGACAATGACCAACAAGTTATATGCTTTGTCTTATTCAGAAGGAACCTAGGAAACCTTTTTTAGCTAGATTAGGTCTAGCCATAATATTTTTGTCAGGCTTAGCTTGAAACTGAAACAACTCTCAAGTTTAGTAATCCCTATTGTAAATATTTCTCTATAATTGGATTTGAATTAAATTAATGTTATTCCAGTGACAAAACTGTACGAAGGGTGGGTACAGTAATTCAGACTGAAACTTTCTTTTTTAGTGACTTCTTGCTCAGAGCTGAATCTTACAAATTCTTTTCTATCAGTGGAACTGAAGACACAGTGTGATACTGCAAACTTAATCTCAAGAACTGCTTTTGAACTGCAAAAGTTCATCCAGTTCATCAATTAATTCTTAATTGAAGGGTTGAAGAGTGATATGAAACAAAAGTAAACTTTCCTTTAAGAAATTAAAAAAAAAAAATTAGTTACAATTTGGAGAGTAATGCTTTTACAGAGCTATCCTTAGCCAATCTAGCCTGAATAAATATATTTGCTGGAAATGCATAATTGAAACTACAAATAACATACTCTTCAGAAGTTGGTTGTAGTCCTTTAAAAACTGTAATTATACATCCTGATATATTTATGTTACTGCTTCATTGTTTAGTTTTTTACACTCTACCTGAAAATGCAGCACTTATGCTTCTCACAGGAAGGGTCCTCCAGTGCCTCCACTGGCAGGGAGACCAGGAGGAGATGTACATTCACAGGTCATACAGCTGGGGACTGACCCAAAGCTGTAAACTGTAATTACCAAAATGGAGCACAGATAAACTGCTCACTTGATAAAAATCATGGATGTTTTGATAGGATAAGGACTTCAATTGTGCTCTTTGTTTATTTCATCATACCCACTGTGTTGGACAAATTTGTGCAGGACAAATTGGTGTCAGCTAATACAGCTCTCTGCAGGTGATTTGCAATGTGTGTGTTTACTATAAATTTTTGCTGGAAACTTCTTACAGCTGAATGTTACTTCATCATTCAAGGTTCTTTCAAATGCTCATTAACAGTGAGTTCAGATGGACCAATTCTTTACCAGCTGATCCTGAGGACGTGTTTGTGAAAGGAATCACTGTTTAATGCATCCAGGTATGATATAAAGGAGACACTGAGTTGTATAATAATGAGAGAAAATATGAAGTTAAATAGTCACCTCTTCATATGTCTAGATCTGTAAAAGAATGGATTTGTTCATAAAACTTTGAGCAGATTAGAAATAGGTGTTATTAATCTTAGATTAAAATACAAATCCAGTAATAAAGTCTGTTTTTTAAAGACTCCTAAATCAACTACTTTTGACTTCTCAGTCCCTCTGTGATAAAACCTATGGCATTTCTGTAAGGGACAGTTGGTTGAGGGCATCACCTGCTAAACTCCCAAGCTGTACCGGTTCTCGTAACTGTGCTATTTGTGGTTCTTCCTTTTGCCAGTATTTCTTTGCACAGACTTTCTAAAATACTGTCCTGTTTTAAAAGTAGTAAGTCGACAAGAATGGGAATGTAGCTCAAAAATGCAGCTTGCTAGCACCCCATCCTTTCTTAGCCTCTGCAGTTAGAACTGAGACGTAGTTTTACTGTGACACACTGTGAGAATCTGTATCTCATTGTTGCTTAGATCATGGATGGGCAACAATGGCTTTTTTCAAAGTTTCACAGACTAGCAAACTTAAAGTAGCTCCTTTTAATTGAAACCCAGACATACTTTTAGGTAAAAACAAAACTGAGCTGGCTTGAGTTTTTCCCAAGCCAAACAAAAGAGATTGGAACTTTCCATTGTTTTTGTCTGCCAACCATGCATTGTTAAAGGAATCGAAATAAAGAGGGAAAGGGGTCAAGGGTTATAGAGCTCATATTTCCACTCTACATGACCCCATCTCAGCAATAGTGGGACCCTCGTGATCAGTTCCTGTTGGGCTAACGGAACAGCCATTTCTTAAGAAAAGGAATTACTGCGTACAGTACCTTTGTGACTAACAGAAGAATACCCCAGCTCTTCAAAGGTCCTTTCATTACAGCCTCTGAAGAGGACTCTGACATTACTTTCTTGAGATTATAATGAAAACAGCTGTACTTGTACCAATTCCCCATTTTATTATTTTTTGTAACAAAACAAGATTGATGTTATGCCACTTTCTGTTCTGTCATGAGAAAAAGGTATCACAAATGCTAATAACTACCACAGTAGCAATATGCACTACTTTGATCTTTTCACTATTCTTTAATATGGGCAGCTGGCCACTGAATTCCTTCCTCAAAATCTGTGCTGCCTAAAAACAAAGGGAAAAATGGCCAACAAAATCAAATGTGCACATTTAAAACCATTCATCTGACTAGTCCAATTCAAAACCTACAAGAGTAATGCAAATACCATACTTTGATTTTGTGATTCTAGGCACTGAAATCTTAATACACATTCTTCTGACGATAGATTGTGGCAGAACAAGAAAAACCACAAACAACCAATTCTCATTAAAATCTAAAGTTTGTAATCCCTTCATTCTTATTGGTTGCTTTGCCAAAGACTTCTTAAGAGATTATTGAGCTTATTAATGAAAATCCAAAAGTAATTCTAAGTGATTTTTTTCTCCTTATAAGACAGTAAAATTAAACATGCTGGGGTTGTTTTCCAGGCAATGGAAGAAGGCAGGATCTGGCAACAACAGCTGTCAAGATTCCAAACCCAAGAAATGCAAACACCTATTGTCCAAAGTATTGTTGTACTGGTAGAAACAGGATAGTAGATTCTGGTGTTTCTGCTAATAAGCCAGAGCAGAACTATGCATTGCCAATTCAATTTCTTTTTCAGTAACTCAACTTTTCACAGTGAATCAGAAGTACAATTTTTCTATTCTCCGCATTTCAGTTTGGTCCAAGTTCTGTCTTTGTGACAAGCCTCTTTTTTACATGAATACCACAATGAAAATGATAAAGTGACTGGTGGTGCTCAAACTGTGCAAGAAAAGCTCTCTAAATGAGAATTTTTGATCCTCACTTCCAACCAACAGCAACAACTTAGATACTTACAGTAATTTCACAATTATAAGCCACACCTGATTATAAGCCGCACCTCCCAGTAGTCGGGTAGACCACGGGATTTGTCCATATATAAGCCGCACCTGAATATAAGCCACACTTTTTTTTTTTTTTAAAGTGAGGATCCATGTGCGACAGAGTAACAAGTTAGTAACAAAATTGCGCCAGTGTGGGGTTTGATGTCAGGTGCTCAAGTTGCAAACAGTTTTCATAGACCAGAGAAGCCTTTAAAGGCAGCCCCAGGCGCCCTCCCCGGCTGGCTCTCACTTCCGGGTTGGCATTTCACAGGGATTTGTCCATAAATAAGCCACACCTGATGATTAGCCACACTACTGGGGTAGGCTGGATTCTTCAATGAAAAAGTACGGCTTATAATCGTGAAATTACTGTAAGTTCTTTCCTGGAAGCCACAGTACAATGTTTACAAAAGCCGAAAGATGTGCCTCATGGAAAATTCAGAATCAGCTGAAGGCATAATTTTTATTGCATAAACGCTTTTGAAATTATGACTGTTCTGTTCCTTAGTAAATGAAATGTAACAATTTTTGAAAATTTAAAATTTAGCAAAATTTGTATGAAATGCAGTGAAAGGAAAAAAGTTTAACAAATACAGTCCCCAAAGTGAAAGCATCATGAGACAATATCTACATGTCTAAGTTAATTCACTTTGGATGTTTGGAGTGGATTCAGTTTGGAGTGTTTTTATTCTCAGTTTTGTTTCAAACAGAAACATTAAAGTGATAAGTAAGGAAGCAACAGAGAAATCTGAATTGTTATGTTTGTGAGTTACTGGGAGATGTGATGCTGCTTAGAGCCTCCTGAAGTGTTCAGAAAGATGAGAACATTTTATATGGTATAAAATGAGATTATAAAGTGGAATAAAAAGTTTAGGATGCATAAAATGAGAGGTATCAAATGGGGAGATTATCTATCTATTTGATATTTATAGAGAGGAAACCAGTCAGGACAGGGGATGTATTGCAATACATTGCAACTGATTTGATTGCATATGTGCTTATGGCTCTGCTTATGTTCAGACACACATAACCAAGTGCATCTTGCACATTTGTGAACAGGCTGGGGCCATTTTGTTTACACTGATGTAGTAGCAGCTGTGGTCATTCTGCATGGGTATTCTGAATGCAGATTCAGTTTGGAAGGGGAAAGAGGGAATGCATCAGGGCAAATGGAGATTTGCAAACAAGCTATTACAGGAATTGATTTGTGTTGTATTACAGGGCTATTCATTACTCCTTTGCAATTTCTCCGCACATGACAAAGTTTTTGTCTATTAATACAGCTGTGAGTGTGCATACTTACTTTTGTCTGAGCACTATCTTGTGCTTTAGGCCTGGTTTTGCTGCATAAACAATTCCTGACAGTGGTTTGGTGGTGCAGCGGAGTAGCTGCTTGGCTAGGTATGTTTGATATACAGAGCAGATGGTTATGACTGTGAAAGCCTTCCAGAGGCCACACACCACTGGGCATCTATACTGAATTGTGCAGCTGTTTTCCAGGGCTTGAAGTGCAAGAAAATCAGCAAAATGAGGAGGGAACATGATTGTATAGACTGGAAATCACCACAATCATTCTAAAAATTTAACCTAATGAATTAGGTGTGGTGCTCCTTGTCATTCCAGTATCAGTAAATTAAATTCATGGAGTGATTCTAACTAACAGATTTATTGAAATTGTCATCTGGAGATCTCCAACCTCACATTTTGCATCAGTGATTTAAGTTCAGAAACTTGTCTATGAACTTGAGAGATTAATACGTCAGTACAGATCTAGTAGTGCAGTACATCAGTACAGATTTAGTAGTGCTAACTCTTCGGAGTCAGCAACCCCTTTTTAGGGGAGAATATAAATGTGTGTCCCAAAATATGCTCTTAAATCTGCAACAAGCTATTCATTATACTCTGGAGCTATGCCTATATCAAATGCACTGGAGCAATGGCAGCTGGCATAAAACTAGGTAGAAATAGACAAAACAAGGGCTGCAAAGGAAGCAGAGAAACATATTGCATGACTAAGGAATATTGCACAGAATGGGATAGATATGGGACATTAATTCAAATGTTAAACAGGATAAGAGTGATCCTGTACCGAGTAATAGCTAGATAGTGTGCCCATGAGCAGGAGAAAGCCAGGGGAAGAGAGCTTCAAATTTGAACTCAGAGAATGTTATAAGATAGTAGCCAGTAGGAAAAAGGATGTAATATAGAAAAAGGGCATTAGTGGGACCACTCTTAAAGCCAATGATTCACTGAAAGGGACAGATATAATGACAGCAGAGCATTAAAGACAAGAATGGTAGAGTATCAGAAGATTCTTAGTTATCTTGGACTGTAAAGTAAAAAGACACATGCAGGACCTGTCTGATCATGCCGCCATATGAGAACACATTTCATACTAACCCTCTTTTTTTTCTGTTTCCCTCTATACTAATGTTTTTTTCTGACAACAGTTTATTTGTTCCTGCTGAGATATGTACACATGTATACACTGCCTCACACTCCTCTACAGATAAGCATTACCCAGAGTACAACATTATCTTCTGCATTTGTTCAGACTCCTGGAAAAATACTCAAGGGAGGCAGGGCAGATCTGATATATGGATGCCAATTTGTCCCTCTGTCTTAACAGCACAGCCAAGGTCTGACCTTCCCCAGCTTCCAGGGGTTTTTGAATAGAGGAACGTAAAAAAAATCACCAGACTATTATAGACAAAAAGAGCGCTGAAAATGGAAAAATGTTAATTAATATGTCATATATCCATAACCCATTTGGATTTTTATTTACCTTTGCCATCTTAAGATATTCGGATGAGGCACTGGGATTATACATGCTTTAAAGAAAGGTGTATACATAGCTGTAAAGGAAGGTGCAGTATCTTTTTCCTAACAAGAGATTTAAATTATTTTTTAATATCTTTTGTGAATCACTACTAAAGAAAGTGGCAACTTCTCAAGCTTTTGGGAAAAACAAAAGGAAACAAAAGAAAAGCCTTTGGATGCCCACAGTAGGTGGCATCAGCCACTGACCTACCTACTAATAAGGCAAATGAAAGGAAAACAGCCTGAGAGGAACTAAATAGCAGAGAGCCAAAGTCTTGAGGGGAGAACAGGCAAAAGAGGCATACAGTGCTTAATTCACCCTGACTAAAAAGCTCTGTCAAACCACAAGTTGAAGATGCTACCATTACAACAGGAAAAAACAGTTAATTGCATTATAGTCCTTTGACTGGAATACTGCTGATTCTGAATTGCTGAACATGGCTGAAAACAGAAAGTCTAATAAGAGTCTTCAAGAAAATAACATATAGCCTGAGAGGAAGCACTAGGGCTAGTCAGGCTTCTGTTTGCTTTTGCAGGAGCTCTGTTCTAGTGGATGATCTATGGGAAATAGCTCTGAAATCAAATTAACTGAGCTGCTCTGTCTTCAAAACCAGCACTTTGTGCAGTAAATAGAAACATGGGACAGAATAAATTAAACAGAAAAGTCAGAATCATAAATGCCTTCGTCGCTGCTTAGGAAATGTGCAATGCTTATTAGAGTTTCTAAACCTCTTCCTATCCCTGGAATATTTAAAAAACAGATTTCCTTAGAGCCTGAGTACTTTTCCTGTACTCCCTTCTAAGCATATAGAGGCTTTTAATATGTCTTTAAAATCATAAACTTTGCTCTTAAGCAGTTAATTGTTCCATTTTTTGCATTTACTGAATATCAACATTAGGGTTTGATGAATTAATTAATTTTTATATTTAATACTTGGACTGACATATTTTTGATAATTCTATATTATTAAATTTCTATTCATATACATATATATATGAAGTTCATGTATTTAATTTATAGATAATGTCTGGTGAAAATGGTGTCTGGAAAAGCCTTTTCAGGAAATTTCTTTGACATGGAACAATTCTGCTACTATTCGTATAACTCCATATTATTTTTGGTTATTTATTTTCCACTGTTACTTTGGCATTTGACTCACTTTATATTTATAATATGCATCATTTGGTTTGCTGCTTAACTCTGAAATAATACTGAAAACAAAATGAAATCTTTTTTTTTTTATTATGTATTTTGGTGTCTTTTATTGGTTTAAGGGACAAGAGAATTGAAGCATTTATGTCTTCTTGAAAGTTTCCCAGTAAAAAAACCATAAAAAGTCTATATAGAATTCTTTCCTTATTGTTTGGACAGATTCTTGCTACTTCTTCCCATGGCTTTAGTGACTTGTGGAAATTTCTCATATAGTCCATACCATCAGCAGGATTCCTTCCCAGATTTCTCACCCTTTTTAATTTGTATCCCCTAGTTACCTGCTCCATCCCTTCCTTCCCCCTCCCTTCTCCAACACTAACAGGCCTGCTGAAATCCACCTTCTAAATGAAATCAGTCAAGTCACCTCAGCTTTGATTGCCTTATTGCCATGCTGTAGAAAGAAACCACTTTGAATCAAAAATGTTCTACATTCAATTGTCATAAATAACAATGCACAGCAAAGAACTTAAGCTATCAACATAAACAATGCAACATGAAAGTGTGCTTCAAACCAGATGCTTCTTTATTTCTGCCCAAACAGTTTGAAGAGGCTGTTAAAATGCTCCAAGTTGCTGTTTACAGAGGGTCAAACGAGCATTTTTCAATGAAATGTGTCCCTTCTGGTTCCTTAATGATTAAATACAGTGAAACAATAGCCATTTAAAATAGCAAAAGAATATCTGATGAATTTTTGTTGTTAGGATTGTTAAAATAGGAGGAGTTGAAAAGCTTTGTGTGAGGTGAGAGAAAAATGCTCTGACAGCATCCAAGCCACCTCAAAGATTTTGACAATTTGTCAGAAATCACTGCTCTTTTCAAGCGCCTTTTTGCAGGACACTCGGGAAAACGAGCAGCATCTTTCCTTTGCTACCATTGGCAAATGTTTTCCCACAATACCTCCAAAGTGTTGTGTCGTGTCTGCTCCACCTCCCTTCACCTTGTCCCCCTAAATGAGCAATCCCAAACACAGATCTTCCTTCCTGGAGGAAACACCCATCCAATTAAAATCGGTGTGCTGGTGCTGTTGACGAAGGGTTTTCTGTAACCCCAAGACTGCAGATTTGCCTCCTGGGTCCTGCTCCTTCCCTCCTGCTCACCTGTGCCTGGATTCAGCCTGGTGTAGGTATTTCACTCGGCTGCATATCATTAAATTGCTGTACTGAGTTTTTTTGGGAGAACGTCAACCTTTAGAATCCACTTTCATCTGTTAAATGGAGCTGAGCTTCACTGAAAAATACTCTGTGTTGACACAAAGACACCCATGCAATTGGAATGTCAAATGGTGACCTGGTCACCTGGTCTGGTTTGATAAAAAACCCACCGTAAAAAAAAAAAAAAAAAAAAAAAAAAAAAAAAAAGGAATGGGGGTGGGGGGGAACTAATCAAGTAATCAATGCCTTGATACTGCATGGTCTGGAATAAAATATTTTTCTTTCCACATTTTATCAAAGCCTTATCTGGATCTAGAGAAACAGAGCTACCAGGCCAATGTATTTCTGTTGCAACTCTACGGAGTATTGGTATTTGTGACCTCATTCTTACCAACTGTCCATATTAAACTTTGCAGAGCAGTCTTTTGCTGTACAATAAAAATGAAGCCAGCAAAGTTTCTGTTAAATTCACATTATCGTGTTGGAGAGTCTGACTTTTTGTGTAAACAAATACAGCATGCAAACATCAAAATAGTCAAGGAATAACAATAACAGGTAATAAGTTTTTGCTGTGTGAACTTCCTTACTTAGTTACTCAGTTTCCTCATGTGCTAGGAGCTTTATAAGGCATATAAATAATAAATGAGATACTTATTAAACTGTATCAATTGAGATCAGGTAAATAAATGTTTGCCTTAAGAAATTGCAAGTTTATGGTGATTAATATGATGAGTTTCACAGTACTTCTTTTTAAGTTGAATGCTTGCCTCCATAAAAGTAAGGTTATACTCCTTCCTTTGTATATGGGGTAAGAAAACAGCAACCTCCTTTCCTACTTTAAAACCTTCTCAGATAGGACAGAGGCCTGGGAGTCCCTAATTCTACTGAGAACAAGGGTCTGTGTTTGGCGTTCTAAAAGGGCCATTAAGTTACTGGCAGATACCAACTATAAGCCAGTCTGCAAAGCTGGCAGGACATAGAGTGGTTGGTGGTGCACTGGTGGGGTTGTTCTCACTTGGTTTGACTGCAGGAGCTTTTCAGCGCCTGTGGGACTGCTGTGAGACAGGTAGAGTGGAAAAGGGTTTTCAGTCTGTGGTAAGGCAGCATGCAAAGGTCCCTGCTAGCCTGTTAGAAGATTAAAAGCAGTTTCTGGTTATTTGGAAAGAAGTAAGTGTAGGAAGGGCTACCTGTACATATGCATACATTGACGTAAAAAGCTATATGAAAAGATTGTAAAAATGTGGGTGCTGGTCAGGTGCACAGATCTTGCAGCAGCTCCCCTCTGTCCCCAGTCCCAGATTTATTTTGCAGACTCCCCCTCTTCTCCCTGCTTCTCCTCACTAAACCCTCACCAAGGGGCTCAGACTGCAAAACTCAGGGTTGGGATGACCAGTCAGATGATGGCTTTTTTGGATGAAAATTAAGCAAAATAAGTAAGAAGTAGCCATCAGAGGCAGGAGCAGTAGACAGGCTGCCTCTCACAGACTCCATTTCCACAGATAACAACTGCTGCCCATTAGGCCCAGCTCAGCTGCAGACATTAAGCTCTTTGCACTGCATGAACCCATGCTAAGTGAAGTGCATCACAGTAACTGACTTCCTACATCTCTACCATAGCTTCCCCCAAGAACTATGGTAAAAATAATGGCAATTGTTCGTTATTGTTCCTGCTTTAGCTCCCTTTAATTACGTATTTCTCTATTCAGCCTTTCTGCCCTCAAGAACAAATTCTGCAGGTACACAGGAGAGAAAAATCTGTAGGTTTTACATCACAGGAAAAGAGTTTCCTATCCTCAGGTACTGTATTCCAGCTTTGTTGGAAATGTGGATTAAAATATTGGCCTTCCAAGGGTTTATTCCAAGTATACATTGAACATAAATTTTGGCCAGGATACTATGATGGTGTACAAGTAATTTAATTTTAGTTAGGCTTCTTTCCAAGCTCCAGAAAGGATCTAGTGAAAGAATGAAGCAGACCCCTAGTTTTCAGCTTGTATTAATTCTAATGTGATGATATCATTCATGTTGCAGAAAAAGTAGCTAAGCACCAAATAGTTTGCTTAGAAGATAGTAACAGGTACTACTATTATTAAAAATCATTAAATAATTAAACAAATAGAATGACTATCAGAATTTACTTCTCTGAAATCAATCCTGCCTTAAGGAAAAATGATGGGCTAGATGATCCCCCTTTCTGATCATTACAGTATAATTATTTCTATGATTTTTTGATCCACTTTGTTCAATTTCTTTTGGGAAATCATGTGTCTATCTGGGAACATGTACAGGGCCCTAAAGAAGTTTTCTCACAGCTTTCTGAACCTTCCAGGGAGAGGACAGAAGTTTAGACCATGTCGTCCTTGCACAGAGGATGTACAGGTAGGGAAAAGAGAAAATGCAGTATTAGCTTCTTTCATCCATCATCCTTTTGACCTTTTTCCACCCTGTGCAGACCTGCCAGCCAGCACTAGCTCAAAGGGGAGACTTGGTGGAAGAGAAGGGGATGGTATGATTTGCTTCCTTTTAAGAAGGTTACAGCATAGTCCTTGCATACACATTCACCTTTCTCCACTTAAATGGAAAGTCAGTCCTTTATGAGTTCACATCCTGGGACATTTCATAAGATCATTTTTGTCCTTGATGTTATTTGGGCTTATGGACATTTTTAAAAAGATATCTTTAGTACAGAACTGGTAATTCCATCTCCCTGGGTAGCTTCCCGGAGGTTACTTTT
Source organism: Sialia sialis (assembly GCA_009812075.1). Taxonomy (NCBI): domain Eukaryota; kingdom Metazoa; phylum Chordata; class Aves; order Passeriformes; family Turdidae; genus Sialia; species Sialia sialis. The sequence continues at coordinate 13,151,003 of VRYO01002781.1, read as the reverse complement.
CCGTGCTGTGTGTATCTCCGTAAATTACTTTATTTTTCCCTGTGTTTCTTACAACAGTTAGTAAGATTGTAAGTGGTGGCTTTTTGCCTCAGAGTTTTGAAAACACTGTCATCAGCTGAGTTTTGGACTGCATTAGCTTAGTTTGAGAGTCATGAGTTTCTGCTGCGAGCAGACAGTTATTTTCTTCAGGATGTTAGCTTAAGAACATCCTAAAGACAGATGAAAATTCAACTTCCCCAACTGCCAGTATTAAGTAACAATTCCACAGCTGACCTTTTGTGATATTTGTGTAAGAGTGGTTGGCACAGCCCACACACTGTACAGAAAAACTGCACTCATCACTCCTCTTCCTGAACAGGCATGGCTTTTGAATGAGCTACAGAAGGATCTCGAAGGATCTTCTGTCCATGCTAACGGGTGTTTTGGCAGCTCCAGCAAAGGCTGGAATGTAGGCCTGAACTGGAAAACTTGCATATACAAGGGGAAATCCAGTTCTACTTTTGCTAACACAGATGTAAATCAGGAATATGCCTTTGACAGCTGGTGGTGCTACACTGTGCGGGCAGGGAATCTGGGCCAGAAGAGAGATCTGGAATGCTGCCAAGCTGAAGCAATATTTGGTTGATACCTGTTCTGAAATCCTATAGAAACCATCATCTCTAGGTTTATCAAACCACAACTACAGATGCTTAAATAAAAATGAAAAAACCCTTGTGTGTTTGTGAAATCTGGCCTTTATTTTATATCACTCTCATGACAAAAAGTGTTAGAAAAATGTCTTAAACCACTACTTGGGGATTTCCTCCAAGCACTATGCCAGCTGCTCGCAGCCTCCATTGTGAAATGATGGGCTGCTGGCATAGCCAAAGTACTTTACACTCCAGCAACCACTGGATGCATAGCAGCCCTTTGGGAGTCATTACCAACTGGTGTAATTTAGGGCAGCCCTGAGGCAGCTCTAAGTCAGTCTCCAGAAACTGGAGGCTATAAAGGTGGCATAACACCTCTCCTCTAGGTCTATAATCTGCAATAACATTTACAATACAGGCTGCATCATATTATTTCCATGTTTAATTAGAGTACAGAATATCAAACATTTTGCTTTAACACTACCCCGTGTGCTGTTACTGGCTCTGTATGTGATTTAATGGGTGATCAATCATTCACATATCAGTGGTGATGTAAACCTGATGTTCATTTGCTCTTTTTCACTTCATGCATGGATCTCATGTAACAAGAAAAGAAATATCTATGAGGAATGTGGTAGTTCTGCATTGCTGTTAAATCTCAGCAAGCCCTCTTAGAATTCAAGAAATAAGGTAGCATCAGTTTACAGACCAGCTTTTCAGTGGCATCATTCCATGTCTGTGCTATTGGCCAGCGTGGCTTATGCTTTGCTTTCATAGCCAAATATGTGATGCTTGACATGTCAAGTCAGCTGCTGTTTTTTTTTCAAGAGAGTGGGTATTGTTGATACAGCTGTGAAAGAGTCCTTTCTCCTTTCCAAAGAATTATCACTAAATTACATTAACCAGAGAGAGACCCTCTTCACTGGATCAGCACTTACAAAAAGTGCCCTGTCATCATTTTCCTTTCACTCTCCTCTCACTTCCCTTCTGATCTGATGCTGCTGTCCACTTATATTTCAAATGGGTATTATCCTGTCATTCGTCTTCAGATATCAACAGGAAAATCACCTTCAGGAAACTGGATGGATTAGACCATGTAAAGGAAAAATTGTGAGATTTATTCCACTGTTTCAGGCCAGCAAACTGAGTCCAGCTGAGCTCAGGAAGAGAGAGCGCCAAGCACAGCCAGGGCCAGTGGTGTCTCCATGGATGGTGGGTGCCTGGCAGGGTCATGCTGGGGGAGCAGAGCTGCAGGAGCTGGCAGAGTTTGTGTCTGTGTGTCCAGGGGATGAGGAACAGGCTGGGATTTCCCAGGTATGCCAAGCACACGGATGTCATTCTTCTGTGCTGCTCTGCAAGTACATCCATGCAGCTCCAAGGGACAGCTCCAAATGCTTCTTTCCAGGAGCAAAAGCAGGAAAGCAGCCTGAAACCTTCCAGGGAAAAGGGAGTAACTATTTTGCCAAGTGGTAGCAACACAGCTTTGTTGTAATCGTAATAATAAAACAGAGCTGACAAGTGATGACTTCTCTAAGGTGCTTTTAACCTTAATAAGAGCTCCATTAATTTTTCATATTATTGATAAAGCAAATGAATACACATCTCCAAATGAGCAAATCATAAAAAGGCATAAAAACCAAACTGAAATAATTGAATATTATTTGTAGAGAATGCCATTAAAATAATGCAAATCTTATTTTGTAAATTAACTTCATGCATAACTAGAAATGATTAGCATGCATATATACCAACCCCTGTGTCTGTAATTTTGACACACATTCTAATAGACTTGGGGTGTTTTATTCACTTATACTCTGAAAGTATTATTCTGTATGAATGCACAGTAACTCTGAGAGAGAGAAGGAAGACATGAAGTGGTGGAAGTGCTGTCACTGGGCCTCCCAGGGCATAAGGGAAGATCTCCCTCCCATGGCAAGGACAAGTGGGAAGACTCTTCCACACAGCTGAGAGTATCTGGGCACTCCTGAAGTCATTGGCAGTGCATATTTTAGTACAAATAATGCTTTTAGACATCTGCAGCATGGGATTTAATATCCCATGGCAGTGGGGAATTTTCCTAAATTTAGAGAAGGAGTAAGGAAACTTTTAAATGAATATTTTTGCAGATGTACAGTCTCCATTACAAAAACCATGATCTTCTTTAGCTTCACTTTGCAAGAGATGGTGTGGAGGAATCATTGCAAGCAAATATTACTAAGTAAACATATATTTTCTTAGGCCAATTTTCAATATTTTTCAAGCAGTTATCTAAAATCTGTGTTTGGATAATTGGTGGTAGGTTGATAAGAAAATGATGATAATCTAGTTAAATTTTTCAGAATTTTACAGTAGATTATCAAGGAAATGAAATTAAAATATTCCCAGTTTGTGTAACAGCTCTTACCTGAATCCACAAATATGCGGTATTTGATTCCTGGAACAAAGCCAAACAAAAGTCTGAATTTTTTTTTTTCCTAACATATCAGTCCCAACAGCCCCCAAAAGAATTAAACTAACAAAATATTTTGTATTGTTACTTAATTAAAATAATTTATTTGGTGTTTTATACTTAAAACATTAGAAGTTCATAAATGCATACCTGAATGATGAGTAGCTAGGGAATACTTGAAGAAGTCACAGGAGAAATCAAGATCCCTTTCACCAATCTCTTCTGCTGCTGTGCAGCCTTCAGGTAGTCAGAGCAGATGTGAACCCAGCCCAAGCATGGGCCTGCCATGTGCTGGGAATTTAGAACGCTTTCTGTATGTACTTGTTTCAAAACTGGGACTAAAAGGCATTGCTGAAAACCACTGCCAAGCTCTTGGTGTCTTGAAAGCCTGAAAGAATTAAATCCTCCCTCATGTGTTTGTGACAGACTTTGTTTTAGTTCTTGTACCCTATGTAAACAATAATGTTTGTGAGCTAGCAGTGGGCACTTGGGAATAAAAGAATAAACAAACAGGAATATTAAATACTGTAGTTTTTTTAATTTCTCAGATACAGATATAAAGCCTTATTTTAATTAAGCATTTTCTACTTCTGCCTGCATCAGTATTAAAGTTGCAAATTTATCCAAGGCAATTTAGTGTTTGAGCACAGAGATAATAATCCACATTTAGTGAAATTAGCCAGGAGGGTAGGCTCCTGCCTAGAATTATTTACATTCTTTGACCCTTTAGGCTCAACTCTTTATCCAATCAAATTTATCTAGCAGAACTTGCAGCCTGACTTGTTTGTGTCATAAACATTTGGCATTAAGGCTGCAGCAGAATTTTGCAAGTATCTGGCATATTCTTGATAGCACATCTGGTGAGTATGGGCACTGTTCATTAGAATAGCTTTGCAAACTGATAACACGCCAAAGCTTTGACAAAAGTACTTATGGTAGATGTCAATCATCTTTCTTTGCCAGTTTAAACATGCACCCTTCTGGGAATAATTTTTATCTATTCTGGCACATAAAACATAATGAACAATATCTTCAGGCTTTGCAAATGAATGCAGGTCCCTGTATTATGTATACGGCATGTGGATCGCTGAACAAATGTAACAGAAGGAGGGATGGTGTTTATATATGTTATTAATAAAAATCTGTGAGAAACACCAGGCAGAGGGAGTAAATCTGTGGCAAGTAAGGATTGTAAGAGGGAGAAGAGGACTGTGGACATACAGTACAACTACAGCAGTCACTAGCACACTCCTGGTGTGAGTGGCAGCCTGAAATGGGCCCTGCAAGATGGATGAGACATCATTCTGATCTGAACTTCTGTTGCACTGGGAGATTGCACTTAATGTAGATTCTCCTGCCTTCATTGCTCTTATTTGCACATAGATTTTAATTTGTTGACTTCCTAAAATATTTTTCAATAGTGAAACCATGTTAATAATGAAGTGGGAAAAGCCCAAAAAATTTAAAAAGAGCTATAAATTTTCAGGAAGTCACACAAAAAAAGTACAGACTATTGTTGTCTTTCACAGGAACACATTGGGTTTCTTTTAAATATGTACTGGTAGAATATTTCAGATTTGCTGAATACAGTAGGTATTTATGCTTTTCTTTTAAATGGAGATTACAAATTATTCGCCTTTTGTCATGCACGATATGCATATTATGGTGTGGATATTATGTTACCAATTCACTGTAACTAAGTACTTTGGCACTTAAAAAAAAAAAACAATTTTGACCCAAAAGACCATAATGGACCCTTTCAAACTTGTTTGAGGCAGCTGCCATGTACTGAAAAAGTCATACAAAACAAGCTGTATGTAGAGCAATTTAATATGTAGAAACGTGCATTTTCAGTAAAATACAATGGCTGGCTCAGATTATTTTAAATTAAAAAAGTACTGGACCTCATTATCTTCTCATGGTGAGGGAGGCTTCAGATTAGTCCTGTCAATAGCTACTAACTAGCAGGTGAATTTACCAAATTACATTGCCTCCTCACTGATGAGGGTGGAACCTTATATGCACAATGTGAGCTTTTATGGGTGTGTGAAAGCAGCCTCTTAGCACTGGGAAACACTAAAAGAGCCAGACAATTCAACCAAAAATGTATTTTAAAGTATTTTTAGTGGTTTAAATAAAAACACATTCTTCTTTTTTTAATGTGGTTTTCAGCATGTTCCATCTTTTTAAATTTAGCCTATTGCGTCAATATTTTATATGTCATCATGAATGCTGTCCTCTTGTTAATGAAATAATGATTCAAGCCACAAAATTAAAACCAGCTGGTTTGTCAAATTCTGAGCTTAAAAACAAGATGATTATGGAGAAAATATACAGAACCTTAATAATCCTTTGTTGACTATTAACTGCTGAGGCTAAGGGTTGCCTTCAGTTGCCTCAAACCAAGACCCTGATGCCACCTGGGGATGTCACCAGCCTCCTAGGGCCAACTCAGAAGATAATAGGACTCTACAGACTCTCTGATGCATCTGCCAGTGGATGTTGCAGATACCCTGGATACCACTGGACTCTCCTAGGCACTGTGTATCAGTACCTAGAGGTTTATATCTTGAATTCTTAGTATGATTTGTATGACTATGGAGGGAGTGTGTGTGTGTTTGTGTGTACTGTGGAAGCATTTATGAATCCCCATAAATGTTCATAAATGTGTATGTGTTGATGATAATATGTGTTAAATAGCTAACTGAAATTTGCTATACAAATTATAATTTTTCCCAATAAAATATTCTTTCCTTATAATTTTATTTTTAGCTAGAGTACTGCAGCACCCAAAGCTCACAGTATTGCCTCTTGCACTAAATAATCATTAGAAGTTCTAAACAAAGAATCAAGTGATGGAGCCAAAGCACATTGAAATCAATAGGAGTCTTTTCACTGACTTCAATGGGCTTTGAATCAGCATCCAAATCCTAACTGTTGCTGAAAATATTTACAACCACAACATTTTGTGTGGCACTCTGTGGGCACAGTGGTACAATTTACTTGGGAAAACAAATGGAAACATATTCTTAGATGGTGTGACCGGTACTACTACACACTCAAAATCTAGGTCTTGTGAATCTCAGTTATATCACTAAAAAATAATTGATTCAGCTGTGCATGTGAGGACATATAGCAAGACAGATTCTGTCCAGGCCAGAAAAGGATTCATGCTGGTGCTTCTGAAACCACTGCCAAAGAAGAGATGTTGTTAGAGTCAGTGTATTCACATATCAAAATTAGAATCAGTATTATTTTAAGAATGTTCTCATAAATCATAGCTGCTGCAAAATTTCTAAACAGAGTGAATTGGTGTTTGTTGTTTCCAACACTAATTAATCAGTGGTAGTCACATTAGACTTACACAGAGCATGCTTATATTGGCATGTCTGATTTCAATTTTAGAAACTACTGTGAACTTATTGAGTAATTTTCTAGTTCATAATATAACATGTCTAAGTCATATATACAGAGTGTCTGATGCCTGCTGTAGGTAAGCTGGGGAGGTCTTTCCTCATTCCCTACCTCAGATATGTAATACAATAACAGACATTGCACATTACAATGACATTCCATTATGTTGCACAGCATCATATATTCTTAGCTCCCAAGGGAAAAAATGACCAGTGCAAATGGAAGCTAGCCCGTGGACTTAGTCAATAATTCACTGGATCTCAGCCAGATACATTCACACTTACATACACCTGCATAATCATGACTTTAGGTGATGTTTAGTAGATTAACATCCAATTAAAAATACATTTTGATCCTTTTGCAATAGCATAATAAAAATATTTATGTAGGACACATTGCAAAAGAGATTAATTTCAGAGTGCCCTCTTGAAACCTTTGAAGACATTAGCAGCTCTCCAAGCATGTTGACTATCTGGACAACGAATTATTATATCCTTGTCAAATTTTAAATATCCTGCTGTTAAAAATATTAGTCACAGGAACTGCTTGACACCAGTGTCGCAATAAATTTTTTAGTCTGTGTGAACATGGATAATCTGATACATAAAATCATGTCTCAGTGTCTGGCATTCAGTGGTAAAAGCTGAGCTGAAAGTTTCCTTGGAGCATTGGCAATACCCTGCCAATAGATATACTGTACGTGCCATTTAAACCAGCTGAGTACTGCTTTTCCTCTCCCTCCCTCCAGTTTTTCCATTCCCCAAGGGGCAATCCTTTGGCGCACAACCCATTTAAGTCAAACAGCTATCATGTAAAAGTGAAGATGAGCAACAAAGCACATCCAAGGGAAGCAAGTTAAGATCTAGGCCCTGAGGTTTGAAGGGGGGGCTAAAGAAACCGAGCCAAAGAAATTCTAAAAAGGCACTTTTTTAGCTTAAAAAATAAGATTAGAAACTGGCTTGTATGAGCCCAACTGTGATTAAAAAAATAAACCTTTTATAGTTAAGACAGAATTTTTTTTCTTTTTGTTCTTTGACTTTTCCTTGCAGAGAAAGAGGCTATCTTCAGTTAATCAGAGCAAAGAAAGAGTGGCTGAGGCAGAAGCAGCATCATGTGGGTGAAGGTCAGGCCAATTTTCACCCATGTGATGCTGCTTTATCACTCATGGAACAAAGATTAAGGCCTTTCTTTCTTTATCCTTTTGTGCTTTCCCCCATTACTTTAACAGATCTGAACAAATCCCAGGCAGTTCATCCAAAAGTTCCTTTTAGCTACATTTAGTTCAGATCCTCTAAATTCCACATAAGACTTCATGCTACACCAACATGAAGAGGATATAAAATCCACATGTGCAGGGAGAAAAACGTTATAGAAAAACACAGAAATCATTGCAGAATATGATGACATCAAAGGCATTTTCAGCCACAAGAAACTAGGAATCAGAATTAGTACTATTTTTATTCCCTTATTTTTAAAGGAATATGTTTTACTGCTACACCAAGAGGCTGCATAAATACTGACGTTTGTTAAAGATGAATTTAATATCATAAAAATCTAGTTTAGCTCCAAGGTTCTGAAAAAATACCCCACACTAGAAATGCCAGTTTGTTGCTCTCTGTGAGTAACCGTAAAAGTGTTATATCACAAAAATTAGCTTACATTGCATGTGTTTACACATCTTGTCAGTAGCCACCTTAATCAAACATACCAGAATTGCATCAACTGCAGAAATAGGTCAGGATGTAATTTTTACACTGAGTGCCAGGGGACTGATTGAAAGGGCAGTTGTTGGATTTGACTGTGCTTTTCAGCCCTTTGGTTTTATCCAGGTGGGGGAAGCAGCTCTTCCTAGCTTGCTATTTCTCTGTTTCAAACAAGCTTCAGGAATGCCTGTTGCATTTATTTAATTTATCAATCTCTTGATATCTTAAAACAATCAGTACAGTACTCTGAGTCAAATCCTAGCAATCAGTTATGCAATCATAATGACTGGAAGGTATATTTATGTCCCTTGTCTCAGCTATCCATAACACTCACCATTTCACATACACTGACTCTGACTCCTCAACGTTTAACAAATTAAAAGGTCTGAAAGATAAAGCAGTTAAGCATTTAATAAGTGAGACAGGTATCTTAATGTGATTCCTAGCATCAGGAATCAAACTCCCAGTGGTGTTTGTACCCCCGCAGTGATCAGAGTGTGTTTCCAGATTTCAGATTCCCTGTTTCTATGCAATCAGGGTAAATGCTACTCTCCCCCTAATGTGGCTTTAGGAGAGGTGGGGGAAAGTCCTGCACAAAGCATCAGCTGAAGCATGGAACCACTGCAGCTTTTCATATGAGGCACTAAAAGAATTGGCTTATTCTCCTGTACCATATGTTATCATGTACTAGAGTGTCTCCAGAATTTTTTAAAGTTTTGTTCTCTTCATGTCTACAGGACTAAAATCTGCAGTCAACAGAGATGTTATCTTTGACTCCAAGGAGTTCTCATTTGATCCAGTGAGTCCAGAAGAAATATTTAAGTGGTGGGTCCCTTTTACTGTGAGTAATTTTGAGACATGAAAACGGCTAATATAGATGCAAGAAGTCAGTATCTGAAAACTGCTTGGATAGGATAATATGCAAATGTGCTCTTACTGAGGCTGACAGGAGGCTAATAAATATTGTTATGCATACATTTCTTAAGAGCATTGTATTCATACTGCTTATAACTGATAATATCTTCCTATACATTGCCCAGATTTCTGGTGCAACTCAAAGCATTCTCATTGTCTTATCAAACAGATGATAAACAGCAGGTTTTTGCACTTTTTTAAACAAAAAATGCCAGGAAATTTCTGTCATGAGTACTGATAAACAATTGGGGTTAGAAAAAGCTGTGAAAACCTCTCCTGTACCAACCTAAATCCCACCTCCTTTCTTCAGAAAAGACCTTTGAAATGTGTTTCCTCTGGCTGTTTTGGTAGGCTTTCATCAGGTGACAATTTAACACTCTTGCTGAGATTCCTTGGCTGGATATTTGTAACAAAGTTTAAATATTTTTCAAAGTACTTAAATCCAGATGGGAAATACTAGCTATTGCTTAATCTCTACAAACACTGATTTTCAGTGCAAGTGAAGGGCTGAGAACAGTGGCTACAACCAGACATGACAAACTCTGGGACTGATGCTTTGCTGCTCTGAAGGTGTCTCTGCACTCAATCCACCCTGTGGATTGTACTGTGTGCTTTTCATCCTCCACTGGAGGAATATGAATTTGAGTAAATGCCATGTGACAGTGCGGCTGCTGTGGAATTTATTCATTTTTCTTGAGTAGGAGATCAATTAGTAATTACTTAAGGGCAGTCCTTATAGGTCATCTTGGCTGGCCCTTAATTAACCAACAAGACATGACAGGCAATGTATTTCTGGGCAATTTAGCACATCTCTTAGGGAGTTTTTAAGGCATGAGGCCGAAGGTCAAGTGACTTTAACCACCTGAGAAGTGCAGAAATCCCTTAGAAATACACTGTCTAGAGTGACTTATTGCTGTTATTAAATGGAATTTGTGAATAAAAATAAGAAAGACTGTCAGCCCCAGGCATGAATAGGACATTATTAACATGGATATGACATTGTTGACAGCTAATCTAAAGCTCCATTTGTGTCCTGAGCTCTAGACCTATTTTTTTATATGTGCATTAATACAAGGAAGATATGTTACATTCTTAATACATTTTTACCATAGCTGTATGATGACAAAGTCATCCCGTGACAGAGGGACATAGTTTTGGGGTTTTTTTGTACATTTGCATTGCATATTTCTTTTTTTTCTCCCCTTTTTATTATTATTTTTTTTTAGCGCTGAAATACAGCAATTAAACCTTGTATGCCTAACACCCCATTTTTGAACTATACCATAGAAGTCTCTTGAAAGAACAAAAGGATGTAAAGTCACTATTCCTGATATATTCTCCCCTGCCATCCTGAGATCAGCCCTGAATTTGTCTCCTCCCTGGCCCAGCTGCTTCCCCTGTCCCCTGCTGCTGGGCTCAATGTGCCTGATTGCCTGTACATGTCAGTGTGTTCAGGTTGAGGAAGTGCACCACAGCAACATTCACATGTAGAGATGAATAAACACAGTCAAGTCTAGCACTGTCTTATCTTACCTATGTTTTTATCTTTTTTCTTTCTCTTTTCAAATTTTTCCCCCACAACATGAATGTAAACTTTTGAAGTGCATACATGCTTTCTTAGTACCTTGAATTAAATAAGCTTGGTAACATTGCCAAAGCAGATCTTGTCTCCTGAAATTTGGAGTTGCAGAAAATGGTCAAGAAACTGAACATCTGTTGTAAATATTATCTTTTGCCAGACTGCTTGTGTATAGATGTAGATATTTTGGCTTTGCTTGTTTCCATTGGCTTAAATTGTTCTTGGGTTTCTTGATGTGTCTGTTATTATCCTTACCCTGATATGTGTCCTGTCCTTTGTTGATTCTGTTTGTTGATCTACAGCAACAGCCAATTCCAAAGACCAACGTTGTTTCTTGAGAGAAAAAGGGGCAGAGTCACATCCCAACCTTGCCCTGGCCAGCACAGCTCCATCATTTCTGCGGGAATTGCTGGAAGGCTGCACACTGGTGATCTAGCATTGATGGGGGGCTCCAGCTGCCCAGGGGTTTTCCTGCTCTTCAGCCCTGCAGGGCAGAGCAGGGTGCTGGAGGAGATGTTCTCTTTCCGATGTGCTGGGGAGAGCAGCTTCACCGACCTCTGCAGCAGTGCTGCTCTCTGAAGTCTGCTGACTCCAGAAAGTGCTGGACTGTGCTGCCAGGAGGTTCTGACATGCACAGTGTATCTCTGTTTTCCAGGGCATAACACCTACTTGGCATGTGGTGTCCAGTTCTGCACATTCACAAGTACGTCTGACGTGTTATGAAAGTAATGGATTTATTGTGCATACCTCAAATATTTTAAGGATATGTGAATGCATGTTTCTGCCTGGGAAATCCTGGGCAGAAATATGGAAGTACTGACGTGGATTCTTTGTTTAGGCTGACAAGAACTAAAGTAGGGCTCTCCATGCATGTAGATAATTTGGGGAATTGTTGTAGAGTTAAAAGGCAGGAATATTGTGTATATTCCCTGAGTCAATTGTAACTACAGGGGGATATATCAGTTTGTCTTGGCATTCTTAGTGCAAGGAAAGGTAAAATGGGTTTAAGAAATAGGAGGGGTTAAAAGGCATACTTTGAAAATCACTGTTTTTAACAGTAGTGATCCATAAAGCTGGATTAAATCAACATTTTTAACAGGCTAAGTGCACTGTAGTTTGTGAAAAGTTTCACATACTGTAGTTTGAATTAAGTAACCTGACATCTGAAAGTACTCTGTACTAGCTTAGTACCAGTGCACTAAGAGAAAATTTCCTATAATTGCTAATAGCAAAATATGGTGATGTCGTCTAGGCACAAGGCTACACTATTAAGTTTGAGCTGAAAAATAATATTTTTGGAGCAACCTTGAAAAAAAATTTTCCTGAAATCCTGAATGTCCTGAAACTGGTGATTTACTGGAAAACAGGAAGAGAAATTATGGCCTTATAAAGCAGATAATTCTGTGTTATTGAAAAACTGAAATAGTAAGCAACAAAAAGTAAAAATCTGCTTGTACCAATAAATAAGAAATTTTGCTTTTTCTGCACTTGATAAGTAATAAAACAATTTAAAAATAAAAAGGCTTGATTCTAAAGAAACAAAGGAAAGATAATTAGTGACTCACATTTGTGGTTTGGATCATGCTAAAGGTGATATTGAGCCACAAGGAATGACTAATTCACAATCCAAGAATTCCCGGAAAAAAAAGTAAAAAGTTAGCCCTTATGGCAGCAAAACCACCCCCACAAATGTCGGTACCTAGAGCAACTCTTATAATCCCATATGTTCTAAGACATAAAGGAACTGCTGTCATTTATCTAGATTCAGCATTAACTCACAGTTTGGAACTATTTTAAAAATGATCAAAAGCATGCAAAAAAAAAAAAAAAAAAAGAAAAGGGGTGAAGATAAGAACACACACTTCAGAGTTCCTCACATTTTCCCATGCATCGCTTCCCTGCTGTGTGATTTCTCTGTTTTAGCTTCAGTACTGCTGCGGCTGCTATGTGTCTCAATGGAGAGGTTCATAGGTTTGACTGATCCTGTATCCAAACCTGCTTCTGCCCATATTTGCTCAACCACACCTGAGACTGATCTGTAATATCCCTGGGCGGGCGTAATGGCTGCTTCATCAAGCAGATGTATCCAAATAATTTTTATATCCAAATGGTTCCTTTTACATCTAAGTGTTTGCTTTGGTGGGGCTCACAGGTTCTGCTGAGCAGTTGCCCTGCAATTTCAGCTGTTGGTTCCTCCTCCTGTGTCTTTTGGCACTGGATGCAATCAGCACCCAGGCTCAGGTCTGGCAGCTTGGGGACTGCCAACATGGGCAAGCCAGATGACTTTCTGCTCTCTTTCACAACACAAATGGGTGTTAACATAATACAGATGTCCTCATTATAGGACACTACTCATAGGTGCTTATTCTAAAAAGTGTGTGATTGAAGGATTTTAGATCATTTGTACTTAAGCTGAGTCCTTGTTTTTAATATGAAGTCTAACCTAAATTCCCTCCCTTCATTTGTACAATCCTTCATTCTTTTAAAAAGTAAACTACAGAACTGTGGTAGGGTGACCTAATTAAAAAGAAAAGAAAGGAAGGAAATAAAAATAGAGAAACCCATTACAATGAGAAAAGATCATATGGTTGTGGGTTGAAAGGGATAAATGAAGTAAGAAAGGCTATGGAAAAAAATAAAGAAAAATATATCAAAAACAGTGAGAGGAAGAGAATTATGGAGCAATGAAGAGCACATTAAAAAAATCACAATTCTGACATATTTGAAGAAATGAAAATATGGTGATTATTTTCCTGTATGACAAAGCAAAGCCTTCTTTCAATTTGGTCTTGCAAAATTAGACTATCAGTGAAGACATTCAGCATGAATTATCTTCTATGCATTTCTGTATTGACACATTTTCTACATCTTACTTGCGTTGCATCCAGTCTAGAATAAAAATAATAGTAGGAGAGGCTTAACACACTTTCTTTATCCTGGTTTATGTTAATTTCCTTAGGAAAAGCTTATTCTTGTCCTACTACTCACAATCTTAGAGGTAGGACCAGGTAAAATATGAACTAAACACCAGCACCCTATGGAGTAAGGGGCACAAAATCTTGTTAGTAGCTTAATGCAAAGGTTTAATAAAGCACTCACATACCTACACTCCTTTCAGGTAGTTGATATGTATTACCCAAGGTAGTATTGGCATATCTACCATAGCATAGCAATTTTTTCTGTGAAAATAATTCCATTTAAGTAATGTTATGCTTGCTGGTGACTGTAGAAGTTACTTCTATACTTTCATTACATGCCATAGCCAGTTCATTGGATACTGGGTACCCTAGCAGGAAGGCTAGTGTATGTGACAGGAGTATGCATGTGAGCACTGTCATGAAGATTAGGGAGGTTGTAACAACTGAAATTAACACCCACTGAATCTATTCATTTCCTTATCCATTACTTATTTGAATTAATGTTATGGCCACATAACAGTTTGTTTCCTTGCACTGGATTAAGGTGTTAGAGAAAAATCTATTACTGTGGGAAGAAAGAAAAAAAACCCAACCCGGTAATCAAAGATGGTTGTTGCAATGATTTTTTGCTAAATGATGTGAAAGACATAACTCTTTGAACTTGTATTTAACTACAGAGGTTTTACACAGCTTCTAAAGAGGTTTTTTTTTAAAAAAAAATAAAACAGCTCATGCTTGCCCAGCTTCAACACGTACCAATTATTTGTACTAACTCTATTTCTCCTTTAAACACGAGCTGAGCTCAGAAGATTTCCTATGTCTAAAAATGGCTTGTTAAAAAACAATAGAAATTCACTGAAATTAATTATTTGACACTTCTTTTTCTGATATCGTACAAAGTATAATACCCATATGTGCTCTTAACACATTTCTGAAACAATTTTTCACAAAATGATATAGTGTTGTGTATTTATAACTATGTATTTTGAGGAAACAATTGTTATCAGTAAGGGTGTACATTTTTAAGAGAGCATTTGGGTATCTTGGACTTTATTTCATTTTGAATTTCCAAAGACTTCCATTGAAGTAACATTTACTTTTGAGGTGTGTAATTGGGACTCAGCATGCTCCATGCTGTACTTTTTGATGTTCACCAGTGCTGATAAAGAAATGAGCTAGAACTGGGAGTCTGGTGTCTGCTAGGGCAATTCTTAAACCCATAGGATGACTGCCTATTCATTGCTTTTCCTTCTGCATGCATTTATAGCCCTTTTCTTCAGGCTTCCTCAACTGTCATGGTACAAGAAGAGTCCCAATTAGCTGGATAAGCAAGTCAGGTTTTTTCATGGGATTAAAAAAGCATAATAAAGCTGGGCAACTGTTTGGTTAAATTCATGCTCAGAGGAGCTGTGGTGTTTTCGAATTGGGGAGTTTTGGTTGTTTTTTGGCTTCCCAGCCCCCAACTCCTTTTCATCTTGTTGCTTAACTCAAAAAAATGTGTCTGATGAGATATTGATACCTCAGGGAATAATATCACATTATTTTTCCCGCCTCCAGTGTAATAATTTGTCTCTTTAAATTGGCATCAGCTCAGGCGACTAAGATCCTCACACCAAAAAACACTTGTGACCCCCTGCACTGCTTTCAAAGCTTATTTTGTACTTCCTGGTCTGCTTGTTTTTGATCTGAGGCACAGTACATATTTTGGGGGCAATTTCACATACTATAGCTAACTAGTCATATCTGTCCCTTCTACTGGCCTCATTTGAGGTTCTAGGACAAGCCCTTTTTGGATAATAAATTTTGCTTAGAATAAATCTTTCATAAGCATAGGAGAAGAAAATGATGCAGTTGAGTAGTTGACAATGCTTTTCATTCAGGCTTCTTAGCTGCTGTTTTCAGTCTGGAAGAGGTTTCTTAGACTGTTTTTCTGTATTGAGTTCTTCTGTTTTATCCCATCCCAAGACCGTCTACCCAATAGCTCGAGCTACTCTTCACCAAGGGAATTATCTGCTTGTGTCTCACCTAGCTTCTACTCAGGTCTACTGTGCATCATAAGTATCCCACACGATCTATGTTCTTCCTCTGCAAAGCATGTGCTTTTGCTTCTGCATCAAAACCACAGGTCTGGGGCCCCTGAGAGGTGCATCTTTTCAGAATGCTCAGGAAACGATAAAGGGAAACTGCAGATGAAGATCACTTTATCCATCTGTTTTACACAGATGTTCTCACAAGGGATGAAGGCCCAATACAACAGGAACGCAGCAGTGGACTTGGCAAGAAGTGTCCATAGGAGATTCTTCAGGAAGCAACTTATCCAGAGAGTACTGTTTCCCAGAGTAAAGTTACAATCAATGTTAAATGGGAGATGACTATCGTTGAGCTGGGGTTATTATGCCTATACTTGGCTCGTCTCATCTGTTTTTCCCATGATAACTCAGCTAATCTAATGAAGAAAGACTCTCCATCACCATAAGCAGTTATTTCAGTTCAAGGAGCAAAGAGCCTTTATAACCTTATCCTTTGAAATTATAATATACTTAAACACTGGCACACGTGAATCTTAACAGTAAAATATGGCAGTTTTTGTGTTCATGAAATGATCTAGACATTTTGGCATTCAGCAAAGGGACACAAAGTCTCCCAGGTAATATTCATAGCCCACTGGTCACTGATGTCCTCAGGCAAAACTTTATGGGAGACCTGCTTACCCAAGGGAATAGATTCAAATTGGTGTACTCTGCTTGTCCTTTTCTGCAGATTAACATGGTGTCTCTGAACACATCTTTGCACCCTTGTTCTACCCAGGCAGTGAACACACACTCACCACTCTCACAGTCTTCAGTAAAGGGGGAACCTCACTCTTCTCTTGGTCATTATAAGGATTGTTTTTCATGGACAAAATTATCCAAGAATCTCCCCATCACTTTCAGAAAATGGTTGGACAGAGCTGGATCCTGACAGGTAGATCTACTCTCCCTGGTCTACTATACTTCATAATTTATTTTGAATTTTGGAAATATTTATAAATCAATTTATATAGTATTTGTCCTTTGTCATGATGTTATACTAACTGTATAACAGTTAGTGTTGTATCAGTTCTATTATTCAGGTTGTAATATTTGCCATGGTGCCATACATTTCAGGCAAAATAATCTACTGGAGTGTACTGGCTGCAGTGTGTAGAGACAATCCCTCTGCAAGGAGTGTCCATTTTAAAAAAGAGGTTTTTAAATGGCCATAATGTTCTAAAATGTTTTGCATTTTTGGTTGTAGGTCTGGTGTGCCCAGCTGGGGATATTTTTGAAAGCTGATCAAAAACATCTTAGATGGTAGTAGATGAAATATAAGTAAAAACATACTTCCTGCTTCTTTAAAAAATGAAGCTTTTGGTAAAAATAGAAATTCAGCTGATGTGATTTGGGCATAAAAGCTGTGTTTGGAAAGGAAATAGTCTTCACTAAGGAGTGTGAACAGTCTCATTCCAAAGGAAATGGTTTTGATTTCTCTGAGGTTTTTAAAAAATTGCTTAGGACCTGATCTGAAGCCCATTGACGTCAAAGGAAAGATTCACAGTGCCTTCAATGGGCTTAGGATCAAGTGTGAACTGAGCATGGGCAGCTGTTCGAGGGCTTTGCATCACCACCATCAATTTAGTATCTGATTTTTAGAATGTGTTTTGACTTTGCCTCTGGCTTTGGGATAATGGGTATAATTGCATCTCCAAAATTGCATCTCCAGTTGCAGGTATAAATCAGTTATGAATTCTTTTTCTACCTAGATCACAAGTTTGATCTCAAAATGAAGCCTTGGTGATGAATTCTGTTATGCAGATGGCAGAGAATGTGACTTAGGAGTCGTTTCAGGTTCATTTTGGTTTGCTGGGTGATTCCACATTCTTAATTTTCATAGCAACTGCTGGTCCTTGTGCCACCTCGGATCTCATTTGCACGAAAGCTTTGACAAGACAAGGGATGCTGAACTGGACTTTAAGTTGCTGCATTCTGTAGTTGAAGAGTTTGTTTAGATGAGCTGAAAAGAGAACATTCTTACAGGGTGAGTGAAGGATGTTGCACTTCAGATGACTATTCATGAATGCCATAGTATCTGGGACAGAGATGCTTTCTTCTGATAAAGACAGACAGATATAAACACATACTTTTACTGCCTATTAATGAGTGCTTAATCCACGGTCTAAAGTCATGTCAGTGTAAATTAATGAAATTACAGATGTGCTGTGCTGGCCAAATGTGAGTAGAAGGGACTGCAGAAATATTTGTAAATGTTTTTCAGGTGGAGAGTGTAAAAACACTGGAATCTCCACCTGGGATAAAGCTGTGTCTTCAGTTGCAGGAATTTCTGAAGAAAAGAGACTATGGTAACTGTCTGGGAGAGGATAGACAGGGAAGAGACTTTTGACTGAGATCCAGGATGAATTTTTCCATGCTATAATGTGGTCTGGGGGTGATAGCCAGCTGCCCTAACTTTGATCAGCCAGTTAGCTGCTCTACTTGACATGTGAGGCTGGGTACTGGAATGAGAGTGAGGCAAGTCAAGAAACAAGATTTTCTCCACAACAGAAAAACGCATAAGAATGATATAGAAAAAACCTTCCCAACATCCCGTTGTGATTACTACTTTTTTTTTTCAATGGACTGTCTAAACTATTGGCACCAACAATGACCACACTTAACTGTCTGCTGGAAAAAATGTCCTGAATTTTTCTTAAGCAAAAGAAATATTATCCAACTGACCAGAAAGACAAATAGAAAATTTTCACTTTTTTTCCAATCAAGCTTTGATGCATTAAAAGAGCACTTAAAATTCTGAATAAATTACTGATGATGCTGAAGCATAACATTTATATAATTAAATAGCACCTCATTCTGAGACTATTAATTATTGAAATTGTTATTTGTATTTCTAGTACTGAAATATGGGACTGAATTGAGGATAAAAAAAATTTATCTGCTGGGTACTAAAAATCTAAATTATAAAAAGTTGCTAAGCATATTTTTTTTTACATTGTTAGCCTTGCCAATCTCATTGTTCAAATAAATACTTCTTGCAAAGCTTACTTTTATAACATTTTCTTAATCCTGCCTGGTTATTTTTTTTCACTTTATACAAATGTAAAACCTCTACAAAGGACCCTGGTTATGCACTTTTTCCAGATCAAATATACATAATTAAATATTGTTTCTTCTATAGTAACAGTGAACAACTTATGCAACAAACACCTGCTGGTAAGAAAAGACCCCTCAAAAGCTAAATTTTAAAGAAAATTCATTCTAGTCTTTATTTTCATCAGCTCTTAACAATTGACCTGCTTTCTCTTGGGACCAATAATGACAATGACTTACCAAAAACTTTCTGCATGATTTAAAAATTTTCCTTTTAGACATTCTTTGGTAACGGTTTCCTCTCAGTGGATGCAATCTACAGATCTGTGTTGAGTTGTGAGCTCAGAGTGATATTGTTTTCATGCTGCCTATGAGGATAGTCTAAAGCACTATGCGTAATCACATTTTGCTGTAGAGCTATGCAGATTTAGGTCACAAGTCCTGCTTAAACTACATCATATAATGTGCAGTTGTTCCAGATCCAATAACCTATTTAAAATTGGAAGTTAATACATTACATTAATAATATCATACTGCCTATGGGATCATTTGTCAGTGTTACCATAAAAGACTAATGATTTGATAACTGAAGAGTATTTATTATAGGGGCAATTTGTACTATTATACTATAAATAAGAATGTCATGGCACTTCTATAATAAATCCTATTTTCAGTGGTCTATTACCCGGTTATAAAAAAAACACCCTGGGCTGAATTAGATCTATTGGATGTACAATGCAATAATATATTACCAAAATGTACATTTAATCCAGTGAGTAATATGGCCTTCAAATGTATATTAAATTGATCACAAATATTATTTACATAGAGATTAGAATAAATCTTTTGGCTACTGTCAATGTTCTAAACAAAAGGTCCATAGGTATGATGCTGATCTCATTTGCATAGGAGTAAATCATACCTAAAACTACACTGGTGTCAAGAGAGCTGCCCCAGGGAAAAACGATCCCTGATGAAAAATATGAAGGAGAACAAAGTCAGACATGGATATAGAATTATTCAAAATCAGCTATATAGGATGGGCTTAGACAAAATGTAAGAAGCGTCAAACATCATACATGCTGTCAGATTTTAAAAGACGTGACACTGAGCAAAAAAAATCTAGGGAATGACACCTGGCAATTTCGGTTTATCCTTGGCCAAGTTGTATCCTGTCTGAATAGTTATCAGCAGTGTAAAAGATGCCAGCACCTTTCCCTTGGCATGCAGGAATCGGACACAGGTGCCAGGACTGTCCCTTGCCAGAGTCCCCTGGGTGTGAACCCCAGCAACGTGGATGAGGGGTGTGGAAGAGATGGGCCCACAGAGCTGCTGAGCAACACCAAGGGAGGTGGTGCACAGCATGTGCATTTTACTGCCATGCTGTGCTGCACTGGAGGCATTGTACCTCTCCAAGGTATAATCCCTTCCAGAGTTCTCCTCAGAGTCGTACGAATCCACATCACCCTTTAATTAACACTGTGCCTAGGAGGCACAACTGAGCCCTTAGTATAGCCACAGGCTTTACATACACCTTAACTTGCAAATTGAAGATAAAAGTACTTAATTTAACTATAAACTGCCTCTTTTTTTTTTTTTTTTTTTTTTTTTTTTTA
>VRYO01002781.1:13033886-13130637 GCA_009812075.1 Sialia sialis | reverse complement strand
AGAAAGACCTTGATTTACATATGGAAGAGAAAGTAATTACATTTAACAGATGTCAAAGCTCTTAAAGAATATTTGATAATAATTAATCACTAAGGAAAAAACAGAAAGAAGAAAATTCAATTCATTTCAGAGCTGCAGTCAAAACCTCAACCTCTGAAAGGAAATTTTACTCGTTTCTGTTCTGCTCAATTATATCCTATTTTATTCTTTCTCAGATTTTACATTACACATACAATTTTAACATTGAAGCATCTTTCCAGAATACTACATTCAACAATATGATTGCATTCCATTAACTATATTCCATGAAGTCAATCAGAGCTGTGACATATCACTGTCATGCAAGACTGCCAGGCATCTTTCACAATTCTCTAGCCACTGGATATATTTTTTAACGTAGACTTCACTGAAGTTTATTCTCATCATAACTCTGAGAAAGTGGATGCTGAGTGAATCAAATCCTCATGTGCCTTTGCCCCTCCTTCCACCATCAGCATGTCAGAGCAATGGGCTTCTGTGTTCATAAATGGCACTTACCCTCCTATCTATCCATTTTGCTTAACTAAACTCAGCAGAGTGCAGAGAAGCAGAATCATGATGCTCACAAGACCTTTGCTTGAATATCCAGCTCATGATCACAGACAGACACCAGGGCATAAGTGACATTTTTGTGCTATGTCAGTGCAATATCACTTGGGCCTACACCAAACAGTATGGATGGTATCTCCATGAGTTTGAAGAAATTTGCCCAACATTTTTATTCTTCTATATTTTCTTCTCTTTCAACTAACTGCTATTAGCAGCTTCTGGTTTAAATGGGGTTGTCGCCTGAAACACAAAATGTTTTACTCTGCTATTCAATGTTTTGCATCTTTTTCAAAACATATCTCCAAAGAAGAAAATGGTTTATTTTGGAGTTCCACATCAAAAGAATGTTAGAAGTCATCAAAGAAAGTGGGGAGTAGAGCATATGCTGTTCTAAGGATGGCTTCAATCCTCTAAAAATTAGAAGCCAGATTCTACTCTCGCTGTTATCAGTGGGAACACTTCCACTGACTCCAGAACATGAACAATCAGCTCCTGTAATATTAAAGCACAGACAGATATTGCTGAGGGGAAGGGTACAGGATATTTTTCTCAATATTAAAATATAAATGCATACAACATAAGCCTAAAGGACAAGTTTCATTGGTTTTTACTGAGAAGAGAATAATGAATGAAGCAGAATTTGCAAGGATCATACCATTAGCTCTTTCTGAGTATCAGAATGTATTTTGCTTGTTTGCTTTTAGCACAGAAAGGTGTCTACTGTAAAGTTATTGCTACAGATGCTCAAGTTATCTGGAATTTCTTAACTCCATTGATTTACAGAGTTTTTCCAATGCTAGCTGGTTTTGCTGCAGATTATAGCTGGTTTATTATAAACTACTGTATACTAGAAGAGATGCTTCTGCCAAAAGTAGTGGCGAGATGTTGGGGATGCTAACTCATAGCTTTTTGCTCAAAACATGGTGTTGGAAAAGCAAGTGAGCAACCATTTCTCTCCTTCAGAAGGACCAGGCAATGAGCCTTGTTTATGTCTGAAGTTAAATCAAGTTCACTGTCACTCTTCAATGTGCAAGAAATCTTCTTTAAGCACAACTTGGGTCACTACGGACACCCCAGCTGGGACAGAGGTGGCAGTGATGTAGTCAGGCTGTTGACTTGTTTTTCTGTACAGCACATAGTTCTTGATTTTTTTTTTTTCCACAGCAGCAACAGGCAAACTTGTAGGTTCAGAACACAGTTCCAGTCTTCCTTCCACATAATTTACTTCAGTTGGGTTTCTAATGCAAAAAGTAATCTAGCTTTAAAGAAGTTCCTTGGAACAGGTAATGTTAGCATTGGACAGTCAAACCAGATTTTCCTTCCTACGACAGCTTACCCAAAAGGTCAATCATGTCAGTCCCAACAGTCATCAGCATCCAGGAAAAACTTGCCCTCTGCCTCTCAGGAGGCATCCTCTCTCAGGATATATCAGAATCAGGAGTCATACTCTTCCTGCAAATACCTGTGATGGTTTAAATTACAGGTTGTCCCACCATAATGCAAGGGAAGTTCAAGGTGAACTTGTATCTTATAGGGATGCAAGTTAAAGCACCATTGCCTGAGGGCAGCCCATGGAGTTGAATGGTCTTTAATAGCTTAGAAACCACAACCAAGCAAACAAAGACTAAATGAGCATAAGAACAAAGAACAGAGAAATGAGCTGTTGAAAGTAGGACTTTCTGAAGTTCATGGGCCACTGATTGGACACGTTTTCTATCTCTGGTTCCAAACGACTGGGTAAGATTGTTCAGAACCATGAGGGTCACACATTCATTCAAAACTGGGTAGAAAAAATGAAATCAAATTATTTCACTGATGCCCCTGACTAGGGAGACTCCATGTATTTGTGAGGAGAATGTTTTAATCTTCCATCCAAAAAAACAAATGACCTCTCATGGCATGCCTGATAATTTAGGGTCTTCTCAGGTTTTTGAATTGTGCTACTGTGTGTAGCTGAAAATTGTTTGATAAACATCACTAAGTGGCCTGGCTTTAAACCAAGCCTGTCATCTAGTGGAGTGCTATGCTATTCCAACTTTAATCTGGATAACTGGCACACATAAAATAAGGAAACACAAATGTGACACAGCTGCAGCTAGTCTGCCGAAGCTAAAATGCTTATCAGTGTTTTACGCCTGTAATATGAGACTACTTACTGATGGGAGAATCCTATGTGCAAAAGAGAGACAATCAGATTGCTTTGATATAATTGGTTCTAAAAATGATGGAGATTTAGAATTTATGGTCCCTTCTTGTGTTATGAATTCAGTAGACATTAAAAATGCTGCAGAGCATGACCAGACTTCACAAGTTACTGTCCAACACGTGCAGCAAGCAAGGTTTTCAGTAAAGAACAGGTTAATGATCAACAGCCTAAAGCAAGGCCCCTTACATAACTTAGATTCGTTTGCTAAACAATCCATGTGCCCTTTCTGAATAATGTACCTGAATTTGCACAATGTATGAAAACACAATGTATGAATGAAATTTACTAAATTAGAGTCAGTGTAGTAAATTAAATAAATAGTGTGCGATCCAAGTGCTTTTGTCAATAGTGCATTGATTATAATGCCACATACTGTACAAAAAATTTAATAAATACAAAAAGTCAGCTGGATAACTAGAGCATAAGTATGCCAAGTTCCAGCACTTGAGGCATATATAAGCAACCTTATTTGTGCTTTAGAAGTAAAAAAAAAAAAAAAAAAAAGAAAAAAAAGAAAAAAAAAAATTACGCTATTTCTTACCTTACCTTTCAAAACAGGAAACAGGTGCTCAGAGAAGAAATAGATCTGATACTTTAATTTTGCACCTAGAAAAAATATGGGGGAAAATCAGTTCTGGTAGTAGAAGAGACAGAGGAACTGAAATGCAAACCAGAAATTCTTTGCTCAACCGAGCTATACTGTACAGCTGTACTGAACCTGTTATTAGGTCCATACTATATACTTTGTTTCTCAAGAAGCATCTCTGCAAAGGTGTAATATGCTGTTGTGATTACAATATTGCTCAGAAAAATCTGAAATAGCTGCCAGATTTACCAGCAGGTCACTGGGATGCTAAAAAATGACTGCTTTGGCTCCTTGCTTTGCACCAATCTGAGAAATATTGTACAGAGTTGAGTAAATTCCTATGCACAGGCTTGCTCTCCTGGGACAGTAGCGTTTTGTCATCCATGAAATGCTTGTAGAGGTTTTCTGAGACTAATGGTCCAACCTAGAGGCTGATGTAACCTCTGCAGCTCACCAGACTGCTCAGAACTGCTCAGGCTGGGCAGACCTGGTACTACCAGCAGATGAGAAAGAATTTTCTCTGCCTTTGCAAATCAAAGATGCATAATTTACTCAAAATACTAATAGCTGTCACAAAGCTGTGAGCTAGTGAAGACAATACAAGGCAAAATTATTGAGAGTGGCTGCTGGCATTGACAGCATTTTCCAGAGCTGGAGTAACCTAACTGGCTTATTTTTGAAAAGATGTAACTTTACATAGCAATTCTCCCTGATTCCTCTTGGCTGTTAGGCACTGTCACCAGATATATTCAAAGCTGCCATGTTTGGGTTTTTTATTGAGTCTCCAAGATAACTTTCATAAAAACTTCTATGTTTTCAAACTATATCAGGATTTTAGGGCTCAGTTGATAAGCATTTGTGACTAATCTGATTTAGGGGTGGATGACATGCAGTTAGGCTGATGATCAGCTTGCAGTTTGTGACTGCTAAGTCCCTATAAAGATGCCATTCTCATTTTTATGACTTGATCACACCCCTCCCCCAAAAATAGTCCAAGACACTCCAGGCCCAATTATTCACAAGGGTCTGATCCAGAAAAGTAAACATTTGAGAAACTGTGAAATTTTAAGCATTTGAGTAGTTCTACCAGCTTCAACCTATTTATGTTATGCTGGATCAGTCTCAGACTAGAGCGAGATATCTGTGAGAATGTACCTACCCAGTATTCTGTATATACCCCTCCATTTGGGTTGTGCAATGATTTCTTTTGCTCTGGAATGTAGTGAGTTGAATATTTGGAAGCTTGGATGCTAGTGTAGAAGAGTGGCATTTTCTCTCAATTAGATATACATGGCAAATGGATTTTGGATGTTTCTAAAGGTAAAGCATGATTCCTCTACAGTAACGTTTGCCCAGAAAAGATGCATTCCCTCTCTCTGTAATGAGAGGCAGGGCACAGAGTTTGGTGAATGTGTCTTTTTGCACACAGAGACATGAATATATTTTATGTTTAAATTAAGTACATGTTGTAAAACACAGACCAAAAACTGATTACTTTCAAGGATGGGTAACAGTATGTGACTAAAGTTTAGGCAAGCACATAATTGTGTAATGAAATCACTTAAATGCATTGGAAAATTCATTTTCCTTTCACCCTTGGAAAAACTGATCCGCATGGGAAGAACTGGAATTTTATGCTGAGGTTTTAAGTTCTGTTCCCTCAGCCTTCTTGCATACCCTCTCGCCCTTTCTGCTGGGCCTACAGCTTTTACATGTCTCTCCATGACTCTCTTCCTTTTGTCTGCCTCCTCAATGGCTCCAGAGTCCTAAAGAAATGTTCAGCTTTGAAGACTGGCCTAAAAAAATGGTAATTTTCCAGACAAAGGCCAGGTGTTACTTCCAATTCATTCAGTATGCATCCCTATTATCCTGCGGGTCAGCCCCCGCCGAGCGCGCTCCATGGGTGTTCCGACTGCGCAAGGCCTGTGAGATTTGCCCCGTGTGACTGAGCTGCAGATGGAACTTTCACATCTCTTATTTTAGCAGCAGTCAATTTGCTAAACTTTCCTAATAGCAAGCTGGAAGGTGATTTCTGTGTCGCAGCCTCACAGCTTTCTCACAGCAGCTGGGGGAGGAGACGTGGTGTCCATGGTCGGAGGGCGGCCGGACACGAGAGCTGCACCCAGGGTGACCATTGGCAGCTCCCACCGCGGCTGGGCCACTGCAGGGGGCGCGGATTTTGGCTCATCGCATTTTGGCTCATCGGAATTTGACTCATCGGAATTTGGCTCATTGGAATTTGGCTCATCGTGCCTTTTCCTCCTCCCCTTGGAGAGGGAATATCAGTTCCCCACACAGGCAGTTCAGTAGGAGGAGATGGGGGCCAGGCTGTGCTGAGCAGATTTCCTGGGCACACCAGAGCTGCACATCTCTGGATCAGAGCTGCTCAGAGCTTGGCAGTGCTCACACAGGCATTGAGTCACTTGCCAGAATTCCATAACTCCTTCCGGAGGCACCAGCATCTGTGCAGATACGTCCTCGTAGCAAGGTCAGCCATTTCAAGCAAACAAAGAGTTTGGATCATTGTTTACTCTCAGGATTGATTATTTTTTCTCTATCTGTGCAACCAGGGTTGGATGAAGAAAAGAAACAACCCACCCTTTGTCAATATACTGTATCCAAACCAAACTAACACATTTGGTTTCTGCTAGAAAACAAAGTCAAGTTTCAGTTTCTAAATAAACATTTATGGAGTCATCACTCTGGAATTTTGCCTTTCTTTCCTGTGTCTTCTTTCAGATGGATAGAAGAATCATCTTAGATATGTAATGCTGTCTGCAGCTGCTTATCTCCAGTTAAATCCAAATTTCTTTTAGAGAAATGATAAATGCTGCTGAAAATCCCAGAAGTTAGAAGCTGAAATGTCATTCAAAACCTTCCTTTTGAATTCTCATTGCCTCAGATTCAGCCATTCATGGTGATTCTCCTCACATTTTACCACTGGAAAACCTTGCATCATATTCAGTCATAGCTAGATCAGGCTCTGGATATTTTACTGCATTTTCTTAGTCAAATCAAATGTCCTGTTACACAGTGGATTAAATAAAACCACCATATCACTGTGGGACCACTAGAATATTTGACTTTAGTAGTTTAATACTAAACAGAAATTTTTAGAATAAGATTTAAATTGTGCATTAATAATTTCTTATTTTTGGGTGAGTTGTTTATTACCTTCCTTATATGCTTTTATTGCTCAGAGTGAGGCGTGTACCATACCATCTAAATACTGAATACAAAAAGAAGCAAAAAGAGAAAAAAAAGATATTTAGATGAGATTGGGGTATCATAAATAAATGGGTCATTGCATTAGACAGGAAAAAAGGAGAAAATAAATTTTTCTGCAGGGCACCCTAAACCTTGAAATTTATAGGGAGGATCTAGGCAAGGCAACAAAGATGATGGAGAAGTATAATGAGTGGCAGTGAGGACTCTGTGCTTACACGGGCTCTCTGAGAGCTACTGTGAGTGGACTCAGCAATTAAGCAGAAGCAGAGGGTTGTGATTAAGCACAAACCCAACAAATCCATGTTTTGACTGGGAGACAGATGACTTGAATGCAGCTACTCAGGGTTTTTGCTGAAGAGGGTGAGAGGAGATGATCAGCCAAGCCCAGGATGGCAAATCACAACTTCACCTCAGTGTGGTGAAAGGCACATTGGAATGTGGATCTGTAAGTGTGTGTTCAGATTTTATTACAGCCATGGAAACTGGCAGGTGCCTCTGTGTGAAAGAGTTTAGCAGAAGAGAAATGGAATTAATCATGGGCTTGGATGCTCTTCTATGTTTCAAGCAGACAGTCCTGAAAATGAAGGTGATGTGAGGCCTGTAGTTACAGGATGTTTGAGTATCTAAACACTATTTCACAACTTCTTTTTTTCCTGTCCAGGGTGAGTTTTTGTAGTTTAGCTTTAATCTTGTGAAGCAGAAATTTAACATGTCAGTGTTGACAGACTGTTAACTATAGCAGCAATGATGAAGCTTCTATAATATTAACCTTTCAAAAAATAAAACTCAGTAATGATGTTGTTTCCATTAGACCTTTCAGATCACTTACAAATTATCTGGAACTCCTACTGTTTATTTGTTTTTACTTTAGATTGTTGCCCCAAGCACTTAAATAATTGTAATAAAATAATAATAGAATTAAGATTAGATAAATTAAGTGGAAATGAAACTGAATACATTTTCCATGACAGCTGGCAAGTCCCATTCTGTGACTGCTCAGAAACAGAACTGGAATTTTTATGACAGTAGACAATAAGGCGATCATGTATGGGATGTAACCCAATGCTCAAGAGGAGCAGTGTGCAAGTGACACATCAACAAAAACAAACTTGTTTCATTTATGTACTATTAATTACCATAACTTACATAATCATGGACATCTGTTCTCCCTTTCTCATACATGTACCTATGCACAGATAATTACCACTATCTACTGATCAGAAGAGCAAGTAGCATAATATAAAGATAAATTTGTTATAGCATATAACTCTATATTGGTATACATAAATATATATATATACACACACAGATAAGACCATCTCGGTCTTATTTATTCATGCATCACTTTGCAGGAGATTTTCTTGATTCTTAAACATTGAAACTGTAATAACTTTTTCCAACTTGAATACTTGGAAGAGCATTATAGAGAAAAAAAGAGCAAATAATTTTTAACTAATCAAAAATTAAGTATGACAATATCGGTTTAGTATCTTTTGTCATGATTGTTCCAAAACACTGTTTCAAAAGATCAAAAGATTTTGTTTTCCAACTAAACTGTAAAGGTTAATCAACTTTAATATAGTTGTATTCTTCCAAAAGAAATAGCCATTGTTTTATTGCATTATTCAGATAAAAGAGAAAAAGCACAAATTACAATCCTTGGGAAATAGGGATTTTTTCCATGTTGAGTCTCGAGTACTTAAGGGTGATATTTGTTCCATTAAATATTTTATGACCACCCCTTTCCAAAAACTGTACTTTTGGAGGCCAGAAAGCTGTTTTCCTTGAATGTCATGTCGCAGAATTATAGAATGGTTTACATTGGGAGGGGCCGTCAAGTTCATCTAGTTTCAGCCCCCCAGCATGGAGAGGGGCTGTTTGTTTTTATGCCTAAACTCTTACAGCCACATAACTTCTATAAACAAATTAAGGGTTAGTCAAGTGCTCAGCTCTGTTAAAATTGACATTTTATAACAAAGAAGTGGAAATACCCACATACATGAGGTTAATAAACATACTTTATATCAATAAATGTGTACTACTGTGAGATAGGTAAAAGCAAAACGTTGCTTTAACATACATTTTAAAAAGCTATGAGATCTTCAAAGGGTAATGATATATAATGGGCTTTATTATATTATTTATTATTGAAATTTATATGCAATTGTACATATTAATTTAATTTTAAATTTCATTTCCTACCTAGTCAATGGGCCTGGCTTTGCTTGCATGTCTGTAAACTGCTGTTGAATGTCAAGTCAAAAAATGGTTATGATATTTTTCTACAAGTGTCCTGGAAAACACATCCTGAGTTAAATAACCTTAAACAGCAGGTACTGAATTACTGCTCCTACTTTTGAGAAGGAAACTAATCAAATCAATCTAGATGTGCCTTTGGTTAGAAAAATTCCTGCATGTGACAGAGAATTAGTGCTCCATATTTAGTTATTTCTGTAAACACTGTTAATAGTAGATTTGGATATTTAACTTATTTACTGTCTTTTTTTCAATCTCCACCCTGTTGACCAGTGCACACAGATTGTCCCACGAACTGAATGGAAATGGGGACACCAAGATGGTGAGGAAAGCTTGCCTTCCTGAAAGTAATAGAAACTGTTTATGTACTGCCAAATATTCATTGGGAAAAAGAGAAAGACACAGACCATAAAATGCTTGCATCTGTTGACCATTTAATCTTTTGTTCTGTAAACAAAATCAAGTAGCACTGTATATTACAAAAGAAAAAAGAAATAAACTTCTACCATGCAGCTGTATGAGAACCCACTGGACATTTCTTCTCTATTAGCCAGTAGAGCAGATTAGTCTTTATCCTGAGTCCTGAGGATTTAGATAACTTTCACTCTTTTGTTTTACCTTTTTCTTTTTTTCACTATATGTCTGCTTTCCGTCTCTAGTGTAGTAATTCAATAATATATTCATTTCAATCCTGTGAAATTATTTACACACTGTGCTTCTGCTGGATTTCTTTGGAGAGAAGAGAACTCAAAAGACCATCAGGCAGAAAGTCAAATCATCATTCCATGGTCCCACTGGGCTTGTGGAATTAAAGGACGAAAACTCTGCTGTTGTACAATGGTCCATGAGGAAGCTGATGACAAAAGGGAGAGAGAGAAAGATTGGGAAATAATTATTTATCACTTTATGACTTCTGAGGAACTACTCCACTGTTTTAAACCAGTAAATTTTTCCTCTGCCTTCACATCTTTATATCAAGAGTCTGATATACACTGGGTACAGATGGAAGACAATATTTGAGGTGATCCTGTGGTTTCTAAAAGCTAATTGAGATGAACAGAGGTTGATATATAGACATAGCTATAGATATGGGTAAGTCAAGTCAAGTAGACTGAACTTGGTTTGTACTGATCCATGTCCTCTCGTTAGGGGGGCAGAGCAGACGGTTTTATTTTTATGTCTGAATTGTCTTGCCCACTACTGCAAAGAAAAAAAATCTCAGGTTAAGTTACTGAGCCATGAAGCTTCTGTACTCCTCCTCACTATAAGTGTGCTAAAATAAGGTCTGGTAGAACCAGGCAGAAGAAGTGACTGGATACGACTGGCTTCTTTGAACCTGGTTAAAACTAATGTTTTGATATACCCTGTACACTGCTCACTTTTTACCCATTAAAATCCAGATTAACTCCAGGGAAATCAATGTCATTTTACAGTGACTGAAAAAGATTTTCTTTGGTTTTTTTCCCTAATAAAACTTCTGCCAAGTAATATTTTTTCTAATAGTGTAATCTTATTCCTCCTATGAACATTTTTTTTCTGAATAAAAATGTTTTATCTCTTCCTTAAAAATTGCTGTATTTTAAAGAACATTTCCCCCCAGCACCTGCTTAATCTTTTGTTCCACAGATAATTTCTCATTACCCAGGTGTCCTCTTATGGACCCACAGAAAGATTGGGCCTAGTTTAAGTGAGAAATAATCCTGTTGCTTCTATCTGAGAATGAATGAGCCCAGGATTAGACCAGATAAAACACACTTGAGATAAAGTGCACAAGGTGGATTATATGAGAAAAGAGGATTTAGTGAAGAACATATCCACAACTTTTTGTTAACATAGAGAATGGTAGCTTTTGTAAGCAACATTTATGGAAACTCAACTGGAGGTTTAAAAGCTATGTCTTTTGTTGTACATTTCTCTGCATACATTTGCTTTGTAGCTGGTAGCTTTAACTTTGGAAGCCATGCTGGGCCTTGACTCATGCTCATTTTGCTTAATGAAAAGCTTAGGATGTACTTTTACTCATAGATTCTTGTTTTGTTTTCTTTGAAGTTTATTAAGCTATCCAGTAAGATGGGAGGTTCATTAGGTTGTTATTATCACGGCTGCAAATTAAGCATCTGTTCCCTGGGGAGTTATAACCTTCAAGTGGATGTCAGAGCCATACTTATTACAATATTTACTTAATTACCAAGTTAGTGCTCTTGTCATATAAAATACAAACATGGACTCTGCTGTCCATGTTAGCCATATACTCTCCATCTGCTAAATTTTTAAGATACACTAATTTCATTGATGTACTCTTTTAAAATATTTTGGTAAAAAATTATTGAAAAAGGTAAACCGAAAATGATGATGCACTATTCTGAATTTAAGGTATCATTAAGAATATTCAAAAATTCTAAGGTATCTGACATTATAAATTACTTTGACTTCACATCTAGAGACAAATGTAGTTTCCAGTACCAACAAATACATCAAAACATTAGCAAATAATGAATTGCCAAAGCACCTCAAAACTCAGCATCAAGATCTCTTTTGTCGAGTAGCTGGTTGGACATAATTGGACTTGATAGTACCACTTGGGCAAGTACAAGACTAGAGCACATATTTTTTATGAAAACTCTGGGAATTTCACCTAAGAGGCAAACAGCCACCACAAATATCTGAAAGTCATTCTTCATCATATTTTTGTATCTTTTTTTCTCTTCTTCGGTGCCTTAATTAACTAATGTTATAAATTACAGAATTACCAGATCTTCTCTCTCTATTCTTCTGACAATGTCA
The DNA here is from genome assembly GCA_009812075.1 of Sialia sialis. Lineage (NCBI taxonomy): Eukaryota > Metazoa > Chordata > Aves > Passeriformes > Turdidae > Sialia > Sialia sialis. The sequence goes on along the minus strand of VRYO01002781.1, from coordinate 13,118,989 downwards.
AGCCATATAAGCTAAAAAATATTGTTCCCTCTTCGCAGACATGACTTGTGTGAACAGATATGACTCTTGGGAGGATGTCAGCACCACAAGACAACATCTCTATGTTTGGAAAATTCATACCCATTTTTACTTCAGAAATTGCATTTGGATTTTATAAGGTCGCTTTGTTTTCACTCTCACAAATCCACCATTGTCTTGACATCTACTACATTCTATAAAATTTTCATACTATTCATATTTTACACAAATACCTATCGGTCTGTTAGTAATGTACTGTTTGACATGGTGCATTCTTGCAGCCCTTTCACTGTAAAGAAACCCTGTAATTATTTAACTTTGATGAATCTTTTCCTGGAGATGTTTGTGTCCACCTTAGCTATAGAGGGAATGTAGGCTTCTAAATCCAGGTTGCTTCAAATCATGGTATTGGAGCAACTTCCACTGTTTCTATAAACTCTAGTTAATATAAGCACACTCTTTAGATGGGTGTTTTTAAAAGCCCCAGTTTTAAAGAAGTAATGGTTACATCCAAGTGTGGAATCTTTCCTGGTCTCACATAAGAAAGAAAGGGCAGTTTAACTGAGTAGTCACCTACCAATGAACACGAATTCTGAAATCCAAAATATTCCTGGCTTGCTTTGAAATTTTCAATAAACATATTAAACATTTCAGCTCAATAAAAAAGTGATTTTTCCAGCCTAAGTACTTCAAGAAAACTCTCAATTGGTTTTTAGTAGTTCCAACTGTTTTGAAATGAAATACTGAGACTCTGAGGTCCAGTACAAGTGATGAAAAATTTGTACTGTCTCTCTTTAGTAGAAAATATCATATAAATAAATATTTTCCTAGGCAACTCTGTATACTAAACACAGACTCAAATGCTAAAATGCTTGCTGCACTTTTCTTGTCAGTTTATGCTAATTAGCAAAGAATTTTGAAACCTTTTGCTCAAAACCAAAAAGCAGTATCAGCTCCTGAAAATATGAGGATATCAACATTTTGGTGACCACTGAATCTCTACTACTATAGATGAGTGTAAAATTTAAGATATCATCCAACAAAATCCCAACCCAACCTCTACATATCTTAATTTTGGCCTTTTTTTTAAACTTGCCTTCTTAAAAATTCATAGCTCACACCCTTTGCAATGGTGGTCTGAATTTGTTTTTCATTCAGTACTGCTAAAAAAGACCACAAAACATTAAAAAAAATAACCTTGCAAAGCATTAAAATTTTGTCAATAATTTGATTCTTTTTTGCAAGGATGAAATAATTTGAAAAATTTAAATAAACTAATTAGTTTTGATATTGTCATTTAAAAATAATTAAAATGAGCAAACCCAACAATATCAGTTATAACTTCAGTCATCAGGGACTCCTTTATAATTTTGCAGAGGGCAGACATCACTAAAGTTATTTATAGTTATATAAATGTCAACAGAATATGACTCTTACTCTGAATTGTCTGGAGTTTCTCAAATGTGTTCAAATACTGGAAAAATAGAACAATATTTTACATGAGCTGTAATAATTATGGTAAAATAATGAGAATATTCTCTGGTGAATTTCATTCTTCTACATTTTCTTAAAAGATTTGTGATTAAAAATAATCCTCTGTAGTTATAGCCTCAGTGCTGTTTAAGCTGTTAATGAAAATATGGTTATACCTTCTATGAAAAGTATATTTCTCAATATGATGTGCTGTAAACAACATGTCTTTAGGCTATTTTTGACCTTTAACCAACGGGAAAGGTCTGTCTAGTTGATCTCATCTAACTACACAGCAGGTACAAGGAATTAAAGCAATTTAGGTTGAGTCCTGGTACAGTATCAAGTATCAGACAATGCTTTCCAAAAGGAAATACTTAACAAGTTTGTAATTCACTATTATATTTATCTAATGAAAGAGGTAAAAGAGAAAAAAAAAAGTGACCATGTTCAACAGTGTGGACTCCCAAGTAAAAATCTATGATATCATTGTTGTTTGTAAAAGTTGGCAAGGAAGATTGTTATGATCAAATTAAAAACAAACATTCTACTCTGGATCTACACTTTGTCAGACTGCTTGTAAGGTCACACAAAAAAAAAGCAAAACATTAAATATGGGGCTCCAATAACCCTAAGATATTTGCCAGGCAGAATTTGCTGTATTGAACTATGTTTTTCAGTGGGAGAGCACAGTACATAAGAGCTTAACAGTAAAGATTTTTAAAATGTTTTTTTAAAATGTAATTAAGTCCTCAGCAGCACATGCATAATCTAAGGGGAAATCTTTACTTTTGTTAGCTTAAAAGGCCCCAAATTCACAATTCTGGCTCTACTTCTTTACTGAGATGGAGCTTGACCCCTCTCCAAGGACTGGGAACTCGGCATAAAAACATTACTTTGTTAGCAAGCTGGAAAACCAACAAAATAATTCAGGAAGATGTGGTGCCATCATGTGAGGAATGGGTGTTCCAGAGGTTTTGTGAGAATGAGCCCATTATTTGCCCTGAATTCCTGCAAAGCCCATTCTAGAAATTGCCAGAAGCAAGGGGACAGTCCAGAAGGGATGTGATCCAACGGGATCATCAACTTCCAGAGACCACAGCTGATCTATACACCTATTCAGCTGCTTTTCATTAGCAAGGTTCAAGGCCAAATTCTTTAAAATGTGAAATTAGGATGAAAGTTTTCAGACACATGAGATCCTCCTTGTGGTGCCATGTGGGAGAACCGTGATCCCCACACATATCCAGGTTTCATCAAATGAGCAAAACTGAAACAGAGCTTAAATTTTGCATAGTTTTGAACAATTTTGCTCATCAAAAATAACTCCTGGAATTTTTCCCTGTTGCCTCTAACCATTTTATTCTTCTGATGTTTTTCTTGGATAAGAATTGCCTTAGGCAGCTTAAACATTTGTTTGAAACTTTTTTTAAGGAGATACCTTATAGTGTCATTATTTATCGGTGTATATCCTTAGAGAATATTCAAATGTTTCAAACTAGAAATAGAGCATAATGCAAGGCACTATAGAGCAGATGCTAAGCTTGAAGTGCTTTTAGGAATACATATACCACATTTTAATTTCAACTCCTATTATTATACTAACTAGTCACAAAATGGCTTCCTATTTATGCAATATGTTATCTGTAATGTCACTTAAATTGAATAGATGAGTGCCTTCTAATAATGTATGTTTACTTCATGAACTTGTGGGCAATTACATTGTAATTATGTCTTTTGTAGGTCCTTTTTTTGCTGACACATAGTGCACCAGTGCATTTTAAGTGTAATTGCAGTTCTCCCTACCATTTAGGAAACCTGAATATTGTTAAAGGTTTGTAAATTACCTACACTTAGACCATAGCAAGCAGGCAAATTAAATGGCAGTGTCAGTAATATTACAATGTAAATTGGTACCAAGCGTAATCCAAGGTAGAAGCATTTTTACAGAATAATGTTTACATAGCACCTCAAATGCAACAGAAAACATAGATACTCCCAAACTTGTAGAAGTACATAATTCTTATACCTGAAAAAAAGCTTAGAACATACAATTTACATATCTATCAACTATCCAAAGAATCAAGTACATATTTACACGGACATATTTTGTTCTACTGGGCTACACAGTAATCTTACAGAAGAGAAAGGTGTGCCCAAATGTATGCCAGTATGTCAGAACGCCATTCTTCCTCCCCTTGGGAATAGATCTTCACCAGAGAAGCAAGAAAATATATTCCCAGCAGCCTGAAAAGCTCTGGAGAGAAGCAGGGAAGGAGGGAAGAAGAGAGGGAGACCCTCCTTGCAGTGAAAAGTGGATCTTTCCTATTCGATTCTCACTAGACCTTGAACTCACCAGAAGGAAGCAACCAATCTCATTGACCATGCTCCTTTTTTCCTCCTTTTTTTCCTTAGGGTAAAGGTATATGCAGGAATATGAGGCAGTGTATCCTCATCATGCTTTCAGCCTCTCAACAAATCCATGGAGTAGATCCCCAGGTGAGTTGAAGTTTGGAACCCCATAGCTGATCATGATTCTTGCAGAAGCAGGAGATGTTAAAGCCATGGGAAGAGAGGAATCCTTTATCCTTATCTTTATTCCTGCTGAGCAGTGAGCTGGATCTCCCAGGCAACTAGTAGAGCAAAGGTAGGAAAAACCCATCTCTTGTTGATGGCACGAGGCCTTATCTTCCACAGCTGGGAGTCCAGGACTGTTTGATTGGTGCTTAGAATTACAAAATCAAGTTAATACATTTTCAGCCTGAAACTTTACAGCGGTTGTCCGTGTGCTGCGTTATTATTCCTTCCAACATCTGGATCACAAGATTGCATTTCACTTTCATTTTTTAACTACTTTGAGGGTAAAACAGAAATTTCAAAGCAAAGAAAATTTTTATTTGCCCAAATTTTTCAGTGCTCATGAGGCACAGTTACAAAAGTACATCTTTTGTTGCTACAGACTTGATATATTGTTTTCTTCCCAAGAACTTAAACTTGGAAGGTTGGTGGTGTTGTTACTATAGGAATTTAAACTATCATTTGCATGGACATGTCACTACAGAATTTTTAAAGTAGATTTATGTCGCCCTATGGGGCTTAAGGGGGTAGTGATTATTATACACTGAGAAATGTGCATTTAGCTTACAAAACCAATGTCCCACAGAGGTGACCACTCTAGAAAGACCAGCAGCATCACTTAAGTAAATTAAATTTGAAGCACTGTCCTGTCACTTCATGCCTCTAGGCCAATCACTCACTAGTGGAGACATCCTGGTTTTGGATTAAACCAGCTCAACCATGCAAACTGTAGCCACTGCATGGGAATGAGCATCTGGGATTGACAGATCACAGATCATGGCAATAGAGGCCACAAGTCCAATGACATAATTTTCATTTAGAGCAAAATCCTAGTGGCATTTTGGTAGAATTCAATCTTCAGTAAATATTTATCGGAATAAACCCAGGGGGATGTATGCTGATCTCATTTGCCTTCCTTGCAACTTAGAAGTAGCAATGGAATTCTACTGATGAAAATCAAAACCATTTCCTATGGCTGAATGCAAAAATTGTTATGATAAAATGAAAATGATCAAATTGCCAGTCACAGAACATGTAGGCATAGTAAGCTCTCAAATTTTGTGTTCAGAGTTCCTGGGAATTTCGAATTCCTCTTTCTAACTAGTGTTTCTAACTAAAAGTGAGGAGTGCAAAATACACAATATGACAAAAGCATTAAGTGGCTGATGGCCATGTCTTCATGACTAGTGAGGAGGAGAGAGGTTTGCAGAACAGTGGCACAGCACAGACACAGAGATGTTAATTGTGCCTGGCCTTCCAAGGGTCAGCATGGAAAAGGAACAGCACCCAGTCACTTTGAGCGACACTATGGCTGTTCTCTTCGGTTTTCTAAAAGCATAAAAATCAGCAGGACACAGTGCTTAAATTGAAGGCTTCTTACTAAAGCCTTACTAGGAGCTTTTTTCTGACCAGCTGAGATGGTCCAACCAACTCTAGCCCCATCTCTAGTAATTCTGGTTGATTGGAATATACCCATACATGCTATAATTTAAAGAAGTCAATTAGTAGTAGTTTGAAGTCTGACAGTTTGCACAGCCATGATAATAATCTTATACTCACAGGCCTCCCTGTACTTCTACACCAGTTTTGTTTTCACCTTTTTACATTAGACACAAAAAGATTTTCAGTAAAGATCAGTGCTAAATGCTATTCTAGTTAAATGCACATAAATTATTCAACTACCAAAATTATTGCAAAAATGTAACTTTTAATTTGGGGAGAAAAAAATGTTAATTGCTATATTCAGTAACTATTCTTCCATACTCACAATGGACTTAGAAGAGAGCAGCAAAGAACTGAAGAATCCTGTTGCCAAACACAGCCCTTAAATTACCAGCTTGTCTGTGGAGCTTTTTGCTTTAATGCACTTAGGGGGAATAGCTCATCACTAACGATTTGGAAACGCAGATCACATAAATTCTCAACTCAAAGCTGAACAGTATCCTGAGTCTTAATACACAAGTTATGTCTTCTTCCTCTAATACATATACAGATTAAAAAAAAATAATAACACCAAAATACCATGTCAAGTGCAATGGTTTCCCTACAAACTCTATCACCTGTTTATCTCTCACCCTCAGTACTAATGCTAAATTGGGCCTCATGAATTATTCATGAGGGGCCCTTTAATGGGATCATTTTTCCTGGCTAGCACTGACACTAATGCTAAGAAAAATCTCTTGACATTAATCTTGGGTTGAAGAAAGCCCCAAATACCTAGTTTTCTTCTGAATGCTCCCTTTCCTCCTATTTAACACATTGCAGAAACCAGTCATTCTACATCTCTGTTATGCATGAGTGTGGGCATGGAAGGGTAGAAGGGACGATACAAGGTCGGAGAGGGAATTTGTAGCATTATGATTTTCACATTGAGAGCTCTGGGGTCTGGTCCAGCTCACATTAAATTTAAATGAAAGTTTCTTTCTTTTCTTTTTTTTTTTTCTTTTTTTCTTTTTTTTTTTTTTTTTTTGTAAATGCATATTCACTCTGAAGGAAATGGGAATATCTGTTGAAAAAGACAAGCAAACTATGGATCTCTAACTGCATTATTTATCTAAACTGTCTAGAATTGATGAATCCCTTATTTTTATGCATTAATTTATAACTATTCTGATGATGAAGTGATGTAGGGTATTTTTCAGGGCTGATTACAAGAGTAATGAAATCTGGTCTTGCAATTGCAAATATGACTTTTCAAAACCATAAAAAGTCAGAAGTATGTTTTGGCACATCCTAAATATGGAGTTGTTTTTAGTTTCTCCACTAAGAAGACTCCTGCAAAATAGTATCAAAATTACAATCCCTCCCCTGAAGAAAAATCTCTTTAAATGTCCTAGAAAATAGTGAATCATAGTCTAAAATTTAGCTTGTTGACAAGTGCTGTATAATAGGAATCCCTCCACACACACTCCTTGGTCATATCATAAAACTACTGACTTGCCTCATTTTTCTAAACCAAAATACCTAAAAAGCAATACATTTATTTTTTTTTCAGCTGCAGCTTTCTGACATCTATAATGGTTTTGTGTCTAAATCTGACAACATTTGTAACAAACTGAAGTGACTGTTACTGCTGGAATGTCCTGGAGGCTTTTTCTGTCGGAGGAGATGACAGTAACTTTTCCCATGCAGATTAAGCTGGTGTTTACAGATTTGCCTTGGGTGTGCATTTTTATCCAGCTGTGATCAAGTAGCACTGCCTGATGAGTGCCAGACAGATCTCCTGATACGAAGGGCTTACATGCCCATCACTTGTGTGCAGAACATGGTTCTAATCTGGACACCACAGCAAAGTTCAGTTATTGTTTGATTTTCATTTCCCCCTCATTTTTACACTAAGGCAGAATACTCAAATGAGAATGCAAAAAGCTTTGCCATTTTAAAATCTCCTTGCCATTTGACAGAAACTAGCATCATGTGGATTTAAAGTTATTTTTGTTCAGCCTTTCAGTTCCCTACACTGAGGTCTAATAGGATTTAAAAACAATTAGAAGTGGAGTGGGTGTTTAAACAATTGTGAATTTAGGATTTCATTATTTCCTTCTTTTTTTATTTTATTTTTTTTCCTTCAATGAATATGCTTCTTTTGCCTGTTGTAATAATCTGAAATATGGCAAAATATAGGCTCAATAACTCTTTCACATCTATGAAAGTGCTTGCCTTTGCTTGCCTTTGTGGGATCTGAAGCTATACATACATTATAGTGTGGTACTTTGGAAGTAACAGTGGTTGCATATTGCTTTCTCAGAACTCCTTGCTATTGAGGCTTGAAGAAGTTCTGTTTCCTAATATCTGATTCCCTGTTTGGAGCCTCTAATGCATGAAAGAATAAGAGAAAAGCCTATGACATCCTTTGAATTTGAACTTACAAGATATTTCTAAACATTAGCAATGAACATCACCTAAAGTACTAGCAACTTATTTCACATCTGTTGTGTGGTTTAAAGCTGCATAAGGAGTACTTAAACTTGTGGGGCAAATTCAGGTTTTTAAATCAGAATTTCCACTGCTTTCCAAGACCAATGGATCGATATTTATATCATATATAAATTGTGTAAATATTGTGTATGTGAAAATAATATTTGCCATTCAGTTTCCTGTTTAGTTCAAAATGCTAATAGTAATTTCAGTACAGGAAAATATTAAGATCCCTCATGCCATCCATAGCCAGCTCTGTATAAATTTATTATCCTCAGAAATTGCAAGACGGCTTTTTCCAGAAGCCCGCATGAGGAGGTACACATTAAAAAAAAAAAACAAGAAAAATTCCAGAAAATAAATTATTTCTACAACAAGCTGGTGTAGAACATCTTTATATTTCTTATACAACTTATATTTGTGCTGAGGGCATCAAAGGTGCAGCAAACACAGTTGAAGAAGTGATCCAGAATCTGGTACATAAAATCAGTTCTGTCTGAGGAGTGCTATTCTTTTCTGACTGTGAAATGGTCAGATACTGGTATACCCAGGAGGAGGCTGAATTAGAAAACTTTTCCCCTCTGTGTTACAGGTTCAAATCTGGGCAGGTCTTTGGTGACTGGAGTCATTACCATGTGATGGTTTTCTGGTGACTTACATGGAACGCGTTGGTGGGCTGCTCAAGACCAGTGGGCAGATGTCCACATCACAAAAATCTCAACTTCAGTTTGTTCTCTTGGCAGCTGTAGCAGAGAAACCAAGGAATAAATGGGCATAACCCTCCTCTCTCCCAGCCCTTACTTTCATTAAGCTGGCAGGCTATTACTGAGGAACTTGCACTTAGAAACTGCAAGAATAGAGAATACACAACAATTTTACTCACTACTGAGTTCATAAATGACAGTATAAGCAGTTTGCCATGCCAGTTTCAAGTTGCTCCTTTGAAGGACCAGTTTGCAGCCAGAGTATCCCAGGGGAGTGAGAAGAGGTGTGCAGTCTCCCAGATTACTTCCCTGTACAGAGGAAAAGTACAGTAATTTCACACTCATAAGCTGCACCTGGTTATAAGCCGCACTTCTGGGTAGCTGGGAAGACCGCAGAATTTGTCCATAAATAAGCTGCGCCAGGTGATAAGCCGCATTTTGGTGTTTTTTTAAAGAGAGGATCCATGCGCAACAAAGTAACGAGTTAGTAACAGAATTGCACCATCGCGATCGCAGGGTTTGCTGTCAGCTGCTCAATTTGCAAACAGTTTTCACAGACCGGTGAAACCTTTAAATGCAGCCCCAGGAGTCCTCCCTGTGCCGCGGACCCCGGCACTCCTGCCCCCGGCACTGGCTGCCGCTGCCCCCGCCTGCTCAAAAGCGACGGCTCAGCGGGCTGGCCACGCGACGGCGGCAATAAGTGGCCCTCAAAAGCAGCAGCAAAAAGTGCGAAGCCTGCAAAAAACGGTGGCAAAGTGGCGGCAAAGTGGCAGCTCCCTTCCCAGCTGGCTTGCACTTCCGAGTTGGCATTTTGCCTGAATTTGTCCGTAAATAAGCCGCACCTGGTGATTAGCCACACTTCTGAGATCAGCTCAATTCTGCAGTGAAATAGGTGTGGCTTATCAGTGTGAAATTACTGTAAGAGCTGCTGTAAATGCAAGCCCCTGGCTAAGGATGAAGTCCATGGCTCTTCTCCCATCACTAACTCATCCCTGGGGTCCCTCCTGTCCTTTGCAGAGTGCAGAACAAGCAGGGCACAGGAATGGAGAGCTCCACTGCAGTGCATCTGCGTCCATGTATTAGGATGGGATAACAAACACAGCCCAGACACCTCTGGGAGGCTTTCTCCATGACCAGCTAGACTCAGCCTGTGTTACACATGTTATCTGTGCAATGGGAATGCATTACATATGTCCACATACATATGTTTACATGCAGATTTGTGGTTTCTCATTGGCTGACAACAATTTGACTATTTTATAAAACTTGATACTAAGTTCTTATATTTTAAAAAGGGTTTATTAATTTTAATATACCAGCCAACCTTTAGTTCATGGAAAGCCTATAGATTTTTGATACTCAGCTTCAACTTGCCAAGTTCTAATAATCATTAAACTTTAAGGAAAAAAATTTCAATCACATTTTGAAAAGCATGAAGCTGTTATTTGACTACAGTTAGAGAATACAAAGAGCTGGAAATCTGCTTTCCTGGGACTTGTTTTTCTGGGTGTACTGAAATTCAGTATTGTGCAGCTGCAATTGTACTTCTTTAAACAGACAATAACACTTACAGGTCAGATTTTAAATGACCTGTGGCCAGTTACATAAATACATTAAAAGCTGGCTTTAAAATGCATCAGTATCAAATTTTATTCTACCTGAGAGTAACAAATTCAAGAAAGTTGCTCAAGCAGCATAAAATTTATTTCATGACTTTTTTTTGTCACTGCAGTGTTACCAATTTGGATCCCAATTCATGTTAAAATGTAGATTAATATTTTTGAGCCACCTTCTCAGCTGATAAAATACACAAAGCTCAAATAATGGGAGATTTAGCTCTGAAAAATAGTTATATAGTTATATATTGCTATCTGATTTACACAAAATCTAGCTATTGGAGCTAATCAGATGTACCATTCAGCTAAGGATCTGATTCAGAATCATTATTTTTTTAAAAGTTTCAGAAACATGACAGAAGAACATATATTTAATTCATTTATTTCTTCATCCATTTTAATGAACATTGGATTTTATCCTTTTGTGCACAAAAATAAATCTCCACAGAGATTTTTACAGGATTTATTGATTTAGAAGGATTTGCTATGCAATTTAATTTTGATTTTCTGGGGAAGATGTGTTTTTTAGCAGTCACCTGTCTATTATTCACTTAGCTAGGTGCCTGTATGAGCTTTGCACTTTTAAAAATCCTTTTCAGGAGACTTAATTTTCACCTGCACATGCACTAGTTGACAGCTCCCTGTTCTTCTTGACTGTCCTGGCAATAAACCAAGAATCCCGGTACTCATTTCATTATAAACATTTTGTAAGCATCTCATAAAGATTACTTCTGAACACTACAGTCAGGGCTAGATATGAGCTGCTTTTCCCTGCAATGAAAGGCTGGTGTCTGATCAAATGAGCCATCCAGGCCCTAAAAAGGCTTTTAAAAAAAATGGTTTTAATCTCTTCATTGTCTGACTTCACGGCATGGTAGTCCTGCCCTTAAATAAAACTTACATAAAAATGGTTAGTACAGCTGGTCAGAAAATGTGCTTGAAGTTTAGAATCACATATCATTGTTTATACAGATGATGATTTGGGATAGACTTCAATAGAATCTGACTTTACTAGCAAAGGAGAAGGCTTTGGCAATAGCACAGGGTGATCAGCAACAGCAACTCATATTTTCCAACTGAGATCAATGTGGACTTTAATCCATTAATGCAGACCTAAATATCACCACACAGATATGAATAGATGACAGTGAAAATGTGAGAAATAAAAGTCTGGAATAGTCAGATGTGAGAGAGTTGTTTCATATTCGAATTCATTTTAGTACTCTACAGGAAAGCAGCCTGTTTCTAGATTTTCAATTAACATACCCTAGATATGAACTGAAAACACTTCTTTTCTTCTAGTACAGATGCTTTTTTGTTCACCCATTTTGAGCCTATGTTCACAGAATTGGATTTTTACAAAATCATTGGAAGGATGTTAACAATAAGTTTTTTTGAAATATCAAGGAGTGGGTTTGTTTGGAATGGAAAGCTGCCGACAAACACGTCAAGTCACTCAGATGCCAATTTAGATATTTAGATACTTATGGCAGGCCGGGGAGAGAGGAGAGGAAAGCCCCAAAACAACAAGAGCACCACCCAAATTGAAAAAGCTCGCAGCTCTGTACTATTAAATTAAACTAAAAATAAAGATGATGGCAGTATCTGCAAGCAATTTGGGTGGTCAAAAAACAATGGTGCCCTCTGGTTGAAAACAGTGTTTAGTGTTTGCACTGTTCTTACTTGTCACAATAAATTTGGACAGGGTTCCTATTTCCTGAATTGACTGAAGCTTTTCATTCTTTAAATTTTTAATGTGTTATGTCACATCTTATTGTATTTCATGGTGTCACTTTGCATTATTTTGCATCATCTCCAAAGCTGATGAAACACAACACAACAGCACATGACAAAAAGAAATAAGCTGTTGGTTACACAGACAAAGTGCTATAATTCAATATTCGTCAGATTCAGAAGTCATTACAAATAATCTCTAAGTTTCAATAGCTGTAACTCCCTAGTCAGTGAGAAACCTGTTTAATTTACTAGTTTAGCATAAAGGAAGGATCCTTTCCTAGGAATCACAGGGTTGTCAGTATTCACTCAGTATCAGAGTGTGCTGCTGCTGCTTCCCTGCATTGCTAATTTAAAACACTAGAATGAGATTTGAGACATACTAGGGAGAGAATTTCTCAGGATGAAATAAGAGTATCCATTTGAGACGGCATTAATGGTGCAATATGACTGTTTTGATTTTATACCACAAGTACAGTACAGAACCTTGGGACAATTTCCACTTGTTATGACTAAGTCGCATCACTCAACAGAGAGAGAACTGAGGGCTCCCTCCTCCCCCAGTTATTCTTGTTGATAGCAATGACATAAAACTGAGGAATTATAACCTCACAATTGTGGCCTGGTTAAGATAAGAAAATGTGTATATTCTGAGAAAAGAACCAACTTATTGTTATAAAATATTAGAGTCTGTAATCCTCACAAGATTCCTATCAATTTTGCAAGTATAATTCTTCTCTGAGAAGGAGCTACATGAAGATAAGAACTTAGTAACAATAATATTAAGTCATGTTAAAAATGGTTTGGTTGATGTAGTTAGCTCTAAATTTGAAATGTACTTGAGGAACTTACAAAAATGTGTGCAAATATATTGAATGGGAACAAAAAGACAAAAATTAGAGACTGCCTTTCAGTGAAGTTCTTACTTCTAAATGTCTTTTTCTGAATGGATGGGACTCAAGTGCATACTTCCTGTACTACTATATTATTATTTTAGATTTTTTGCTTTGCAAATTTGCAATTTTTTGTAAAGAAACAGCCATTTCATTTCTGCTTCATTCCATTGTTCTGGTTATTGCTGTTTGCCTCTCAATAAAGAAGAGAATGGATAGCTAATGATATCATCTAATATTTGTTATATCAATGAGGTTATGCTATAAAATATACACCCACTGACTACAACTGAGACTATCCCAGAAAATACAGCCAGCCAAGGAAAGGATTGCCTGAAAAATAGGGCACAGGGCTGATCAGGAGTCATCAGGTTCAAGTGTGTGCTAGGACATGAATCACATCACATAAGCCCAGCAAATAAATCTCTCTCTGTGTTTACTCCCACACTCCTTTCCTCCATTTCTTGTCCAAATGTATTCATAGCCAGTTTAAATCCATTTGTTCTCATGTCAAAATTATTGTGTGAATTCAAGATCTTTCTCTTCTCCCTGGTGTTTACCTCTTTGTATACTTAGAGATAGCAATTTTTACCTCTCCAACCTGTGTTTTGCTGGGCACAGCTTCTTTCAGACAGGCCATCCTTTCCTCTGATCATCATACTAGTCAGCATACCTTGCAGCTGTTAAAAATCCCAGAACCTTTTTGCACCTTAATTTGCACCTTAACCGTAGGGATTTGGAATTTAAGGTGATGTCTAACAAGCACCTTGCTCACTGACATAAATACTCTCCTCTCTTCATTAAAAATATTTTAGCAATATATCTCCAAACTATGTTTTCCTTTTCTGTGCACTGGTAGTTCATAGTAATTCTGTGATTGACTGTTACAACTAGGTGGTTTTTCTTTCTGTCACTTCCCACTGATGAGCCTACAGTTCATAGCTGGTTCTTTTCATTAGTCCTTAAGTGCATGACCTTGCAGCGCACGACCTTAAATTCCATCCCATTTCTACTACCCAGTCTTCAAGGTCATTTAATTCTTCCTGTATAATATTCCAATCCTCCTCTGTATTCATGACATCTCCCAGTTTTGTATCATCAGCAAATTAATTAGTACACTCCTACTTTTTCTGCCTAGGCCATTAAGGAAAATATTAAATAAAATTAATCCCCAGACCAATCCTAAAGGAACTCTACAAGCAACTTTCCTCCAGGGAGAGAGAGAAATCCTTTCAACATAACTCACTCTTGTCTCTTGTTCAGTCACTTCTTTACTTATCTTACAGTCCTGATACTTGCTCTTATCTTTTTCAATTTAACTAATAATTCCCCATGTAGTAATGTATCAAATGCTTTACTGAAGAGCAGAAAGGTTGACTCTATTGCATTTGCTTTATCTCAACAATCAAGTTGTCATTAAAATAAAAGGCGTGAGATAACAAGTTTATCTAAATGACTTCTAAAAAAATAAATTCATGTTTCACTTAGTCTCATTTTCCCATTTTGATCTTTTTTCTATTATAGAAATCTTAATTTAGATTTTGGGTCACACCTACATGACATTTAATTTCTATTCTGTCCTCAGTGCACAGTGATTCTCTTGATTATTTTCTTCTCATATGACTGAGAAAGCTTTTGCTGTCTGTTTAATTTGGTTTGCAAGGTCTGATTCTGTTAAGAAGCACCTTTATTTGCTAAGCTGTTTTTGCCCTGTCTTCATTTCTTGGCAGGCTTCTATTATTTCTCATACACTGTCTGAAATTGTAATTTATCTGCTAAGGCACATGATTGGTCTCATGTGTTAGTCCTCCTGGTTTGAGGCACATTCCCCTTTTCTTACCCAGACTCCAGAAATGAATGCCCTAGGACACTGCCATATCAAATTTTAGGGGCCTGCTTTATCCTATTTCCACTTGTTTGTGGCTCAGATTAGGATTTTGTCTGTAACCACTATATTACCCATAAGAATTTCTAAGTTGAACACTGCTCATGTGTATACTCTGTGAATAAAGCAGAGCTTTATCTCAAGGCTGTCAATTGATGTCACTTGTCCTTGCAAAGGAAAACATATCTACCTGGACAGGCAAAAGCTCAGAACAATCCCAGCTGGCAGGAAGCGTCTAGCATGCATGTCAGAGAAAGATGACTTCTCATAAAGCTTTCCTAGTGACATTTGATCTGACACAAACCCTGTAGAGCTCACTCAGTGAGCCACATTGCAAAGATGCTTCCTTCAGCACGTTCTGGAGCGTACCAGAATTGAGCATAACTGCTTTATAAAAGTGTGAATAAGCTCTAGGTGGCTTTTCTCAGGTGGAAAAGGCTGTGAAGGATCTACAAGAGGTGCAAACCAAGCATTTCAGGGCAGTGTGGAAGTGTGTTTGCATGGGGGTTGCCAACCAGAAATAGTTCTAGAAACAACCAGTAGTAGCTTTGGTCATTAAAATAAATGCAGATTTTGACCTTTGGAATTGTTGTTTTCCTGTGTTTCTGTTTCTCCCCATAGCAGTGTTATCTCTGCTGTCTTAACTAACTCACACATGTCTGAATTCAGCAAGTGCACCTACCATTCTCCAGAATTACCCGTACACAGCTGCTGTCCTGACTGGTTATGTAAAGTTTCTGTAACTGCTCAAAGGCTGTTCTCTTCCAGCAGTTTCTCTAACTCAGTGATGATTTCAGGCTGTTTCTGCAGTCAGGACTGTCAGCATAAGGGGTATTATGAATGTTCTATGACTCAGAGTTAATATAGCCAAATATGAGACAATGAATTTTTTTGAAGGAAGCTCCTAAAGGGTTCTTTTGTTTCTCTTAGCATATTATGACTTTCAAAAAACTTGTTCTTGGCTTACAATGTTGAACAAGAGACCCTGCCTATTTACTCCACTTCTTATGCTATAGAAAGCCAGTGCACTACAGGTCAAGGGGAGGGATGCCATAATAAAAATGCAGAATTGGTCTGGTTATGCTGGTTAGACCGAATTTTCCATAGCCCCTCCTTGGCTTGAGCATTGGTCATTGGCTAGAGAGAAGCAGAAACAGTGGCATGCATAAAGCCATTTTGTCTCCTGCACTCCAGAAAAGCAGGACTTACGAAGTTACTCAGCTTAGTGTTACCTCCAGGTCATCTTGTTTAAGAACCACTGATGGACCAAAACTACATTACTTTCCCTTGTCCATCTATATTTTTAACCTCCATAGTTTTCTATAGAAATGAAGTCGATAACTGGCAGCATTTTCTCCATTTAAAATCTTAAAAGCTCATTTGCTGTGGGAGCCTTGCATCTCATACTGTGAGAAATAGTGAATGATGATTCCCTGTTCACATTCTGACATAATTCATGTTTTTTCATAGTTTTCTGTCATATCTCTTCTCTGACATGGCTTTTGCAAGATGAAGACTCCTAATGTACTTGAACTTATATGAAAGCAGTTACATTCTTCCCATCTCCTTTTTAATCCTTTTCCAGCTCTCTTATATCTTTTCAGAGATTCAAAGATCAGTACTGAACACAGTGTTCAGTTTTATGCAGGACTGTACCCCTTTTTATTTTTTTCTAATAATGCTTATCAATCAATTTTTAATCTTGACTATTGCTCATGTTTTCAGAGAACCATACACATTGATTTCCAAACCTCTTGCCTGAATGTTTTGCAAGCCAGTTTTACATATGCCTAAGATTATTTTTCTCCATAAGTTAGTATGTGTCAGTTTCCCAAACATAGACGTGTAATGTCACATCCAAGGACTGGCTGTGTGTGTGCTTTCTCCCATTATCATATGGACATGTCCCTCCTCAAATGACTCCAGCTGCTTTTTTTAGCAACTGGAACACATGCTGAATTTCCTATACTCTTGTTCCTCATTTGGCTAGAAAATACTATTCAAAACCTTTACAGTCAGCTGTAGATCCCTCAACCTTAAATAATTTTGTATCATCTGTAAACAGCGGCAGCTTCTCCCTCCATATATGTTATGAATACAAAGAGTGAAAAAATCATCTGTGCTTTATGAGCAACCACTCATTGCAGTGAAAAATGTTATTTTGTTTCTACCTGTTGTCTCCTATTTTTTTATTTGGTTATTAATCCAAGCTGTTTTCTCTTATTTCTTAAAAAGTTAGATCTTTTGGGTTAGAGATCCTTTATAAGGCCTTTAGAAAACCCAGATGTAGTACCTTGATCACACAATCTTATCTCACATTGTTCATTGAGCTCCTAAAAAATTGTATCTGTTCTCACAAAAACTGTATTCACACTTAACTGAGTTATCTGGTGTCAAACTTAAAATTCCGCAATTTCCCTGCTGAATTCTGTCTGGAGACATATAATCTGATAATTAGATCCTGTTTATTTTCTCTTATTTGTGGCAAAATCTCTTCTATTGACTCTTCAATCCAAAATAGCATTTTGTATTCACGTCCTGTGAGAGAAAACCTGGAGGAGTCTCCGATAGCCTAGTGCTGAAGACTGCTCCTAAAGTTTAATTTTTCTTTCTTGCTGTGACCTGACATTACTTAAGTGCTCCATTTATACTTTCAACACTGAGCTCCAGAAACTCATTTCAGAACTTTCAGCAGACTCTGCTGCACCCATTGTATTGATTCTGAAGATGGACAGATAATAAACCAGATTTAATGCATCTTCCCAAAAACACTCTCAGGTCACAACCCATTAGACAGATCTTTCTTCTTTGCAAACCACTCCCAGCACACACATACTATTGGTTCTAAATTTGTTTCAAGAAAAATGAAATCAAAACAGATCAGTGGATAACAAGTGACCATAATTTAATGGATAGAGAAGCCTACTCAGTCTTAATATGAGACATAATCTTGAGTATCTTGCCAACCTAATTGTCTTTGATCTAACTCTGTAAAAGACCTTTTTTCTTAAACGTGTAGCTCTATAATTTTGATGGAAATTCAGTGCCAGTGATCCACTGCCTGTATCACAAATTTAAAAAAAACAACACCCAAAAGACTCCCCTACATATTTCTCCTCTTCAGAAGGATGCAAAATGCCTATTAATTATATATCAACCATGCATATGCAACCACAGACACAGAGTTAGAAAGGAGTTTCATGATAGACATACCACTTACTGAACTGAATGGATATTTAAATCCCAGTTGTCTGAAGAAGGGGGAATTGAATGTCTAGTCTCTGTCTGTAATATCTTATTGAAATGAACAATACCATGCACTTACAGAAGAACAAAGAAAATTGCTTGGACAGGTAATACAAATTCTAGACATGTCAGTGATTGCTTTGCTTTGCCACTTCTGAAGTGTCAAGTTTTCAAATCAGTATTATTCACCTCTAATTAATATCAATACCCTGAACCCAAATCTTTCTGTAATTGCTTTTTCATGTGTATTTTCTGTATGTTTTCACCCTAAGACAGTATGTAGGCTTGAGAAGCCTAAACCATTTTTAGTTCAGAAAAGACTTTAAGCTGTGCTTTTCAAGTTTTATTAACAACAAGTTCCCGTTCCATACTGATTTTCCTGCTGTGCATACAAAAATGCCATGAGCATTTTTGGTGGATATTAACAAATGTCAACAGTACAAAACCAATCCTACATTTTGCAGATAATTAGACCATCTGAAATAATTTTGAAAAGGTGGTTTCATTTGTGATCTGTGAGTAATTCACTTTCATGGACACATATTCTTTCTTAGAACTGGCTAGGATAATTTACACATTACAAGGCTTCCAGACATAGTTGGCTACTTATCCAGTACTAATAAATTGAAAATGTGTGTGCATGATTTAACAGAAAAAGGAAGATATGAATGTAATGCAGGTAATTGATGAACTAGAGTTCTACTTCTGACAGCTAAAAATACATGAATAGTCCTATCTGGAGAACACAGGTTGCTTTGCATGGTTTTTCAAAATATTGACTTTTCATCTAAATATCTGAAAACAATTATATGACTACTTTAGAGAACATGCTTAGTGTCAAAACACTGGATTCCAGGCAAGGTGATTCCAGAGGTTAAAGTGTGAGTTTGCATGTGGGGAGGGATTGCAGACCATATTCTTCTTCCTTCAGCATCCAAATCGGACATTAGAGGAAAAGCAAACTTCCTGTTTAAAATCAGTCCAACAAACAAACAAACAAAAGTTCAAACCAAAAAACCTGAAAATGTTTCTCTTTCAACATAATACTGATTTATTTAAAAAATAATTTCTGCTTTAGCTCATTTCTGCCAGACTTTTCATGTTATCCAGCACTGGCCAAATAGATTTAACCTTTCCAGTGTCTGACTTTACCAAATTAACCTGCCATATTTGGGTTCTGGTTACTGCCAACAGACCACTGCAGATTCGTAAAGATCTTTAGTTTTGAAGAGCTCTCTACTTCTAAGGATAAACCTTTTCTTTATCTAGGTCTTTTTCCTGCCTCTGCAAGGACCAGGCATTTTGCAAGGTTTGTTACAAAGTCTGTGGGGAATACAAGAACCCTGAGAGCTCTTAAAAGAGGTGGAATTTTGTGAGGCAAAAAATATGATTGAATACAGGAGTTCTGTGTGCCCTGGCATATTGTTGATGCAGCAAAGTTTCCTTTATGTACCAAAGTTTTTTTCATAAGCATTTTTAATTTGCTCTTAAAACTCCTCTGTTTGGCTTTTTTTGGTTTTCGTTTTTGTATTTATGATTGGTTGGTTTTGGGGTTCTTTTTAACTTTTTGATGTTGGATTTCTCCCATCCAAAATAGATTTTTAACAGACATAAATGAAAAAATAAAAAGCTAGACTTAAAACTCTCAAGCAGGAAAACAGAAAGAAATTGAGCTGTGAAGGGCAATTGGGACAATTAAAGTATCAGAATCTGTAGCAGTGAAATCTGCTTGAAATTGTATCACTGCACAGAAATTAAGTTGTAATTACTGAAAGGCTTGGCAAATACAAGCATTGCAGCTCTTATTAAAACAAGCATGTTAGCCACAGTAAAGAGAAATAGGCCAAAAATAAAATAGCCACATTGCATTGACATTCTTATCTTTATGGGGTTTTTTTAGATGAGATATATCTTTTAATATGAGCCCAGGATTCAGTGTCTTCTCAAGTTATGGACATCAGGAGAAACATCCATGAGGCTGGGTCATATTACAAAGGCATGAAACAGGTGTAAAGGGAGTTAGTTAACTCAGTAGATTATATATTCCCATTGAAAGGGAAATACTTATCAGAAGGAACAATTTTGTGGTTTTGTTTGCTTGCTAAACCCATTCTTGCTAAGACTTGTAAAACTAAAATTTTGTTTTAGTAGTTAATTTTCATTTTTGAGGGACTAGTAGCTGAAACTATCTACAATGACTTGTAAAAGAGCTGACAAAGTATTTCAAACACAGCTCAGCCTCTCCTGCCTTCCTTCTTAATTCAGATATTCTGGAAATGGTGTCACTCTTACCACTCTTCCTATTATTTCTGCTCCACATCTCTGGTGGCTTCAGATCTTCCTGCCGCCCATCCAACATGATCTTTTAATATCCCTCAACGACTCACACCAGCCACTGGCATCAGAACCAGCCCTCAGCAGCCCAGCACTGCCTTGCGAAGTGAATGTCATTATTGCCATTGATCGCCGATGGAGCAAGGGATCTGTGTCAGCTGAAAAAGCGCCGAACTCTTCAGCATTGCCTCACTTCACGGCGGTTCCTTTTCTGTCTCCTGATATTTTATTAAAGCAGAATCATTTTAATTGGCACATGCTGGTGGAAACAAAACTGCATCTGTTGAGGGCCAGATTCTAGCACTCCTGCTCAGGTGGTACAAGTCCCTTGTTCTGGAGTGTGTCCATTGAAATCAAGAAATCTGCCCAATTGTTAGAGGTTCAGAGGAACACATTGTTCTGATAGGTATTCACTTTTATTCCATAATATGCTTTAAAAATACACACTGTACAAACCATTAAAAAAAACTCCTATTAAAGTAAGTTTTGCCATAATAGAGCAGGGAAGCAGCAGGAGGGGAACAAAGGGCTACCCAGCACGACACTTATGCTAGCAAACACCAATTCACACCTGTTAACTACTGTGAATAAAATCTTTGGAATCAGTTCCTCAAAAAAGTCAAAGAAAGAAAGAAAAACTGTTCACCATGAAAGAAAACGGGAACCTCAGGTGTGCTGCTGAAAGCTTACGGAGTCAGATCAGCATTTATAATCAGTGACTTCTGAGACTACCTGAAGGAATGGAAGGCGAGGACTTGGCAGGTACACAAAGTATACATGAGCACAGAAGAATCCGTCCCCATAATTTTGAAGTGAGATGGAGGATAACCCCACGAGGTCCCGGGAAAGGCACAATGTTCTGAACTAAAAGTTCAGCCAGAGCTTTGGTCCTGGGAGATAATTATAAGGCTGCCTGACCTAACTGACCCAACTTAATGAAATGAGTATGTCTGAACTGAGGAGAAAAGAAAAATATGCAGTGAGCATCAAAATGGGGTTCCTGATCTGTCACTGCTATTCAGATTCTTATGAAAAGAGATGTGTTGTTGTCAAAGGCTTTTCCATTAATAGATGTCAGCCTTGGTAGCGACATACAACCAAGCAGAGTACAGAAATTCTGATCTCATTTCTGTCTCCACAAATATGGTGACAGTTGCCTGAAAACTGTTGCCTGAAGTGATTGAATTCAGGACATTTGCTTAAGATAGGCATTTGATCATTAGGGTTGCTTGTCAATCTAAAATCCAATTACACATCCTTACCTTTGTAAGGACTTGGGAAATACTGCATCAACATGAACAAACAGGAAAAATCTGTCCTCTCATTATTAATAATAATATCTCACTATACAGAACAGAATGGTCTTGCAGAGCGACCTAAGATTACTGAAGAGCCTACAGGCTTAAAACTTACATATCTTAAATCAACTTTACCTTAGTCCTGGTTCCAAAGTAAGCTCAAACTACAAAAATCCAACTGTGGCAGCCTGGCTTGGTGAATTTTCTATTGGTATGACTGTCTTACTGCATATCACTGAGAATGGATGATGTGGCTTGTGTATCTCCAACCCAGCAGTTCTTGGCTCACCATGCAACCCAAACAGCCTCTTCATAAACGGCACAGCATAAATCTTGAGGCTGTATCCCATTTCTGTTTATTTACACACACATGTAGTCTTAAGGGATGCTTCAGCAGGAAAGAGCAAGGTACAGTACTTAATGTGCAAGTTCAGTTCAGCAGAACTCCAACTAAAGCATGTCAGCCTCAAGGGCTTTTCTCTCAAACAGTGATCCTAAGTTATCCACAGAAGGAAACTTGCTGAACTATATTTTTTCTGAACTGTAAAGAAAAAAAGTCCTCATTTTAGAATCACTGAACAAGGGAGTAAATGAATGAGCAACTTCACTGAAAGCAGGAGTGGCCCTGGTCTATTCTAGGAGAGCTATAGAAAATCCAGACAACGAAGCCATGACAAGAAAATGTTCCCACTTTTTTTTTTTAAAACTCTTTTGTTGTAAGAACGTTATCCATCTCAGTAGCTTTATTCTCAGCGGCAAACCTTAGACTGGTCTTTGAGGACTCTTAAATAACTTCCAGTATGGATGTAAAAAGGAAGCAAGCCAGAACAATCAAACCTAAGGTTTACTTTTACCATATTTCTAAGCTACCTTTTTGATTCTCAGGCTCCTGCCTTCAGCCTTTCCCAAGTCAGTTCCATTCCCATCTTTTTCTCCCTGGATAATTCCTTCACAGCAGGCAGAGAGCCACCACTTCCAGGCAACTCCTGCTGTGCATCAGTTGTTCCACTGTAGTCTTTTTCTTGAGGCTCCTTTCCATGGATCAGTCTCCTCAGCGACTTTGGCCTCAATTTCCACTATTCTGTATCATTTAGTGGTTGGCTACAGTGAAATCTCATTTGGTTGGAAGCTGACCTGCTGCCTATTCAGAATCATTTTAGATTTAGTCCTGGGATCTGCCTGAGATTTTTTCCTTTCTTTCCTGGGGATTAATGAACCATTTCAAATCCCTTTATTTGGTATAACATCAAAAAGTGCCTTTGATTTACCCAAAAAAAAAAAAAAAAAAAAAAAAAAAAAAAAAAAAAAAAAAAAAAAAAAAAGAAAAATCCAAAATAATCAGTATTTAGCTCTTAAATATCTCCTGTTTTCCTTGTTCTTTGAAACTATGACCACCTGGAAAATTATGATGTTCCCATTCTGGCATAGCAGAACCCTGACGAACAGACTCATGTAATGTTACAGACTTGGGTCCAGCCTTTACTTTCAAATTCGAAACTCATGGCTCGAATAAATAAATTAAAAAATGCTGTGGAGAGCTTTTTGTCCTTTTAGAACTTCTCTGTCACTACAGATATCTGTAGATGACTTGGAGAACTGCAAGTGAGTAAAGAAATGAGGTTCAGAGGAGCTCATGGCTCACGGCTGTTTTTTACTGGATATTCTAGACTGGAAGATTAGTCATGGATTTGTTCCAAGCCAGTTCCTTTAAGACTACATAACTTTTAATCTCTGCCTCATCCATCTCCTCATCTCCCCTTCCATACACTTTTCTCTTGTTCAGACTTTTGCTGGGGGAGAAATAAAATTACATTTGAAGGTTCGTGGAAGAAAATCTGAGATAATGTGAGAAAGTAGAGGAGTAGAAATCTCAGTCTGAATGGGGCCAAAAGGATTATTGGTCACTCATCTGTGACTTGACTGAGCAGAGGAGTCTATCCAGTATTGATGGTGGGAATTGGACGGAGTTTTCCTAGGCTCTACCTGGATGTAATGGACATGTTTTTTTCCTTAAGACAAGGGCCCGTCAACAGCTCAACATGTTCTTGGTGTTGCTGCGAGGCAGAATTGCACTGTTGTCTTTGACCTAAGGTAATCAGGATTTTGTCTTTGAGGTAAGATCTATCAACATCACCTTCTTTTGTTTGCCAGGCCCACATTCCTCCTAATATCCATGGAGAACATTTCTGTCTTACCCAACTCCCTTTTAGGTGATTGTGCTTAAACAGGGAAGAATTGTACAATGTTTCCAGGCAGGCTGCTTGTTCTTTGGTCTTCACAACACTTCTTTTGCAGGCGTAAACTTTTTTTTGTCAGGAAATATATAAAAAACCCCAGTTACTAAATTGTGTAAAATAAATTAATTAAATAATGAAGACAAGGTGATTTAAGAAAGAATATAAAAAATTATCTTCAAGAACATTTTCAAAATTATTTCTTTCCTGACTAAATGTCTGAGAAAAGCACCAGTATTTCCTTTTCGTACTGGAAGATTCAAAAGGCAAATATAACCATGGTAATATGTACACAATAAAGCTGAATATCTTGCTTCATTGTCTCTATTAATGGTATCTTGTGATATTAATTTTAAAAAGAAAGAAAATTAACATTTCATATTTATTAGCAGATTACTCAAATGATTATAATCTCAGAGGTCCCTGTAAGTGCTGCTGAAAATTTTTCCATTCATTTCACTAGGCACAACAACATAAAATGACACAATGTGCTTCTCTTGTTTACTTACACTCCTCACCAGGTTATATAATCTCTTCATTCTGCCACCAGATATATCTTCTTTCTTTTTGCCCTCAGGATTTTTCTACGCAATTTCAATATGCTTGTCTGAGGGAGAAAAAGGGAAAAAATATATATATTCAGTTCAAATTTTGAAAATATGCTTACAACTCTTTCACACTTAAAAAATATTGTTTTGGCGATTTTTAATTCTTTTGGTAAGGTCTCAAAAAGAAGACCTTCCAGGCTCATGGACTAAAGGCAAGACACCCTCACAGTGCAAAGATTCAGCTGAAAATTTTAATCAGGACTGGAAGTGGAGTTGGCAGATTGATTTAAATTAGGCAGGCCTGTCTCTATATTGGGAAGTCTATGCTTGCATATCCATTTTTTTAACGCCAGTTCTTCTTTTGGATTCTCAGATAAAAGAGAATAAAGTGGGCATTCTCCACTTGATGCAATTTCACTATACAGTGATTCCCATCAATGTATAATTAAAAGTGGATTTCCTTTTCCCTGAGATGGGGGAGGGTCTGCATAAACCTGGTTGATGTGAAGTGAACAAAGAGAACTTTCATGAGTTCTCCTGCAAACAGTCTATCAGTTACAATTCCTAGTGTTCACACTGCTGCACTGTTCAAAAGGAGCTCTAAAAAAAAAGTCAAGCAGGGGGTCCAAGAAAAATTCAACCCGCATGCCAACTAAGGGAAAGAAAGAGAAGGCAGGAAAAAAAAACCTAGCTTTTGTTGTAAAAAGAACTAATGAAGCTGCTCTTAGAACTGTCCACGGTGACACAACAAGCCTGTGCACCCACACACATTGTGAGAGTGCCAGTCACCCACGGTAATGAGAAAAGGAAACACTGTAGGCAAAGGAAATATATGAATACATTGCTTTTATGGTTTAACTGTAGGGAATCACAACGCTGGCCCACAATATCTTGTGCCAACTGCCAAAAGTGGTAAAGTAATACATAAGGTTGTCTACTTATATTTTTCTTACAGACAAGATGGACTGGTGGGGGGTAAAATCCCATTATCATTATAAATTGCTAATTAAATAATTATCAATTAGATGGGCAGACAGAACTCATTCCAATGAATTCCTTAGAGGGCTTTCAGTAAAGAAAAACAGTAATTTTGATTATTTTTTTTATCCATACTTCCTGCCTAGGGGCTCTAAATAGAGATGATATATGGTGTATCCCATGTTAGACTTTCACACAGTATATCTTGTGTTAGAGCTCAGGGACAAACACTGAACTTTGGTGCATATATAGATCTTTTTTCAGTTTTTCAGATAAATGGCCTTAATTTCATGATATTAATTAGATACCCAGGGTTATTTCCTAAGGAATAAAAATAATACTTTCCAGACTTTTACATGGCTTTGAGGAATCACTTTTTTCCCAAGTAACTGGCAATATTTTCTAATATGTCATTACATTTTCTTTTCCCTTTTTTGCATAATCCAGAATTTACTTTGAAATTAAATATTAAAATATGTAATACAGATATGTATACAGACAATAGGCAGGATTGAACACAGTGCAAGGAGTATTTTTAATGAACTTTGTTCTGTGCATTAACGCCAAAGCTAATGCAAAATTAAACTCTTCGTTTTCAGGTTTTGCTGTCAAGTTTTCAGATCAGACCCTTGGGCAAGCCTGTGGCAGTACTGAGGAACAGAAATGATTGTGTCCTGTCCTGTCCTGCACCCCTTACTCATGTAAGTAATTTTGCTGAGGAGAGGGGTCCCTCTGGCCCCTTGAAAAACTTACTCAGCTGTAATCGGTCATTACTCACGTAAGAGTGGTTGCACCCAGACTTTTCTTGTCCTAAATAAGAGATATTTTGCAAGTGCTGTTTAAGAAATCTTCAGGTGTCTATGAAAAGGAATATTTTCTAAGAACAGAAGTTCTGCAGACTGAACTGAAGTGTCACGTTAATGTTTGGGACAGTTTTCATTGCCAGCAAACGCCAACAAAAAGTGAGGAGCGGAAATGGTAACATGAAAGATGGACTTTTAATTCCAAAGCCAGGAACATTTAAATATGAATGGGGCTTGCTGCCGTCCTCTATCTTTTGTCAGGAAATATGAAGCTCTGGAAGTCCTTTTGTTGCCTTCTTTGTTAACTGTATGAGGCTGAAAGGAGTTGGCTTGTTTCATTTTCAAATCCTGTCACAATGAGGGTCTCAAAAATGAATGCTTATAAATAAATGAAGGTTTCATAAAGGATAGAAAACTTTCTATTTCATAATCATCAGATGACTTACCAGGGACAATCATAATGAAAAACAAACAGCAAGGAAAATGTTTTAAGGTTTAGAAACAGGAACAGAGTTGTAGAATAAAATTAAAACACCATGATGTAAAGATAGATATTTGAGAACAAAATCAAGAGATATAAAGTATATTTAGCAATGTGCATTCTTTTGCCTTCCTATTTTGCTATTTTCCCTGCTGGTTTTTGGGAGATCACAGAATCCCAAGGTAAGTTCCTTACAGTGATGATCTCTAATGTGATTTACTTTGAGGAATACTTAATGGCGAAAGGTGCCTACTACATTTAGTTATTGAGTTTTTGTTCATGGTTCAGGATTGATCCATTTGAGTCTTTCAGCAGGGAGTAGTTTTCCAGTGTGGCACAGCATGACTCCAAATCAATAAGGTTAATAGATGTGGTGGCCACACAGTAAGAGGTGATGTGCCTGGCATTTTCCATGCCAATGAAGAAAATTTCTGATGACGAGATGTCATTTTTGTGCCGGCAGTAATGTCACCCTGATTACCTAGAGCACATAGCCAGTTAGTAAGTTAGCAAGACTGTAAATGGCCCATTAATCTGAATTATCTTTACAGCAACTGTTTCAAAAATTTTTGCTTGCACCCAAATTACTGGCGCTTCTGTGATTCTTGAAATGCCAACAGCACACTTGCTATATAAAAACAATATTGCTGTGTAAAAGTGACTAAATGGGAGTCACTAGACTAGGACTTCATTCTACATTTTTAAACTCTCAACAGCACACTGTGAAACATGAAATTCCAGCCTTTAAAAAAAAAAGAAAAAAGTTGCATGTTGTTTTACAAATAAACACATGAGGGAAGAGAAAAAAAAAAACAGTGCAAGATATCACTGGAAAAAAGTAATAATATAGATGACAAATCTACTTATGTAATGAGAATGTGATATGTTAGTGATCCCGCAGTTCTAATTTTCTTGGACTTTTTAAAATATGCAAACTCTTAACAGTGCCTCCCAGATCATTAATGGGTACTCATTCCCAGATGGCCTGCATTGTGAACAAAGTGTTGGACAGGACTGGAAAGGGAAATCTGTTTAATATTCCAATATCTAAATGTCAGGAAGGTGTAATTCAAAGTGCCACTAAGAGATGAGCTGAACAGAATACAATTTATGGTGACTTTAGTTAACAAATGGCATTACGGGAAGAATTTCCATAATTAAATCATTAACTAATATGAAATATTGATTTCCTCTCTGATGTTACTGTATTATCATTTCTCAGACTTGCAGATAAGCGAAGAGCACTCAGTGCAGTCCCTACCAGGAACAACAATAATTTGCATTATGATGACACTGTCGAGCACTATCAAGCACAGAAAACAGAGCAAGGTGCCATGTGTGCCAAGCCATCCTTGCCCTAAAGTGCTCACAGATAACATTTTGAAGAAAAATAATAGGACGGTTGCAAGGGATGTCTGAGCAAACAGACTGGATAAAATGATGATTTGTACTGGGAGGTTGCTCCCATACTGCCTTCCTCACACTCACTATTGCACGCGAACTTATTCAGAGCTCCTGAACATCTCCACAAGACATCTAGACAGCTGCTGATCTGAAGAGATAAATTCTATTGTAGTTAATATCAAGAATTTCCATTTTATAACTGAATATTTGGGTTTTTTTGGCTGCTCTTTATACATCCCTGTTACCCAAGAGAAGTTGAGTACGTACCATGGAAGCGATACAGCACATTAAATAGCGATTTTACTTATATTCCAGTATGAGGATTAAACATGTTAAATAGTGGAACATATTAGGTTAACTTGAAAATGCAGGAGGACTAGAAGAGGCAAGATTAAAAAAAATTTACACTGAGAAGATCCTCCTTAATTGAGTTGTAATCAGTTAGTATTGATCATTAGTCCTTTTATCAGCATGATGAAGATAATGATGATAATGATGACGATGACGCAACGTGCAGCCCTTGGATCATAAAGAAAGGATGGAAAATTGTTTAAATATTTGATAATAATTCTTTCTTGAAGATGATACATACTACACAACATTGTATATTGCCCTCAAATTTATGACAAAGCTTGATAAGTAGCTGAATAATCATTTTTTAATATACTTCCTTGACCTGCTTTTAAAGAAATGGTCCACTCTTTGCGTAAGTGGGAAGAGGCTGTATTTTTGAGGAATGCTTTAAAAAAATTATTTTCTACCTCAGTCTTTCAGCAGGAAAGCAGTTCTTTTGCCAGTCAAACATTCAAAAATCATGTCTCATTTGAATAAATTAACATATTTTGTGGCAAAAATTAATTCCAAGGAAGGAACAATAAATACGAAAGCAATTTAAATTGTATATTTTACAGGGGAGGGGGAAAGGAAAAGAAAACCCAACATTGTCATGCGTATGACAGCTCAGCTAATTTGATGGGCTTTGATGTTAATTTAGGGTTTACTTTAATTTCAAAACATATTTTTTCACTTAATAAGGGAAACAAAAGAAACTTTCAACCAGTTTGTTATCTGGGAATGTTTTGGCTTCTCAAATGTGAGAACATGATTGTTTTTATTTCCAGGAGGAGATAATAACACTGAAGCAATAAAAAAGAGTCAAGGCAGCTTGCACAGCACAGGAAGTTCACAGCCAGAGACTTAATTTCCCACACAATGTACTGTGCAATGGGCCCATTAACATAGATGAATAGGCTCTTTAAAGGTTTTTTTTTTCCAGATATGCAGCTGCCGCTGAATGGTGCTATGTTAATAAGGTACTCACTTGCCTATTCTTCAGGTACTCTGGCATTCTCTACCTAGGTAATCTCCATATAGGAAAAGCTATTAGGGGTTGTATCTCCTACCACACCTTCAATTATTTTAACACCTGCACTGATAATCCTAGCAAGGTAAACTGGTAGGGGGCCAAGGGTCTAAGTCCATCCTCTTCTGTCCCCAGAAGTCACATCTCAGGGGGAGGGGCTGAAGTAGAGCAGGGAAGGAAAAAAAGTAAAGTCACTTTTATTACACATCAGTGGGAACATTCTGAAAAAGCTTTCATGCCTAGGAAATTGTTATTTCTTCAAACAACTGACAGCCTGCAGAGGAAACTCTAATGGAAATCCAGCTCATGCATTGTTATGCATGGCCCTCATGTAGATACATGGGGGTGGATTAAGTTAGCTTCCAAAGGGTCTATTGTGTGCAGCATTAATTTGCAGTGCTCTTGATATTTGAGTTTGAAGGTTTTACAACCTTTGTGTTTACTTAGATGCACTATATCCTACATTTGTTTGTTTCCTTCCACAATCTCTTATTACCCAGTAAATGTAACATTTATCTTTATTAACTTTCAATATGTTGCTGTAACTTACAGAGAAAGAAATAATTACAACCTCCTTCAGATGTAGTAGTTTAGAGAAGAGTTTTGGCTTTTTTTTTTTTTCCTGGTCAGTTCTGACTTTTCCATCTGCTAAAACAGTGTCCTTCTTATTAAGACAGTGGAGTAACAGGATAAAAATGGTGTATTTCATTATTATTATATTAATAATAGCCTATAACAAAATATATTTCCCTTGCCATATATGACAAATAAATAACCAATGGTCTTCTAAGTCAATCTGACACTGGAGTGATTGCCTCTTGCTACACAGAGATGTAAGAAGAAAAAAATGCATGTACCACTCTCTGTCATTACAGCCTTTCCACTGTTTTCTCAGAATCCATTGCAAATTTGTTGCTATAACCCACAGGTCTTCTTCTCCCAATATTAAGATGCAAAATACAAACAAGACATTTTTTCCCTGCTACCTTAGCTTGCTTCCTTATTTTCCTGTTAAGATTCATATACACTGCAGACAGGCACTTTCATAAGTTCAACTTTTCAGTGAGGTTTATATTCTGAAGTTCCTAATGTATTTTTATTTGAACTTGCCAGGGATGTCTGGAAGTGTTAGTTTTTCAACACTGAACTAAGAACTCAAAGCAATGTGTACATTCAAAGGAAGCTATGATCCTAATCTGAACTAAAGGGCTCAATTGAATAAAAATAGCTTATGCTCGAGTAACTCAAGTTATGTATGGCTCCTTCCCCTCCCTCTTTCTATGGAAGTTAGTCAGTTAGGCATTTTTGTATTTTAATAACACAAAAGGGTTTCTTGTGGAAACAAATAAATGCCTGATTTACAGGAATTCAGGTCTGAGTAGTATCAGGTGTGCAGTTTACTCAGGAAAAACCCCCAACACTGAGGATAACTTCTTAAAACTGCAGAAAGTTTTGAATTCAGGTTTTGATGCTACATAATGGATAAGAGAAAAGTAATTTCTGACTGTAGGGCTCAGTCATTCACTCATTAGAGTACAACAGCAAAAACACTTGCCTCTGGACCTGCTTGCTTGTTAGAATGGGGGAGATATTTGTAACCTCTCCCAGACTGACCAAAACTGCAAACCCAATGACAGAAGATGAACTCAGCTGCTGGAGAAGTGGAGACCTTAATCCAACTTTTTGGGTTTAGGATCTTTTCTAATATCCTAGAAAATAATAACAACTGGAAGGAACTGCATTTCACAGACCGGTCTGAAGTGCTGTGGTACTGCTGGCTTTGTATAAAACAATAGAACAGCTTCGTCTAGAACATGATAAAAAGTGTGTGAAACCATGCCTGGTCCAGAGAATACAGATCCAGTGCTTCTCTTTTCCTTCTTTGATAACACAAGGAAAAGTAGTGGCAATAGAGAAATGCATATTCAACACTAATGAAAAGTAAACCCTTTTTTTCCCCACTTTGGGTATTTACGCTGTCAATGTGCAATATCACATTATTTCACCAAAGTCAGATTAAATCCAACAGAATAAACAGAAATCTGATGCTATGAGGATCTTCAGCATAATAATAATAAATTTGAATTACTGGAAAATAAGAGATCTGGTTCTAAAGCAGTGTCGTTCTCATTTGCCATCACAAAATTCTGTGTCTTCAACTTAATATTTAGGCCCTGGCTTCTGCCAGAGATATGCTGCTGCGACAAATATATTAAATAAGCAGCAGTTCTGCTAGAGATTTCCCATTCAGGAAATGAGCAGGTACCATGAATCCTCAGGGCAGGTTACCTTCTAGAATCTCTGAACATGAACATTTGACCTGAGGAAACCAGGAGGAGTAATTAAAGGAACTGTATTGAATGGTGGGAAAAGATGGAGATGAAGATAAAGTAATTTGTACATCTAACATAATAAAAGATACTTTTCAAAGCTGAGGAGTGGTCAATCAGAAGCTTGTTACTAGTCCAAGATAGTTATAGGCACTCTCTAGAGAGTAAAAAATAATTGGAAAGGAGTTAGTCAGGTGGAAGAAAAAGTTTAATGAGAAGCATTGTAAGGAAAAAGTAAACATAAAGAGAAGGAAACTGATAAAATCAGATCTTAAAGAAGTGGAAAGAATTTGAGAATAGTAAATACCTGTGCAAAGTAAAACACAGACTATGGGAACAGGGTGCATGAGTGACAGTAAAAAGCAAAGGAGTGCAATAAAGGGATGCCTGCCTCATTTGGATAATGATATTACTCTGACAAAAAAACCAAACAAACCCAAACAAACAAACAAACAAAACAAAACAAAACAAAAACCCCCAAAACAAACAAAAAACCAAACCAAACCAAAAACCAAAAAAACTCCACCTAATTTCTTTATACTTCTATGAAGTATAAAAACCGTGTAATTTTGTCTCTCTTTACTCTTTTGAGTGTTCACATACCTATTGCTCAGGACCCTGAGCACCTTATTAACCAGGAGCCATCACCACTGAAGGCTGTCAGACAGATCTGCTGAGCACAAGCCTCCACTGGGTGCATTTGCTGCACTCCCCCCATCCTGCAGGCTGGGACTCCTTGAGATTGCACCAAAAAACCTGAGGAAAACAGCAGCAATGACAGCCAAGCAAGGAGAATGCTAGAAAGCACTGTCTGCAAGGATACTGAGGCGGTCTCAGCTCTGCTTTGGGGTCTGCACGTTACAACACACCCAGGAAAGGACCGGACTCTTTCCCCCTTGCTTTTCCCTCTGTGCCTGGCATGTACACCTCTAGTCTCAGCTTTGGTCCTGCCTTCTTCAATCTTTAGAACAGCATGCTCTGAAGCACAACTTGTTATTAGTCAGATGGGGAAGAGATGGGACCAGATTCCCTAATTATTTTAATGGCCTTTCCTGGTACACTGCAGAGCCCTGCACCCTCCAGTGAGGGGTGGGCTGTCATGTGGCTCATGGTGTACAGCATGGGACTGATAACCGCTCCTATTTTAGATTATTTGTTGTTTTTTTTACTGGAAAGCTGTCAAGCTGCCTTTTTAGATAATGTTGAAGCTATTTGGTTATCAAACTGTTTTAAACATTTTTTAATAGAAAGAGTTTTCTGGTGTTTTACAGGGCAAAAATGCATCTCAGATTTGGAGCACTAGCAGTTTTTGGGATGTGTTCTGATAGGAAAAGTCATTGCTAATTTTTCACCCAAAAAATTTGGTGTCTGTAAGTATAAAACAGGCCTCTATTTCTTTCCATTCGGGACTGCCTCCACACACAGGCCAGGACCAGTTACCTTCAAATGAAAGCTCATTTCCCTATCACTTTGCTTCAGATAATGGAATATTGACCCCAATTAGCCTTGGTTTCTAATTGTACCTGACACAGCAAAGGCCCCTGGTGAGGGACAGTCCCAGAACCATGCACTGAAAAATGCAATATGGGCAAAGATCATAAAAAAAAATAAATCCTTGCATAAGAAGAAGAAACTAGATAACTAATTTTCTTCCCTTCTGAAGAATACTTAAATAATTTCACTTGCTGGGGACTAATGAAAAATACAGGACCATGGGAGGGTTTTTTTTCCACTTTGTTCCTCTGTAAATACAGTCATTAACAGGAGAAGGAAGAGAGTGATCCCCACAGCCTGCCTCTTTAACACTGGAGTCTGTCCCTATCTCTCTGCTGCTCCTGGAGGCAGCTCTCAACAGCCACCTCCAGGATGATGTGGCTCAGAGACATCCAGCCTCGTTGCTGAGCACTGTGATTTTTTTTTCGGCAACCAAGCAGCTTGTTTAAACCACCACAGAGCAGGGGCAGAGCCTGCAAGGAGCTGAGGTAATCATTTTTACATTAACTATCTGGCAAAGATGTGGGCTGCAGACAGGGAGAGGGGATATAGAGGGAGGGAGGAGCTGCAGAAAATGACAGTGAAAAATGAACAAACAGTCTTTTAAAAGAAATCCAGTGTTCCTTGGAAAGGTATGACACTGCAGGAAGACTGAAGGCAGAGAAGGGAATACAGAAAGGCTGCACATTTCGTTCTAATGTACTCTTTTGCCTTTATCTTTTTTGTTGTTGTTTTTCAGGTCCACTGCAAAAGATTTGCAGAGGACTCCCACTTCCAAAGCAAACCAAAAAGTCAGGGTACAGTGGTGGTGCATCTTATCTATGGATATTTTTTTCTATTTTGTTTTTCTGAGATCAGCTGCTGAGGAAATAAAACCCCATGCAATTTCCAGCAATGAAAAGTGAATCAGTTCTTTTGCTTAAAAAAACCAACAACTTCATTTTCATATTTCCATATTTAATTTTTGCACTTGCATGTACATTTCTGTTATCTTCCAGCCACATGTTGCTATTTGTCTCTGTAGTGAAGGACTTTTTTTCTTTTTTTTTTCAGACTGTGGGCTATGTGAAGCCTGACTTGAATGTAAAAGATCCACAGGGAAAAAATCTCCCAGTCCTCACTGAATTCAAGAGAGCTGGCATGCCACAGGTTTTGTGGGAGCCGTCCACACTCAGCACCACTTTGGGTGGCACCTGGAGCAGGCAAGGAGCACCATGCACCTACAGACCAATATCTTGTGGCCACTGCAAAGTGCCACAGCAGATTTACAGGTGTGGGTAATGGGAGGCTGAAAAAAATTCGCAGTCACTCACTCTTCCAAAAACCAGCCAGCTTTGGCCAACTAAACACTGCTTAACACTCAGCTGGTAACTCTGAGCTTCCACAGAGTACAGCTACATAAACTTGGGTAAAAGGAGAGCTCTGAGATTTATGAGACCATTCCAGGCAATTTTGCTGCATTTAGGCTGTTGTTTATGTTAGTCACCCCTCAGCTATCTGCCTTTCCATGAGATTCAGGCTTGTAAGATACTTGGGTGTTTTTGGAAAGGTTACATGCAGTCAAAAGTGGGCAGCCAAGGCTGCTGCACTCAGCCAGAGTTAGTGAGGCAGCTCAGCCTTCAACATCTTAACCCAGCAGCAGCAGTGCTTGGACAGACATAATTTCTGTTGTGCTTGTTGGCAGACAAGATTTCAGACAGCCTCTGGTTATGATTTAGTTTTGGTCTACATGCTCAGTGCTCAGTCAAAATTCTTGGGCAGCCAACACAGCGACTGCCTTCAGTAGGAGAGAGAGTAAATGCTGTGTTTTCAGTTTGAACAATATTTCAGTTGTTGTTTTGTCAGTGGGCTACAGGCACTCATGAACTGCTCCAGGTTGGTCCCAGACTGCAGACTGCTCTGGTTTACATAAATGCATTAAGTGTATTCACTGAACTAGCACTGCACTTGGCAGAAGGCACATACCTCCAGTTCCTGTGTGTCTCTGCTGCTTCTGGTGCCATCATGGGACTGCCAAACCCACCAGCGTTCCTACTCTCTGACAGGCAAGCTCTGACTCTGTAACAGGAAAAAAATGTTTAACAGAAGGGTTTTTCCAGCCCTTTCCTAAAGTTGGAACTCAAAAACCACAACAGTGCACATTGTGTATCATTTGGTGTTGTATCATCCTCTCATTCTTAGCTTTCTGTGTCTCATTTTTACAGGTCTCCCCTCCATGGTACCCAGGTGCCAGCTGCAGTTCCCAGTGTTTGGGAAGTGACTATTGACAATGTTTGAAGACTGTGATATCTTGTACAGGAATTGAAGGGTTTTGAACCTAAAGAAGTTATGAGTAAAGAGTGTGTAAGTCTCTGGAAAGCATTTGAAAATTAAGGACAATTTAATGGGCTTCCAAGCGTACATGCAACTAATATTGAATTTCACTATAAGTATTAAAAATGATAAAGACACTAGATTACTATTTCTAATGTAAGGGAGAAAAAAGTGTAGGTTTCTTTTTTCTTCTTGGGGGAAAAGTGTTTGTGTGTCATTTGGCAGCTTAAAGGTTTCACTAGCCTATTCCTACGAAAATCTTGAAATTCAGCCAAAGACATCCTGCTATTACACCCTTTTCTCCTGAATCTCTTCATATTCTATGGCAAATGTAACATTTTCCTTCTGGAGCAGTTAACACAAAAGGTCTTGGTTAAGAGAAGCTTTCCTCTTGGAAAAGATAATCTGCCTTCAAAGTCATAAGTTAAACAACTGAGTGGTCTAATTGATTGAACATTTACAAATTATAATTGAATTTGTGCCAAACTATGTGAAAAAGATTT
The DNA here is from genome assembly GCA_009812075.1 of Sialia sialis. NCBI lineage: Eukaryota > Metazoa > Chordata > Aves > Passeriformes > Turdidae > Sialia > Sialia sialis. The sequence goes on along the minus strand of VRYO01002781.1, from coordinate 13,082,845 downwards.
ATGTTCCGCTTCCCATACTGTTTATGCCTCATTTTTTTTGTGTGTGTGTGCATGTGTGAACTGAATCTTTGGGAACTCCTTTCACTTGATGCATCATTGAGGTGGTTAAACACATTGCATTATGGCAGTCTGTCACATCAGTGTTTCACACTGAAATACTGGACTTGACATATCCCTGGAAAAGGGAGTCAGACCATCCAAAATCCAGAGTTATGTTTCTTTTGAAACTTGAGATTCTGTAGACAGAATTTTCACTTACTTAACTCCAACTGCAGGGAAAGAAATGAAGGAAAAAAAAGTTTAAGAAATTATAATGAAAATTTTTTTAAGCATTAAAAAGAATTTTCATGAAAATAAGTGTCTGGATTGTCCTGCTTGTGAGGGGAGGCAGGCAACTCTCTGTAAATGCCCATATTTATTTTGATGAACGTCTGTGAAGTAATTATGAAAGAACAATAAAGGGGACAGAATCTGAGTCTCCAGCAAACAAAATGCAACACGTCGCCATATTCTATGCAATAATTTCTTGAATATGAGTCCAAAAGCAGGTGAACTCTTACCTGAACCCTTGGTGATGGTGAAAATTTAGCCAATGAACATAGTTGAGAGAATGTTTCTTGCAACAGTATGTGATCTAATTCTCAGATGAAGAGCTGTAGAAATTTTGGGGCTGTATCTTGTATTTCCAAAGGAAGAATTGCAAGTTGATTGAAATGCAAAGATTAACTTCTGAAGTTGTACAGAATGTGCTCCCAAGCAATGGCTTCATCAACAATGGTAGGATTTAAAAAAAAAATTCTCGCTTTCCTATGTATAAACACCAAAATAATTAAAACGTTTTTTATCACGTTCTTAACCCATTCCCATGCTCTAACCTGCCACATTGCCCAGAAAAGCTCACTGATTATACACAAGATTGGATGGGATCACCTTCTACTCTAACCAGAGAGTATCACATTTTCTTTTTGGTGATTTCATCACAAAAAATAACATTTAAAATCCTCAAGATTATGAACATATTGTAGTGCAATAGGGTAGAAATAGGACCAGGAAATTCTAGTTTTCTAACTACAATAATGTGCATGAGTAATTAGTATGGAAACAAGAGTGAAGAGGGATTGACAGATTTGAAGGAAAATTACTGCCTTCTGGACAATATTTTCAATTTAAGATTCATGTGAGTTATTAGTTATTTAGTCTTTTACTGTTGCAATGCAATAGAAGATGTACAATATATTAAGTCTAGCAATAAAAAGAAAAGGTGTATAACCCTTAATATCAGAGACTGCTTGAAAATGTGCCACATTATCGCAAATATGCATCGCAGGTATTGTTTCTATTATTTTAAATTTCTAAGGCTTTCAATGAAATTGAATTCATGACTTTTAAGCACTAAAATAACATTTGGTGAAATTCCCCAAATATTCTACTGTTTGGTATTCAGTGGATTATAAAGAATGTCTGTGACTCATATACCCCATGGCATTTAGAATCCAAATTTCATGATATTCTCCCCTTTTTTCCATCTCAGAGTCATTTGTTTCTATCAACAGTTTTCTTGTGGTAAAGTCCTGCCTCTTACAACGCCCACCTCAGAGCTCCTGAGTTTATAAAATACATTCAGGGCCTCATGGGATTCTCTAACATTTACACAGCTGTGGCAAACACTTCAAAATTAACCACCTGACCTTCCCCAAAATGCTCAAAGAGCTCAAATTCCTTTTTGCACACAAAAGAATCAAACACATTTGGAGGCCCTAGGGCCATTATGTTTTTTTAGCTATCAGGCATAAAAACCCCTCCTTCCACTTTTTCAGAGGACTCTTTTTCACCAGTGGATTTTTTTAACTGCTCTCCACATTCTACCCTATCTTCTCTCACCACAAAGAAGCCATCTCTACCATGGGGGCAATAAATTACCATTGAAGGAAGAATGGTCACTTTATCCAGAAGCAAAAGAGGTGCTAAATCAATACCAAATTCACAGCTGAGACCTAGTCTTGGATTTTGCAGAGTATAGAGTAAAGTCTTTACTGAGCTCCCGTGAAGGGGCTTCTACCCCTTGTGTCCTTCTAACTTCAGTCTGCTTTCAAACCCACTGCAGGATAAGACCTAAATTTTTACAATGTTTTTTTTTTTTAATTTTGATTTGTAATTAATTATTACCATGAATACCTTCCTTTACTTCCTATCTAACCTCAGGATTCATTTTGCATGAATGAAACTCCTGTGAAAAAAGCAGCTTTACCACAGAAATTGGCTCCTGAGATGGTTGAGCTGAAGACAAACACTCCTGGCACTCACCAAGCTCTGGGGCTGTGCTGGGTGCACTCCTCTTCCAGGAACAGGAGAGGCTGGTGGGCACTCAGGTTAGATCCTTGTCACCTTAGACATGTTCCAGGAAGGTTAAAATACAGCAAATTGATACAGTGGGGCTTTGTCCCTTAGCAGAGATGCAGTCACTGTCCAGCTCACATCCTCCCAGTTAAACAGCACTGGTTTCTTTGCCAAAATGCCTGATCAGGCCACAGCAGGCTCTGGATTTACCCGGTAGCACAGGGTTAAATGACCTTAAACACAACACTGAATTACACCTCCAACTGCTATTTCCATCTGATTAACACTGAAAAATGCAGAAGGCTGGGTGGATGCATACAGCACTGGTAAATGGGCTAACACATTGAGCCATAACATGCTGCATTTCATCCTCACTCAACATTTAACTCATGGCTATTTACCGAGTCTTTCAGAAATGGATGTGATTCTGCAAAATACAGAACTGAAAAGTTCCTCTGCTTAAAATTAATTAATTAATAAATGTTTGAAGCACTTGGCAATAAATTTTTAGGAAATTTGTCACTGAAGGGATCTCATGTAGCCACTGATCCCACTACCCATACCAAAAGTTCACCAAGGTCAAGATTTTGCAAATAACTGCGTAGGAATAGGAGAAACGAGTTCAAAGCTTTGCTCCTGGCCATAATCTAAAGCCAAATAAATGTAAAATTCACAGAGATAATTTTGCACAATAACTGTCAGTTCTACCATTGTGGCATAACTGCCTGCAGTTCATCCAAATGCTCATCAGCCAGTCTACAAGTTTATCTAAACTGGGCATCACAGCCATTAAGAAACTCGGTGAAAGGTAGGTTATGGATATTGAACAATACTACCATTTTTAAATTACTAAAATAGAGCTTTGAGTTATAATAAGAACCAGAGCTAAAAGTTGAATGCCAGCTTTTTTTTTAGTGTTTTGTTTTAGGCTTTCATGTTGACCTCTGCTCTACACAAACTTAAATCTGTTTTACATCAGAAGCTGCAGGGACGGAAGAGTACATGGGAAAGGAACATGTCTGGGAGTTTAGAGAGGACTAGCTAAATTATTTGAGCTCCAGTGGGATTGGTGACATAACTAAAAAGCAACAAACAGCAGGTGAGAGGGAGGATTTAAATATAAATAAGGACACTTTGAAGCCATAGGTTTTTATTGATTACATTCACATTTACAAATCAAAGTCTCTGCTCTTAGAAAAATATTTAACTAAGAAAGAATCCAGAAGTCATAAAATACCAAGCAGGGAAAGAAAAAATATTGGAGAAAAGTAAAGGCATGGAATCATGTTGATAAATATTCCCCAGACTAAAAAAAATCAACTAAATACTCTATTTTCTTTAATTAAAAATCACTGAATTATTTAAGGATATCTGCTTGGATTAATTATTGAAGACACATCAAGATCTGCATAGTGGTGTGATTACTGGTTTATATGGTTATTAAGATCTGCCCATTTGGACCCGAATTCAAACTCCAATTAAAAAATTTATTAGAAATTCAATCCCACAAACATCTTAGCACATCTACACTCCATGCTTTAAAATGGCTAAATATTTTAATTCACATAATTAATCCATTAATTAAAAAAACCCAGAACTTATTTTCTTTTTTTCACTGGTCAATATATACAAAGAAACAATGCCCATTTTATGGCCATGGTTTAGCAGACAGCATTTGCCATCCTACTAAAGGTGCTGCTCACACTCTATCCATGGGATCAGAGTTCAAATAGCAGCACATTCAATCTGGAAAAAAGTGGTGGTTGCAATAGCATAGTAATAACAGTTGCAGATAACAGTCTGAAAAGCTGATGACATGATGGTTTGCAGTTAGAAAGTATTTGTGTGTTTTACCAGCACAGAGCCTAGTACACTGCCGACTGGGAGAAATAAAAATCTGGTGGGAAGACACAAAATTAGATCAGAGCTCCCTGAAATGAAAAGAAATCCAGAGTTTCTGGACTGAAATGTGATCATCCAGATAGCATTTCTATCAGCTCATTCCTTTCAAACTCAGTTTAAAGCTGTATTAGAAATTTAATTTTAACAAATGCTATTGCATAGGTGCAACTTGGCTGTCAGAGCAGGCCCATGAGTAGGGCTGAGCAGCCCTTCCTCCACAGGGACCCCATAACCACACTTTGTGAACAGAGACACAGATTCTCTCCACCAAGGGAAGAACACCAGGTACTGGATATCATGAAATAGGTCTTACTGGCTCCTGCAAGATGTGTTCAGCTCTGTTGGCTTTAACAGTGACCACAAGGATGCCTGGGGATTAAAACAAGCAAGGAACAAACATTTAGTGATACTGAACCAGAAAACTTTGTCAGCCTCCAAAAATTTGCAGCTCAGAGGCTTCCCACTAGCAGACCTTGCCAGATTTCTCTTCCTCGAATTTCTCCAGTTGCCTCCTGACCTGCCCATAAAGGATCAATAATCACAGCATGCAGACACACTGTAGAGAATCATCATGGTCCCTTTTGGGGCTGTGGGTGTTGCCTTCATTTAATCCTCACACTTCTGGTATCAGAAAAAATAGTGGGCATTTGTTCCTCCCAGTGGCAGTCACGAGCTTCAGATCCTTTTTCTTATTTTCTCTGAGTTACCTTTTCAGCAGGTTGAAGAATGTGACATATGTGGATTTTCTTTCTGCCAAGGATGTGAGGTCAGGACTCCAGGTGTCTGTGGCTGCTCCACTGCTCCATGGAGAGTGTTCACATATCTTCATTTTGCATTTAATGATTCAGCCTCGTATGGGCCAAATTATTTTCCAAATATTTCTGGTTTTCCCTAGAGGAAAGAGTCTTCATGACAGTTCTAATCTAAGACCTAATTTAGATACCAGGCTGATGTTTTGAAGGAGAGAGAGTTTGATCAAATTGCAATAAATTTATCTCGTGAAGATCTAAGTGTTTATGTTTAGTGAGATGCAAAAATTTGTGCCATTAATGTTTGCTATTTGACAATGGTTTCTTTTCACTACATGAAATGAGAAAACTGAGCCAGTTCATTGTGAAGATAGTTAAAGTTTTAATAAGGCCAATACAGGCTGAATCCTACAAGTGCATGTGAGGAAAGTAATGTATAAAAACGCAACATCAAAGAAAGATGAGCAGGGAAGGGAGAGCAGAGAAACAAGTAATGAGCCAAGGCAGACTGAAGTCTAAGATAATTGCTTAAAGATTGCAGCACTTGGGAAATGCTATCCTACAGCAGGAGAAGAAAATAGGTTGAAATGAATGGGACCCAGTCAATCTGTAACCACACTTTAAGGGCCAAAATAATTCCCCATTTTTCAGAAGTAGAAGCTGAGGCTCTGAATAGAGCTAGCAGTGAGGGTCTCACCTGGACCAAATCTGGGATCAGACCAACTTGCTCTTTGCCCAAAACCCTCTCCTAAATACTTTTTGTATTAACTCTCGGGATAGAGAGAACTTAATAACCAGTCAGTGTGAAATAATTAACTTTCCTAATTGTAAAGTGTGGGGCTTTGGCCCAGCTAAGTTCTTGCTGTTTGTACAGTATTAAATAAGCCAATTGATCAATGGGACTCTGATGATTTATTAACATCATGCTGCCAATGAGAAATAAAGCTTAGGATGGCTCAAACTTAATTTTAAAATACCAAAGAAAATCAAATTTTTCAACTGCTTATAGAACTGGTCGAATGTTTGTCATATATTAACACAGAAAGCAAAATATATCTGAATAATAAAGAATGCATCTTTCATCAGTTCAAAATACTGCCAACAACAGTAGTAGCAAATTGTGTTTTATCAAGTTTTCTTGCGATTTCACAAAAATGGCTGGATATCCCAGTGTACTAAGCAATTCCTATGTTGTGTACTAAGTACCTCTGTTTTTCCAAAAGAGAAAAAAAGTCAACCTAAATCTGTTTTCATGTGGATTGGAATACTTTATCTTTTAATTTCAATGAAAACAATCCAACTGACCTGGAATTCTCACTGAAAAAAATCTGAGCATTATTAAAACAGCTGAAACAAAACACTACATGTTTTTGTTCTCATGTTTTGTTTTCTCATTAAACATTCACAGCACAAAACTGCCCTAGTTAAGATCATTATTTCTAAAATTTGATTCGTTATTTATGCCTCATTTAGGGTGACAGTGCACTTACCTAGTAGAGATTTATTTAGCAACTGTCTGCTACCCCAAGAGAGTCTGCTGTTCTCCATCTTTCTAAATAGACTCATAAGCAGCATTTCAGTGGAAACTGATCCATAAACAATTATCAGGCACTAGAAATCGTATGGGAAACCAAGCCAAGCTTATGTTAAGAGGATTTGGTTATGTGCACTGCCATCAACTTGGATGTATTTTTACAGTTCAGATTAGCAACTTTAAAATATATGTATACATGACAGAGAATTGTAGGAGGATCCTGGAGATGTAGTAACAGTTAAAATATTACTACACTTCAGAGTTGCTTGGGCTTCCATCTGCGATGTGTACTGCTTGATAAAGATGGTTAAGTATTATCTTCCTCATTTCACACTTTAAGAACATGAACCACAGATAGACTAAACAATTTCTGAAGCCATCAGAAAGATCCTTCTACACTGGGAAAAAAGCTCAGCTGAGCCTTAAGGCTACATCCACACTAGCAAACAGTGCAGATCAGAGGAAGATTTTTAGAGCAAAATGGTTGTCAGTGAGGACCAGAAAGCTACAGTACAAGAAATTTTAATTTTAATTATTTATTTTCTTTTTACTTTGGACTATCTTTTGTTTAACCCCACAGAACAAGTATCTATTTTTCTCTAGAGTGCATCAGATGCAGTTGGTTTACTTTTATTCAAAATGAATTCCAGTTCATGTACTTGAGATAGCTCCTCAACACCAGCAAAAGCATAAACAACGGAATAGATTCCAAGACCTACTTTAGATCCAAGCTCAAATTCAAAGGTAGACTCAGCCTTTGCAATGCCAACTGGACATAGAGCCTGATTTGAAAGTGATGTGGAGCCAGCAGTGTGGTGAGGATAAGGGGCAGAAGCTCCAGTGGAACAAGGTTTTGGGGCACCAGGAGGCAATGATTTGTTTCCCCTTAGCTATTTCCGCATAGCTGTGCTCTGCAGCTCTTGGTTTGCACTCTTGCTGAAAGCACACAGACTTTGCTTCATACCACACATCATATTGTGCATGCAAGCTACCCACATGACAGGCAGTCTTCCAGAGATAACAGCAATCTTCAGGTGATGCCAGCAATTTTTACTGACTGACTGTGTGCGGTGCTCTGCTGAGCCCAGCCACTCAACACAGTCTGCTGAGCAACAAGAAAAAGTCTCCAGCTTTGCTATGCTCTGTCGGCTTTCCTTATTGCTTCCAGAAATTAGTTCTGGGGACTTTGCTGGTACATTTATGTGAAAAGACAATGTACTCTTCAGCTCCCTGATACACATATTAGATTATATTCACAGATCGTGTTCCATGAGAGTCCATGCACATCTCAAGCACTGGGGAGTTTTCCATGCTTCCAGAATACAGAATTCTATGAAGGCAGCAATGTGTAGACTTCCCAAGTCAGATTCTGTGGATTTTTGTGCCTGTGTAATGAAAATGAACACTGAGATATTGCTTGTCATCAGAGATCTGCTGTATCTGTGATGCAAATAATAATAATTGTTGGATAATTGTTCCTTTGTTAGGTTTGCTTTGAATAGATAGACAAGGAGAAAAGATATTTAAAACTAGAGAAAGAGAGGTCAAAACATACTGGAAAAATTCAATAAAAAATTCTGGAAGAATATAGCTTTTATATAAAAGATTTGAGGGAGCAGATGAGTTTGTTGACACATTTAGCTTGAGGGATTGTGCATCATGTGAACACACCATGCCCCTTTTGGGGATTTTGAACTCAGCTAATTTTTAAGTGTAATGTAGACCATGAGAACTCTGGCCCTGAGCACTGTCCCAAAATCCAAGAATTCCCTGGGTCTGGAAACATTCTGAGTGGTCTACAGAGGATTCTGTGTGGATGCAAGGCTTTTTTATGGAGGTTAAAGTACATACTTACTATGTATACATAACTGTTAAAGCTTTTTAAAAAAATCAAAGAATACAGAAGTATCATTTAAAAGTCAAAGAGGATTTAGTACCAAATCTTTACTCCCTTATGCAACCAATTGCTACCTTGTACTTCATAAAATATAGTAGAACAGTTGAACTGCGGGCACCATAACTTGTACTTTGCATCTACCTAAATGTAAAAAGTAATAAATTACAGTGAGTCATCCTAGCTTTTTAACTGGCATTCCAAGTCCATTTGCCTTTCTAATGCATTTTGAAAAAGATAAATGCCAAACACTTAAGCTGCATGTAAGGTTCTCGTTCCTTTATATTAATTCCTAAAAATAAAAATAAAAATGCTTGTGGTCATGCAATTTGATCTTTGAGCCCATGGTACCATAAATCTAGTCATGATTCATTTCCCCTGAAAATAAATATGATCTTTTATTTTAAGATGCAGGACAAAAAGGTTCTTTCTTAAGGACATGAACACCTAATAATCCAAATAGCCACCTAGCCCAGGAAGTAGAGACATTGCTCCTTGGCATGGGTACTCACTGGATACGTGGTCTCCATCCCAGGCAAAAAAGCAAGCTCTTAGTCAGGAATCGTTTGGGCCAGAACGGTGCTATTGTTAGCTCTTTCCTCTCATATGAGAAAAAAAAAATTATGAACAGGATTAAATAGATGTTATATAAAGAAATATCTGTATTCTGTGTCAGGTACTTACTCTGCTTTGAACTTATGTTCTCTGCTTCACAATTGAAACTATTCTTTCCCTTTAACTGAAGTTGCCAAAATACAGTCTTCATCAACATTGATTCAACACATCATCATCTAAAACAAGATGATAAAGCTGGTATTTATATCTGTCAGGGGACTGATTACAGATGATGGCAACAACCATCTCAAAAGGTATAATTCTCTGCCACAGTGTATATCAGTATTTTTCTTAATTATTTTTGACATTTTATCTATTACTCCAAGGACTTTCTCAGAGGGCGGAAATAAAGGGGAAAAATGGGTTTTGTGCCACAGATGAAGAAATACATCTTCTCTAAATAATTCCCAGAAGAAATCTTGGAAATCTTATGGGGTCAGGAAACAGGCAAGAAAGTAGCATTTGTCACCCTTGCTGAATTGGTCATCTAAACTTACAGTACCACTAAAGCTGAGTGAGTTATCTGCTGCTCCTTAGGGAGGGTGAAAAGTGAGGCTAAAGAAGTAGCGGGGGGAAAAAAGCACACTGCGAAAGTATAATCTAAAATACTGCCTAAAGGTTCTGATATTTCAGCCACTTAGCTCCTATTTCCCTATAGCAGATGTGGACATCACTTCTGTTTTCAGAAATCACACATAGCAAAAATGAGGAACTGTACAGATGAAGTTATGGCAAGAATAAAAGTTCACCAAGTTTAGGGCAAGCAAATAATGTCTGAGAGGGACTCAGAGAAAAACATTCAGCTGAAGAGCAGTACAGATGCAAGAGAAGTAGACAATGATCACCATCTACAGGGAATATTAAGGGAGGATGAGTGACAGGCAACCCATAAAGCCAAAAGAAACCTTGAAAAAAGCATGTGAAAAAGCTTGTTACAAGTCACTGCTTTTGACATGAGTTTGATGCAGGATGGACAACAGTGCTACAAAAAACAACTTGTCATATATCTCTAGAAAAATTTCAAGCACAGTTGGCTGCTCAGTTTAAAGACACCACTATTAAACTCAAGATAGGTAAAACAGGCTATAATAGACATGTACCTTCTGTTTTTATCTTAAAAACCTATGAACACTGCAGCCATTTCAGAGTAATACACAACTCATCACTTGGCTTCCAGCCTTGGAGCTAGTTTCTGTACAGTCTTCTCTCATCCTCTGAATCTTCCAACATCCCATGGTGATGACCCACCAGCATGAGCATGGTTAGCAAAACACAAATTTTACATAGTTATTGGTCCTATTTTATCTTGCATTACACAAATACAAATAAAACCAATGGCACTCCATGGAAGCTCCTACAAGTGGAAGTGGATTGTTATGTATAACTGAGTTTGTAATATGGACTACTTACGACATGTCAGGACCATGTGAATTATTCTGTATTTAACAGAATGAAACATCTATCTTTCAGATATTCACTAGTTATGTTAAGGTGGTTTGTCCTTAATTTACGCTCCATCAGAAATGAAAACTCCTTTTTTCCTCTACATCTTGTGTTGGCTGCATGGTGGCCTGCCTTTAAGAAGGCATTTACTGCCTACTCTCAGAGATAGTAGAGGAAGGGTGAGTGATTTTCATGCTCTGGCACTCATTGTAGGCTGTTTAATTTGTCAGGACTACTAGGCCATGGTTTTGTGCTTTGACAGGTTTTTGTTATTCCTGCTAATCCCATTTCTGTTGTGTAATGTGCGTGGCAGCATCTGGTGACAACAGAATAGAACACCTAATTGTGAATGAATACAGAGAGCCCTGTTCTGCCACATTGCCTGTTGCACTATTTTTGCATTTTTATGGCTGAGGGTGGGCTTCCAGGAGCTGCAAAGCAGACAGCCCATCGTTGTAATCAAATTTGCCATTTGCATGTGTGTGTTCTCAGCAGCCTTTCCTGTTTCTACAGCCCCCAGGATTCCTCGGGTTCGGTTTTCTGGCTCTCTCTTCTGGATGGAGAGGATGATCTTAAGTATTTATTAAACAAATTCTCTTTTACTATTAAGCCACAATGTAGAACTGACAGTTTTAAGTGCATTTGGGTGTCACTAAAAGGAGCAGTATGTGAGGAGGGCCAATGCAGTAGCTGCACAGCTGTCACTGCCTTCACCCCTCCTATGGCTTAATTCACTTGCTGGACACAGGGACCCAGCCTGTCCTGGTGCCTGGGGTTAATACTCTCCAGGTGCAGGATCCTGCATTTGTCTTTGCTGAGTTTCAGATGCTTCCCCTCTGCCCACCTGTGCCCTCAAGCTCCCTCTGAAGGGCTGCACAGCCCTCTGGGTGCTGCCCACTCCTCCAAGCTTTGTGTCATCAAATTGCTGAGGAGGCAGCTGGCCCTTCAACCAAGCCATTGATGGATAGGTTAAACAGTAGTGGGCCCAATCTTGAGCCTTGGGAGACACCACAATTGACAGACAACCAACTACACTCTGTGGCAGTGATTAAAATCCTCTGGGATCTGCCACTCAGCCAGGTCTCAATCTGCCTCACTGTCCACTTACCCAGTCCACATTGCCACTGAGTTTAACTGCAATGACATTGGGAGAGCCTGCTGAATTCAAGGTAGACAGCATCCTCTGCTCTCCCCTCATCCACCTTGGAAGCTGTTCTATCACAGAAGGCAGCCAGGTTGGACAGGCAAGATTTGCCTTCAGTGAATCCATGCTGACTACCGATCACTTTCTTGTCATTCATGAGGATAGAGATGGCCTCCAGAATGAGACACTCCATGAACTTTCCTGCCCTTTTTGAGCTCCAGGGACACATTTGCTTTCTTCCAGCCCTCAGGCACCTCTCCTGATGGCCACGACCTTTCAAAGATGATGTGAGTGGCCTCTCTGTGCATGGGCACAGCCCATCAGGGCCCATGGGCTTTGGGATCTCAAATCTGTGTAGATGTTCTCTAACCCAATCCTCCTAGACCAAAGAACTTCACATATTTTCAGCTTAGATTCTTCTCCGCCACAAGCATTAGTATTGCAAAACAAGACTGACAAAATTCACTGCCCACATCAATCTTGCAAGAACTTTCAAAAGATTAATTAAAACAAAGCTCTAAAAACCAAGAGATCTGAAGTATATGAATCACAACATCAAAAAGAAAAACTTTAAGGAGAGTGTTCAGAATTTTAAATTAAAGTGCAAGCTTCAATTTTCTCCTGGTACCGCTTGGTGCAATTTGCCTCCCAGAAAACAACACAGCTCTTCTGTATTTACCACAACAATATGGAATCAAAACACAAAATCTATTGGATGCAGAAGCCAAGTAAACATGTAAAGCTGATATAAAATGTAACACAATTCTCATAAATTTTTCTAACTCCTCTGTATTATAGGATGTTGAATTTATGAAATTTTAAAAAGGTGGTCAAGCAATGCAGCAAATATGAAAGCTGTTTCTGGACTAAGCATGAGACAGCATACAATCCACACATAAAAATAAGATCTTGTCTTACGCTTCTTCTTATCAGGTACAGTTCAATTCTAAACTGAGTTCTAAGAAACATAAGATTGTGTGAAAGCAAAAATATTTATGTACAGTATGCATACAGAATGGACAACCAAAGGAGAAATGTTCCTCCTTATCAAACACTTGTATTAGATGTATCCTTCTGAGCATCTGTGGACAAGTTCCCCAGAAAAGATGCCTTTCATCAACTATAGGAGCTGTTATTCGTTATCATCATCTGTTTATAATCAATGAGAACAGTTGGATGCTCAGCAGTCTTGAAAATTGAACCAATTATTTAGGTCAGTAGTTTTTAACCTTTTTCTATTTGTGGACTCTTAAGCATTTTCCAGTGGATGTGAGGCACTGTTCGAAATTTTGCTCATGTAGATAGCTGTCACTTTCTTTGGCACTTACAACAAACTGTCTGGAATTTATCCCTTCCCTTTCATCTCCTTATGAATATATCCTCAGACTCTGAGCTGAAAAATCCGCAAATCACATTAGCTAAGTACATACATTTTTGGTAAATTAAAAAAAGACAGGGACCTGTATCCACGTGTTTTTAAGCACCTTGACAAACTAAGCAAACAAAACTTTCTCAGTTTGAATCTGTTATTTTGATTATAACCCAGGGAAGGTGCAGATCTGCAGACAGTACTCTCCACTGGCACAAGCAGTTGCTGCTCAGCTTCAGGAAATGTTCCCTTTCCCTGGTCTCCATCATGTGCCAGCACGTGTCTCTTTTCTGATCAATGAGCAGTGAGACCAGGAGTGATGAGGGAGGGACAAGCATCTTTAACTTAGAATTGCTACCAAAAATACTTTAGTGACACAGCAATCCTTAACTTTTGTGCTACAACCCTCATAAAACTTGTGAACATAGTTTTGAACACAGAGTGATGGAGAAGAGCAGAACACAAGCATGAGCACCCTAATTCGACCATAGCAGCACAAATTAAAATGTCCCAGAGGTGACTTTACATTCTCAAGCATGCATTATAGCCAAGCAGAAAGGCCTGGGGCTGCCTTGGCAAGGGGCTCTGACTGAGGTCCAGCAACAGGAGCTTCTGGAGTCCCACCTGAAGGTGCTCCCACCATGGCTGGTGGGCAGTCACAGCAGAAACTGCTTCTGGTGCTTACACCACTTGTGAATATTGCTCTGCCCAGACACATCACTGTGTCAAAGGAGAGTCACTAGAGCAAATCCAACAATCACACATTCAGCAGAGATTTCTTTGTAAAATATTTCTGATGTCTTTTTGCTATTTATTCTAATTATTATAGTTACTGGGATATGCAGCAATTACATATATTTGACCTAATCTCCCTTAGATTACTGTTCTGCAGATAAATGTGCACAGCCAGTGAAGAGAACATGGAAAGAGCCACATTAAACAGAACAGGCTCCTAAGGCTCCAAAGCAGCTCAGCCTCTCCCCTCAGTTTAGGTAATGAAACCGTGTACCCAGGTCAGTTCGGTGGAGACTTTGGTAATGCCTGATGCAAGCACTTTGGGAAATGCTCTGAACCAACAACTGACAAAATACTTTCAAAAAAATAACTGCTAAAAAGTTGCCTAAAATAAAGAAAGGTTTGGGAGGAGGTGTGTCCCTTCCTGGTTTTAATGAAAAAAACCTTTAGTCCAGACTACTGTATTTAAATTAAATCTATTTGCTTTTTGCACAGTTTGAATAGATGCTTTTTAATTATTGCTAATTGTTTAAGATATTGTTGTATCCCCCTGAAGATTTAAACTGAATAAATTTAATTCTTTTAAAATATCCTTCAGCTACAGGCAATAAAGTAAGAAGCCCCATAGGTATGGCAGTAAAAATAACCATAAAGGCATAAGCATTTAAATGAGGAGAGCACGGAATACTTCCCACTAGACTGAAAAAAAAAAAAAAAAAAAAAAAAAAAAAAGTGAGAGAGAGTAAAGAGAAAGAAAAGAAAAGAAAGAAAGAAGGGGGGGTGGGGGGGAAGCTATGTGTTTTGGAGACACAAGAACCAAACCATGAAACACACAGTTGAAACATTTAGGATGACTATGAAAAAGGTCTATGTTCACTTGTTAAGGAATGCGCTAAGGCAGACTAAAGCATATGAATGGCCCTTTCACAGGTCACAGATTCTATTCAGTTCTTGGACATTGTTATTATCCGACAGAAATAGATGGGCCTAATTAATATTCTGGACATACCTGAGAGAACATTCTTAAGGAAATCATCCTATGGTGGTTTGGGTTTGTTGTGTTTTGTTTCTTGTTGGGTTTTCATGGGTTCTCTATGCTTTTTGGTTTTGTTTTTAACAAACAGGAAATGTTACAAGTAGCATCTGGTTAAAAAACTGTGAGCATAATTTTGGTGTTAAAAGTTAAATAGAGTCTACTTCTGAATGTACTTGTTTATGCAAAGACTTGGAAGTTTTTTTTTATTTTAGTAAACAGTTTTGCCATGTAGATTAAAGCTGAACTGCACAGTCATTTTGCAAGCAATTATATTCTTGGCACTTTTCTGAACATAATATAACAATTACCACAGCAACTGCATTTTATCAGAGCACTCCAAGCATGCAGCAGGTTAATATCAGTTTTCAGCAACTTCAGATAATATTTCTGAGATGCTAATGTTGGGCAGCTTCAAATGAGCAAACAGCTTCTGATATGGACTGAGCTCTGGTCTTTTAAGATAATGTGGTTATATAGGCCCCAATCTTATATGTAGTGGGACCACTGTCCCCCTTATAAAATACTGTTAAACTTGATGGGAGCCTGTGCAAACAAGCCCAAATGCAGGGCCAGTTTCATGGCAAGAAGGATAGACTGATTGAAAGGTCAGCTTTCCAAAGAGCACGGCATGCTGCACAGCTGGGCTGGCATCTCGGTGCTCCCACTGCCTAATGTGGGACAAGCTGCCCCCCTGCACAGCTTCTCCATTTACCCCACAGCCTTTGCAAGAATCAGTTACTCACTGATACTCACTGGTATATCCACTGCCCTAAAATGATTTTGTTATTAGTCCAATCTACGCCGAATTTTAAAGATATGTGGCTTGGTTTCAGCTCCTTGACTCCTGCTAAAAAAATCCCAAAAAAAAACCCATCACATTTTTTGTTCCCCTCACTGCTGACCCTTGTGACAGTTTTGCTGTTGACTTCACAGAGAGCAGAAGTAGGCCCCAAAAACACATAATAATCCTCCAAAGTCATCCAAGCTTTGTCACTGCATTCTGAATTCAGAACACTGCTTCAATACAGTGACTTGTTCTCATCTTAAATGTCTGGATGGCATACAAATATAGATAAAAGTAGATACTAATTATCACATCTATTCTCAAGGCGTGCATGGAGGGAGGCAATAAAGAGGAGGGGAAGTTTGTGGGTTACTCCCACACATAAATCCTCTATGTGTCAATGGGTGAATAGACACTACTTTAGTCTATTGTGCAAAGCTGTTTCTAAACAACAATAAGCTGAAACAGAGAAGAAACTATATTAGAAAGGCAAATATCAAAATACATCACTACTAAAATGCCTGCAGGTAATCACGTAATTCAATTCTGTAGTGCATCCAGAAACAGGAGTCAAGATTTTTGTACTCAAACCTTAATATGGCATATGTGGAAAAAAAAAAAAGCCCATTGAAATAAATAGACCTATTCATTTCAGAGACAGTGAAAAAGAGACCAACTTTCTTTGTCTCGCCACTTTAGAGCCCCCTGATAGCATTTTCCTTTTTTTATTGTCTTTTAGATATAGATGCCCCTCTGCTTAAGTATCACCAAAGCTACTAGTAACAAATACCTAAATATATAACAGATGCATAAGTGCATCTTGGGATAAATACATTATGGACAATTAACTGTCATCATACCCCTCAATTACATTTTCACCCGCTCCTGTAGTGTACACCTGTGGCTTGTTAGTACTGCAATAAGTATTGGAAAGCAACTCTAAGGTTCAAAGGTAGCGCTGCTAAAATCTGCTTTCCTCTTTTTTCTTAAATGTGTACTATATAAAATGTGAAAACAGAGAAACAAACAAGAAAAAAAGGACAGTACCTTTTTGTTTGCTGGCTGGTACTGTCGATCTAGTGAAATTTTTTCACTTTCCTGTTACATCACACAGGAAAGACCATTTGCCTGAAATATTGGGCCTGATTCTGAATTCAGAGTAATGTAGAAATCTAGTAATCTCTGTAGTAATCTCTGAATAATGCAGAAATTAACCCAGGGAAACAATCAAAATTAACTTTAGCACCATTTACAACATTATTGTAAATGTCATTTTCTCATCTGTGAGGGAATAACATAAGGACCACATACATAATTTGAGAATATTTTGTAAAGTACATTGTTTTCAGCAAAATGTAAAAGAACTTGTTAGAATTATAACTAAAACTGATACTTAGGTAGGTTGCATTATAATCAAGTCTGCAAGTTTGCAAATTGATATTTGTATAAGTTAAAGTAGCTATTGCATATCCTTACTATAACCATACTTAGATCCATAATAGCTCCTGGAAAGATTATTTATTATTAAACGTGTAAGTAGCATGGTTCAGTAACCTTTGTGTATGACATTGATAGATTGTCTGCAAAGTAAAATATTAAACAAAAATATACTGTACAAATTGTCTTATAATTGTGTCTGAAGGCAAATCCAGCACAGAAGCAGCTCTCTCAGGTCCTATCCCAATGTCATTAACATATTTCTGTGGCTTCTATATTTGTTTATGTATTAGTCTTACAGAGCCACCATTCGAAATTTTTATTCTGATCCTGTACTTTTCCAATCTGATTTATTATCTTCCTCTGTCAACATCTTTGGACTACTGCACTACCTGTTTAGGGAGGGAGCATGGAAAACCAGAAGCTTTCCTGAGCTTCAGGATGAAGATCCAAGGTTCCTGGTGCCTATCCAAGAAAAAACAAGCTGTTAGAACTTGCCAGCTACATTGTCACTGCTTTTCATCTGCCCTTGGTACTGTAAGGTAAATCAGCTGGGAAAACCTAACCTTGCCTCCATTGGCTCAGGAAGATTTAGATGTTTACCTACTCACCAAAAAATTTCAGCAGCAGTTCCTAATACTTTCCCTTTTCCTTTTGGCAATAGAAAGTATATTTTTCAAGTCTTCACGTAGCTTTTTCTCAGATCATTTGCATATGTAAAAAGTCAGTAATTTTTTCTGTATAATGAACAGTGGTGCCAGATGACACCTCTACAGCTTTTTGGCAGCTTCCTTTAATTGTATTGTTTTTTCTTTGCTAGTCTTAAAAAAATTCTGTGAGGGTGAGCTGAATTCTAGGAAGGTCAACAACACCCAGGTATTCACAGATAGCATTCAAGAGCTGTATTTTGTTCTACATCCCCTGTGACTTACCTGAGAGACACTGAGAGGCTGGAAGCTGGCCTCCAGAATTAATGAAGAATATTGCAGGTGCTTATTTATAGGCAAGAATCAAATGTGCCTGGTTTGACCAACAGTGACTCAGGGATTATCAAACAGCAATATTTCAACGTGTTCAAGCAGCCTTTTGCAGAACTGGGTTAACTCACTTAATGATAACAGTGATTGGCCAGTCAGCATAAGCTGTGATGAGTTATACCATCTTACTTTGCTAAATCCATGGTTTCAAAAGAGTTTAATCACAGTTGCATGACACAAAGCCAATGCTTTGCAATGACTGTCAGCCAACTTGTCTTTTTGCAATCACATATGAACAAAATATCATTAAGTGGACCCTAGAAAGAGCAAGAGAAGAGACATAAACACAGATATTTGAAAACTGTTAGCATTAGCTATGGGGAAAATACTCAGAAACAGGAGAGGAAATACTTGTTAAATTGAGAAAAACCTTTCTGATACATGCTGCGTGCAAATCCTCTGATGTTTGGTGCTTCGTTGCATGTCTGAAAAATCTAGAGACGATCAAACAGCAAAAAAATGCATTACAAAGAAAAATCCTGCGTGATTCAGGAGCTGGACAGGATGACCTAATAGGACACTCATTTCTAGCAATTTTTTCCTTGTAACAAAAAACATGGCTTTCCTGTGTAATGATTTTTTTTGTTTGTTTTTTAAAATATTTTTATTTTTATAATTTTTTATTTTTATAGTTTAATTTTTTTTATATTTTTATAATTATAATATAACTTAATCTAAAAACATCCTTAGTGTTTTAACTTCTTAAATGATGATAGGAAACACCCTAACTTCTATTTTCTACACATTTTCATTGACTAGCCAGGGAAAAATTAGTATCAGTAGCAATTACATTGTTCTATAAATGGCCTGAGCAAAATCTCATAACAAATCCGCAGTGTAGTCGGAACTCATCTGTTCTTTTCACTTCCTACTTTGCAGATGAGACAGTCTCAAAAGACTGGGTAGACTGAAGACTGGTTGGACAACTCTATAAGTGAAGTCTCAAGACTCTTGTCATTCTAGCTGTCTAAATTACTTAAACAGGACTCAGAGGGATTTAAAGGGGAGAAACGACATGACAAACAATTATATTCTAACACACTATTTATAACAATGCCCTTTCAGATTATTGTTCCACTCAGACTGACACATTACTGTAATCCCAGGGATGAATCAAGGGACTTAGAGTTAGATCATGCACAGCTTGTAGGCATAAAAAAAATACGAATAAAGAACTGACATTCAGGAAATATAGAGCGACTCAAGGATAAATTCTGCTGGGATGAGCTTAATTTATCAATGTCAATAACAACGGTGAACACATCGCAAGAATACATGCATATTAATTGAAAATAACTCAGATTAAATCACTGCAGTTTGACATTTTGAGATAGGCACTTTATCTTTTCAAGAAAGAGAGCACTATAAAATCTTTAATCTGAAAACACATCTTAATTGCGTGTTATCACCTCCTAATTGCTTCTATATTATATTAAACATTTTGCTAATTACTAGCCTGATCATGGTGTAAATAGCTTGAGGCTAGAGCTCATAACCAGCTGAAGACAACTGGGCACAATGAGGGCCGCAAAGAAGTTTATCACTTCGGTGTATTATCGAGGACTTCCATCATTATCAGTGTCTATCACTCTTTATCTCTGCTTCCCCTGTGAGATAAAGAAGAGAGACAATAATGTAGATCAGAGGTTGGGTTGCATTTCAGTTAATCCATCTATTTCTAGCTCTAGATTTCTAATATTCCCCAGGGACAGAAGTTGTCTGCCTGCTGCTGTCACTAATCTACTGCTGGAGGAAGGGGCCAGGATGCTATTTGCTCTGCCACGAGCTGGGTAATGGAGGTGCTCCTGGACAGCTGGAGGCACCCCAAACCAAGGGACATGGATGAAATGCATTGCTGTGAGCAATCCACCCACTTAGACTCCAGCCACCGTGTAATACACAGATCATACACAGGGAGACTCTGAGGCAGCAGCTTGGGAATCCATCAGGAAAGAGAATTATTTATGTATAGGTGGTGAAAATGCTCATACAAAACTGCCAGGTGACCCAGCAATGCAGGCAGTCACTGGGGCAGCAGCTAATCATTCAGGTACAGCACTTGTTTAAACAATTACTGTCATAGAAATGAGCTGAGCAAAACGTAATTGTTAGGAGTTCTTTTGAAAGAAAAAAAAAAAAAAAAAAGCTGTCCAACATCAGATTCAAGAATTAAGAGGCATTTGGGGTTGCAAGGTAAAACACATCTTAGTAAAAAATTACTTGTGCTTCCCAAAGAAACCAGCCTTAAGTAGGAATAAATCATCACAATGGTAAACAGCTTTTCTCACTGTCCCCTTGGCAGAACATAATTCTAGCCAGGGCAAAGACGATGTGACAATGTGCAGCCTATGAATTTTACTCTCTGTGTTCAAAATTAAATTTTGACTACATCTACTTTGTCAGGGCTTGCTGTAAGATGCCAGAGGCCCAAGTTTATCTCTGTTAATAAAAGATTACTTTTTTATCTGTGGCTACAACAAAGGCTTTCTGCCTTGAGCTTCATCTGCTAGATGGATAAACCTCACAACTTTTACAGAGTAAAGTCAGGCAGGAAGAAAGTAGACTGCAAATGAGGGAATATGAAATATGGATGAATTTAGGCCTGAGTTATGAGGTGCAAAAGCAAAATATTCTCAGCTCCAAGCTGTTTTTTCTGAGGAAATCTTCTGACCTCCCCACAGAAAGGGAAACTTTATTGATGGGATAAGTGACAAGAGGTGCTGTCACTGCTTCACCCTTTACCTTCCAGAATCCCCTGCTTATACCTCCTAGACTCAGCTGTGGGCTGTTTTTTTTTTTTTTTTTCCACTCCAAGGACAATATCCATCTCTCTTCACCAAGGCTTCTATTTTTCAGAAGCAACATAAAATAATTTAGAGAAGTGGATAGTGTCCCTGTCCCTGGCTAAGGGGCTGGAACTAGTGATCTTTAAGATTCTTTCTAACCTAAACTATTTTATGATTCTATGGAATAAGAAGGGCTAACAGCAGCCCTTTGCATTGCCTGTGTCCTCCTCACTCTTGCTGCTGCAGTTGCTGCTCAGCTCCCAGGGTCTGTCCCTGTCCTCCCCTGGGCTGTTGCATCCCCTGGGCTGTCCCATCTCTGCATCACTCTCCTGTGGCAGCACGATGGATCACTTTTGTGACTTGAGCTTCAGTATGACATTGACAGGGATCCAGGGCTCTGAAAGACTTTGTGTCAAAGCTTGAGAAACCGGGCTCCTTGTTAAAAAAAAAAAAAAAAAAAAAAAGAAGAAGCATGAAATACAGCACAGCTATCCTGAAGGAAGCAATGATGCACAGCTGTTTTATTGCCTGGTACAGGTAAGACATTTTAGGGAATATATTCTGTCTTTTAATGAGCCTACAGCAGAAGGCCCTGGATTTATCTCAGCTGCCAGGATCCTCTCACTCTTTCAGGTTCCCATTATCTTTCTCTGTTTCCATCCTTCTTTGTTCCTAGGCTGTGTCTATATAAAGTGCCTTACCCTTTCTCTTCAGCTCCTAAGCAGTTTTTATGTGTCTATGTTGTCCCCAAGAATTCCTTAATTTGCCATCTCCATGTTATGGCTATGGGAAAGCCAGACTGGATTCTTGTCTTCCTTTGCAGCCCAAGTGAGGAGAGGGAGATATTTCCCAGTAGGATAAATATTCTGCCATGACAGCTTGGTGCAAGGCTGGGCCCCTGTATGGTGGTGAGTGGTTCAAGAGGACACACAGGGATGCACACAGCTCAAAGGAAAAGCTGTACCACACAACACACAACTCTTCCAAGGGCTCATTTCTGCAGCTGTATTTTAAGCTCATGCTACAGATGAATTTTATGATATTTGCTTGTTTGTGTTTTCTCCTCTGTGTTAGCGTATATTATCTCCACAGACACTAATTCTTGATATAAATGATGCTAAGCAGTAAAGTATGGTCCATTAACTTGATTTTTAAAAGTATCTAAAATTTACGCAGTGATTTAAATAATAATATAAATTATATTAAGTATGTGCAGCAGCAGAGGGTACGGCCTCCTAAACAGAATGAATTTCTCCTTGGAGAGCACTGATTAGTTCATTTTTCCTAATGAATCTTTCGTTATAGTCAGAAGTTCCTTTTTTTCCCCCTCACTGTCTCACTTATGAAGCATGCATATGTATATATGTATGTTCCATTTATATATTTGATAGCTAGATTAAGTAGTATCCTACTTCACCTCCAGAAAGGGCACAGCACTTCTCAAGGAGGCAGCTGCATTTCTTAGGTGAGGGAAACTGAGGCCAAGGCATCTCACCCACAGGTCCTTGACCTCTTAAATCCATAGGCCAGGCACTTCAAAGCATGAAATTCATGGCTAAAGTCCACTCTGCAGGAAAGAGGATGAATAATGCTGCTTCTCTCAGCAAAATTCATAGTTGAGGCCAATTAGAAAGTGTTACCTGTTAAGACTGATGGAGTTATTATTGCTCCTGCCCTGTCAAAAAACCGCAGCAGATGGTTTTGCACTGCCTCCTCCAGTGCCTAGAAATGCCCCCCTGCTCCAGCTCTCCCCTCAATCTGTGTATTCCCCAGGCAGGGTGAAGGAGAGAGAAGTCCCCCCATTTCCTCACAAGTGCTTTACGTGCTCCTGGAAGACAGGCTGCCATCTGCCTAATGAGCTTTGGAGCAAACTGCTTTTAAGACAACTTTCCTTTACCTGCGGCGAAGCTCCTTTGGTGGCTGTTCACCAGCACCCCGGTCATTTAGGCTGCAGTTTAAGATGCATCACAGTTGTTGGCTTTTTCCCCTAGAAATATCAGTGTAGGTAGTGCTTTCCAGTAAGTGGACATTAATTCATGCTGAATTACCGTGGGATTCCCAAGAAACTACATATGAATACTGAAAGAAATCATTATGATTAATGATATAATTTATATGTGCATGTTGATGAAAGAATCATAATCTAGAGTAAATTAGTAGAGATTTATGTACTAATAATTTTGTTGTGCTCTAAGGTCCAGATGAAAACCAACTAAGTGATGTTGTATTGACAGCAGTTCATATTAGCATATCTTAAAGGGATAGTATAAGAGTATCAAATAAACAATTTCTAATGCATATTAACTCCATTTCACTTCCCCTCCCCCCAAATCTATATTTATGGCATTGAGAGGAATAAGGTTTCATCGCTTTCATCTTCACCTATGTGCCAAAGAGTCAACATGGATGACATGACAAAAATATTTTAACAGAAATAATGGACTTTTAAGAGAGAAGAGTACAGTAGTTTCACATGTATAAGGCGCACCTTTTTGACTGAAGTTTTGATCGAAACCTGGAAGTGCGCCTTATATGCCAGTGCGCATTATATACGGACGAAGTTCGGAAAATTGCCAACCCAGAAGTCTGACCCAAGCCGAGTCCACTCGGCCCCAAGTGGGGCTGGGGCTGCCCCCTGCAGCAGCCCTGGATGGGGCTGAGGGCCAGGCGGGGCCAGAGGCTGGCAGGCCCAGGAGGCGCCCAGGGCCAGGGGCGGGAGGGAGTGCCGGGGCCCTCAGCAAGGGGAGGGCGCCTGGGGCTGCGTTTAAAGGCTTCCCTGGTCTGTGAAAACTGTTTGCAAATCGAGCACCTGACAGTATTCTAATTTATTACTTTGTTGTGCACAGATCCCCGCTTAAAAAAAAAAAAGTGTGCCTTACATATGGACAAAGTACGGTACATTGCCGACAAGCCAGCAGTGCGCCTTATAGATGTGAAATTACTGTAAATGAACAGACCTGATCCATCCACGTGCTCCTGAGTGCACGAAGGCCCTGTGGCTGCTTGCAGGGAAGAGGAGTTCCATGCCTTGCAGCACAGCTGGTGCTGCTCTCCCCAGAGCCTCTGGTGCTGCAGCACCCCACACACCCCAGGCGCCCCACATGGACCTGGCACCTCCCCATGCACAGCACAACCTTCATTATCCCAAATTCCGCCCTTATTGCTCACTGCACACTATGCAGCCCTGGCACTGGGGAGAACAGAGCCCATGGGGTAAATTCATATTTGGTTCCACGCAGGAACACACCAGGACAAGCATCTGTTTTATTGGCAATATTTTTTCAAGTGCTTATTGCATAAGCTGGAGCACACCTGAAGCTCAGGGTAGCGTGGGCCTTTTCAAAACTCTGTGATGCAGAGGTCATGCACCAATGTCACAGAGTCACCTTGTGGGGTTTGAAATGCTTGACGGCAAACATGTAAAGTAAGGGGAATTACTTAATAATCTAAAGAGCTTGTTGTGAATTGTTGTACATTAATCACTACAGCAAATGTTTATAAAATGTATGTCTGAATAATTACTAACTGATCTTGCCTCTGAAATTCTTACGGAAAATAAGAAGTGGAATGTGGTTAAAACTGTCTATTCCAATATATTTTTTAAAACAAGGATAAAATGCTGATCTAGCAAAATCAATAATATGTTTTTTCTAGGGTGCTCTTACTACTTTCAAAATTTTTATTTGAGAACTGGTATAATCTAGTCAAAATAGCCGCATGTTTTTCTAATAAGTTACTTTATCAATCTATAGCAACTCAGCTAAAACTCCTCTCCAACCAGTTTAGAGCTTAAACTGTTTGCAGTTTCCAAGAAGAAAACACTCCCTGAGCTACGTGTCCGAGACTGTAGTGATGTGATCTACCAGCAGCACTACTACTGTACAATAGTAATTTAAACAAGATCCAGAATATTTTCTCCTGTGTCTTCCCTTTTAAGTTAGGTATTTTAACTTTTTGCCACTAGGGACGTAGTTTTTCTGTAGCACAAAACTGAATACTAGAGACAATGTTTAAATTCTATGCAAACTTGAATGTATTTGTTTGTAACAAAGCCTTTTGGAGGAATTAATTCTCTTTTACAGGGACCCAATGTCAATTTACAAAGGAGAAACTACTAACAACAATATTTCTAATGAAAAGCAGACTGTGTCTTTGCATTTTACCTAGCTATGGAACCTGTAGCCATCACTCTGCACTATACAGAATACCTAACTAATTTTCAAAATCCTCACTTAAACCTTAATTCAAGAGAAAGACCTCTTGATCTTACAAAAGGCATTATTGCCGGAGATTAGACTGCTTGATGCTATGTATTGTTCTAGCTGTAGTCAAGAGGGAATATTAATTGAGATGTTCCATGGATTACAGTGTGTATTCCACAGTGGTTCACATGTTTCCTGGTGGTCTTTCCAACAGGAATAGCGCCAGGTTTGTGGAATAATGAGGGGAATAAGACAGATCATTTTGAACCTTAGTTGTTAAGTCATTGTTCTGTTGTGCACAAAAGGTAATGCTTGGTTGATTTCCTTTATTTCTGAGCTGTTCTGATTTTTTCCCTGTGCACCTAATCTCTGCCACTTCCTCTGTGAGTCATCAGCAGCTGGACCCAGTGAAACCACAGGAACTAGCTCCTGGTAAAGAGCTCTAATGGTGCTATTACTCAAGTTCAATTCTCTTTAAGCCTGGTAAAGAAGCATCATGAGTCATATGGTACAGACAAGAGTTCTTTTGCATTTGCTTCTTTAGGAAAATCAAAACCCATGCCTTTCTTTTTGAGAGTGATTACAATGGGTGTCTCTTATACCTATGTCACTCTGCCTGTCCTTTGCAGGAAGGATGAAGTGTCATTTTCTTTTCAAGTCCTCATTATTTTTTCTTGCACTTACTAGTTGCACTGCCTATAATTTAAAAACAAGATCTTAAAAATAAAGCAAAACAAAAATTCCCCACCATTTAGCTGTGTCCTTTCTGCTCATTTTCACTGCACAGAAGTGCAATGTGGTTCACACCTCTGATTCAGCTGATTTGATTAGTTGTTGCTGCCATACACCTGCTGCTGTCCCTGCAGTAGTCTGTATTTGTGGCAAACATTCCTGCTGTCTGACAGAACAGGTGGATATTGTATAGGAGATTGAAAAGAATGGATGAATGGTAATTGTTCTGCATCCCTGCTTACACAAACTCAGCAAAAGTTGGGTCTATAAAATGAGTCTCATGATTTGCCTTCAGTAAATAGAGTGGTTGGGCATCTCATTTTAAACTAAAGCCTAATTTTAAACTGTAGAAGAGAATAACCTACTCAGATGAACTTTACAGTGAGATGACTGGAAAGATTTTATAACCTTTGTTCATTTCTGGTACTCAGGCATTTCTATACCAGACAATTTGAAGACTTCAGAGAGCTCTGGGGGATCTCTTTGACTCTTCGTAGGAGTTCCTTTCCTCTCCTTCAATTAAAATAAGTCATTCTTAACATTTAAAAATGGTCCTTATTAAAAGAATGTCTCAGTTATTATCCTCTCAGACTAGCATTTTGCCTTCTGATGAAGGCTTGCATGCTGGTTGAAGGAGGTTTACTTGAATTGTAATGCAAAGCTGCTCAGGGATGGATGGTCTGTGACAGTCTGTAACTCTGGGCACCAGGAAAAGAAATGGAGTCCATTGTTCTGCTTATTGAACAGACTGAACTACGTGGCAGACAACAGAGATCCTCTTGCAAAGTGGACAGGCACCTCTGAGCATATGGGTCTTTGAATTATTCAGACATGAAACAGGGAAGACCCTGAAATCCCACATCTTTCCAAGTCAAAAGTATTTCAGTGGAAATCCCAGGGACAGTGCAAGTAGCATTTAATGGGTGGGGAGAAATGGAGAAACCAAATACATAAAATATGAAACCTCCCAAAGAGAGGTAAAATTACACTGCAGTTTCTAAATCAGATTGTTTGTTTATTAGCACAGTTGCATTTTGAGGGATTAAGAGCTTCAATACAGCACTCCCAAGTTGAAATCCACATAGCACAAGTGATATGCAAGGATCTGCCCCCTAACATGTGAGCCTGTGCAGAGCTGCAGGCTGAGGCTGCTGTCACCACAGCTCTGGTGGCAGCACTTGGCAAGAAAAAGTTTGAAAATCATAGTCCAGGGGACTGAACAGTTATCCTCTTTTTCATTCAAGATATTTTTTAGGCAAATAGTGTGCCTCATCTAAAACACATGTATTATCCTTCCAGTTTGAAGTAAACCAAATATTTTGATGTTTTCATACAATAAATGTCATCTAAATACCAATTTGGCAGCAGTGCCAAGATTTAAAATTGTTTACTTCTGCCTATTTCTCCAGCTAGCTATTAAATTTGTAGCAGATTGTAAATCATAGTTCTGTAGAAGAAAAATCCAACAAATATTTGAAGACAATATTGTGTTCATTTTTAATGTGCACATCTGACCTGCTGTGCGATGGAAGAATGTATTTTTCTAAAGGCAGGAATGAGATAAAATTTTACACAGACTGTGATTCAACATTTTGAAAGTTTCCACAAAGTTTTATGGCATCAATTGAAGATTAATATTTCACTAAACTACTTTCATGTGCTATCTTTAGAATGATTAATTAGATACTTTACTTCAGGTTTTATCTTTTATCTACACAGACCACATTAGTGCTTTGGAATCAGGCTACTGATGATTTTTCAGCTCTCAGGTACATAAGAGAATAGGATGGAACCAAACAGCTTTCAGTTTTCATCCAGTTCTAGCAGATGTACTTGATTTATAGTAGAAGCTGGTTTCATATTCTTAAAAATGTTGTAAACAATTTGCAGCTGCTTGATTTTTTGATGCCATCATAAATATTCATGATAATTTTTCAAGATCTACAAAGATAAGGTGACCTTAGACAAAAAAAAAAACCAACAAAACAGACTTGGATGGTACAGAGTAAGTCATCGCTATTTCACCTTTCTAAGAATTACAGAGACAGCTGCAAAGTCTGTACTTGACATCACATGCATGGCTTCTGGAAAATGCTTTTCAACGTATTTTAAGCAGAACTGATGAAAAGCCACTGCACTAAAGCTATGCTAGCAGAGAGTCTGATAACACAGATTGGCATAAACGTAGAGGCCTGGCAAAAAGTCACTGTGTGTGTAATCAATAATGCTGAATGTGACTTTTAATTACCTTAGTAAATGTTTTTCAGCATGTCATAGCACAGTTCTCTGGCCATAAGAATGGAAGGGAAAGTGAATGACTGCTGGAAAATGGATGGAGGTATGAAAGAAAATAAGCAAAACAGGCAAAGCTGTTTGTAAACCTATTCTGTTTGAAAACCTATTAATTGTTCAGCAAGTAAAAATGGCAAAAAAGCCTAGAAAAATACTATGTTGTGTGATATCTTACTGCATGATAGGATACTGTGTTATCATAATTGTACGTAACTAATATTTTGCTCAGCCCTCAGCAAACTCCTCTGTTTTGCCCCTTGAGATTTTCTTCTTCAGCATTTTCACACACTATCTGAAACAGGTATGTTGGTGTTTCAGGTGAAATTTTTACATTTTTTTAAGACTAACTAACTAAGAGTGTATATGGAGACAGTAATCGATCAGTATCACAAGACAGTTAGATAAGCCAGGGATGGGAAGATAGGGGGCCCTGACTAATATGAGGTATAAGAAAATACTTGAGGAGGTGAAATAATTCCACCCAGGAAGATGCAGGACTTTGAGGGGGTTGATCTTCAGTGGCATAAATTGCTTAAAGAGATGCTGAATTACACCAAATTGCATTAAACACTTGGGTCATCTAATATGTAATTTAAACATGGCCTATGTGACTCAGATTTCTAATGATACAGCTCAGCAAATAATGACTAAAAATGACACTCAATGGCAAAACCCCAAGATTTGTCCCCAAATTCATAGCACACATTTCCTACTAACACATTGAATCCACAACAAACTTTTTTCCTGGAGTATTTGCAATGTTTAAATAAATAGCAGGTAATATTTTCTTAAGTACACATGTGATTTAGAAATCCATGCCCCATTTTTTAAATTGAAGGAAAATGTTTAAAGTGATTTCAAAGGGATTTAGGTGATGAAACACCATAAAAAGGATCCTACCAGGCTCCTCTTACATTCAGCATCTGACCATAAGTGCTTAGATGTCCCTTTGAAGGTCAGTGAGATCTAATGTACTCAGCATCCAAGCTGCTTTCACAACTGTGAATTAGACCCCTAACTATCATAAGCAATTTTGAAAATGAGATCTAGCAAAATCCTGTGGACATGTTAGGTCTAGTAAGGGTATCTGAAAGACTCACCTGTAAGTCCTAAGAGCTTTAGGAACCCTTGAAAAAATCCCTTATTCTTCACATATCAACATCAGATATAAACTGAATATAGTCCTATAAACAGAAAATACAATGCAAGTTATCTGGGTTTTAATGTTTATTCCCAAATTAGCAGTCTGAAAGAAAAGGTAAGAAAAATCCAAATAATTTCAGAATAATTCCACACACTCAGAGATGTCAATGTCATATGGCTAGCTCAGAAGCACAATGAAAACTGCACCACAACCAACTCCACAAACATTATCACTACTGCTTTCAGTTTTCAGAAAGCTTGTATTGAGGCTAATGCCAAAACTTTAACTCCGGAAAAAGACATGAAGGATAATCTACTAAATAGAATTAAAACAGGTTTATATTTTGATGTATTTCTATATCTTTTCTAATATGAAGACTTTTAAGACAAGACAATGACATATGTGCTACACATCCAGCTGATTAATCACCTTTATAGGATGCAATATCCTAATGTGAAAAGTCTAAATTTCTTTATTTTCTCTCTTTGACTTTAATACAATTTTTATAATGCCTGTAAGACCTGGAGAACTGCTGCACTAAATTAAAGAAATATATTTTCCAAGTCAATTATTTGACTGTGGATATCGGAATTTTCATGATCGTTCACAGTATCTAGACAACAGAACGATCCAAAGAAAGTATTCATTATCAGCAGAAAATTAAGGGAACATTTCTGCTTGATTCTCCATGCAAATATTAGTCAGGTCAGCCCTATCCCTCTGAGGATGCTCTGGATGATGGATACATTATTTGTTAATGCTTCCTTTATTAGGCAGCATGAGGCATTTGGGTAGATATGTGGTCACTGTGAAACCATGTCCAGGTCCCTTCATGATTTTTCCCCTTAGGAACCTAAGCCATACTTCTATGAAAGCTACTTTTGGAGCACAGAGAGGGATTTTATTTTAAAATTAAAAAAAGATTCAAGCCTGATTCACAGCAAGTCACATCCTTTCTACATTTCACAGACATGACATGTCATTAGGAAGTGGTGCTACTCTGGGTTACATTGGCATGTCATGTTACAGCATGTTAGAAATCATGATGTGCTGACATAACCATGCAAGACCCTTATCCAATGGCAAATTAAATCCTGGCAGTTAAGAAAGAGGCATGTTTAGATCTCAGCACACATATTCTGCATATATCATTATCTGCACAAGCAAAGTGTAAAAGATTGGAAAAAACCACAAAGGAAATAGTGCAATTATGAAGTTAGGTCATGCTTTACTCAGCATCCATCCAAATTCACATCTCAGTCAGCCCTTATGCACACACATAATAGTGAGCACAGCCCCTAATTGATCATGTATGCAAAACAAACCTCAAAAATACAGAAATAATTATTTTTAAACACTAGAAGAAAACTGAATCACTTTTTATTACCTCCATGGCTGATGCAGTTGATCCTTATATTTCATTCTTTCTCAGCTTTTGGTGTGCATTAACATCTGGGACTCATCACGCTGTCCGGCATTTCAACAAGATGATGTCACTGGTGCCAAATACTTTGACAAACATGGCTACTGCATAAATCTGAAGAACAGAAAAACCAGACAAATTATGTTTATGATTAGAGACAAAATGAGTTGTTTGTACCATGAGTTTAAGTATGTTAAACACAGACTTGTTTCCCAGAAGGAAGACATTGACTGAAAACTGTAAAAACCAGAAATTTTTTTTCCCTCTCTCTTTGAGAGTCTGGAGGAGCTTTTGATCTTCCAGGGTCTGTTACAACCTTGGGGAAGGTTAAGTTAACCCTTTGAACAAACATTCCTACCAGCATCCAATTCACACAAAGTAACTTAATCACCAGCTAAATTGAATTCAAAGTGCTCTAAAGAACATGAACTGACATAACTCAGCTCTGATGACAAGGGAATGAAAATGGTTGAATTTGCTGTCGAGATGCACTGAGGGGCCCAAACCCTTGGTTCCAGCTTTGGAGACAGCAGGCACTGTGATTTTGTTGCACAGAGATGTTTGGCGCAGAGATGCTGAGGTGCAAGTCTGTCCTTTCCCACCCCGCTGGAGCAGCAGAGGTGACAACTGCAGAAAGTGCCTCAAATGCAGTCCCTTCTCCCTCCTTTGGAGGACAAATTGCTTTCTCATGCTTTTCTTCCCGTGCACCCATCTGAAACCCAGCCAACCTTTTCAAGAATTGTTTTGTTAAAGTCATAATTCAAAATGGAATTATTGAATTCAGTATTGGCCATTACTACCAAGAATCCATAAAAGCAGCATGACTTTACCAGTCTGACATGGCAGGGATGCAGGAGACTTCAAGGACACAGGTTTATGAAGCACAAAAGGACAAGCTCTGAATTCCTCTGCTGCCATCATACACTGACTGTTACAGGAGTTGTGATCAGTGGCTTCTCCAAAAAGACTGTAAACAAACGAGGGTGATTAAAGGAGGCACAGAAGCACCAGTTCTCGTTATCAGGCCTAAACCTGGCACTGCAGCATTTCCAAGGGGTGATAATTGCACGGGGAATTTCTGTGACATAGACACTAATTCACATTACAGCCAGCTTAATCATGTAACCTCCAAACGACTGCAAGCAATATGGGATGTACATAGCAAGGTATGCTTGCTACCCAAACAGGCATACAATGATCTTGGCTCAGACTATCGGTCCCTAAATAGATAGTAAGATATTCAACAGAAAGATGTATTTCAGCTATCATACAAAAGGAAAGATGAGACTCTGGATTATATGGCAAATAACCAAAACAACACAACGAAGATGTCAGATAAGGATTTGAGTCTTTTAATCACACTTCTAATAGAATTCAAATTATATTAAGTCACCCATCATTTATTATGCCAGACAGAGTGCAAGTTCAAATATTAAACTGAGGAATTATTAACTCAGCTTTCAGCTGGCTCTAAAAGCTTTCATCTGCACTTGATATTGGTGAATACTTTCGCACCAGCTACTATTACTTTCAGCCCTCGGGTATAACATCTTGCACACAGAAGTAGCAGGAACACATGGATTTTTTTCCCACACACAGAAATATTAGCCCTGATACAAGTACAATATCTCTTTATGCTTAACCGTGCCAGTATTTCCCTTTTGCTTTCTACCACGTGCCTTTGTGCAAAATCTCTGTGATAAGACTCAAAGGACAAGGAGCTTTATAAAATAGAATAATCCTACTGGACTTGCAATCAATTAACTGAAACATGGAGATGGATATTTTCTGAAAGCTCCTTACAGGGTCTAGACAAACACAGTGAGATAACAATGGAAAATTGTTTGGCTTACTAATTGTAACCAAATGTATGCCATTCTATCAAAACAGTCTCAGGAAGATGTCAGAGACTTTTAAAAGTAAACATCTTGTGTCATCCTTTTACTGAAGTGGAACAAGGGTCTCCAATAAAAATCCTACATATCAAGGACCCTCAAAGAGGCTTATATATACATTACTGATCTTTGAAAATGCAGCTTGAGAGGTACATTAATAATTTCACCCAGCTGGGCAATAAACATTCCTGCCAAAAGAATTATGTAAAATTACATAAACCCATTTTAAAGAGAATAGAGTTTCAAGAAGCCATAAAGTATAGACTTACCTCACTTTTTTTTTACAGCTGTGTTTCACAGAAAGTATTTTAGCATGTAAAATCTCTGTCCTTGTAAAATACTCCAAAGAGAAGCCAAAATTCAAACCTGTATGCAATACAGAATTTTAAAATGTTGGAAAAGTTTAGCAGCAAGAAACAAACAAATCTCAACCAAATAAAAAAAAAATCTTTTCCCAGCTGAACCAATAGATTAACTAGCAATGAACAGCCAACACTTTCAGCAAGGCTTAATTTCACCTTTAAATACAACACATATCCAAGGGGAACTACCATACAGTTAAAGCATCCAATCATTGAGAGTGTGGATTACAGTGTTGGACTCCTATGCTGAAAAATTAAGACCAATTAAAGCCTCTCCTTTTTCAAAAGAATCCAAAAATTGTAGCAACAGATCCAATCCTGGAACTTACATTAGAAAAACATTCAAGCATATTCCTATATAAGCTTCACAGGAGGAGACAGTACTTAATCCCGCAATAAAAAATACGAAAATCAAGAGTAAAGAAAAGCATTTTGATAGATATTTAAAAATCAGTTTTTAAAGTTTGACCAAGATGAATAAAGATCACTAATTTCACTCAACTAGATAGCAGATTTTGCATTTATTTCACTCACAGAGAGTAAATATGTGACTAGAAAAGCATATGCTGCCATGGGGTCTTAGCAAGTGCTAAACATAGAGCTACAGGGAATTTCAGCCTCGTACAATGCAACAATAATTCTTGGCTGGGATTTCTGAGAATTCCCAGTACAAATACAACGTAAAAAAGGACTGCTCCTTTACAACTTCATTTTCAGAATCAGGAAGAAGCTCCCTCAAACAGATTTTTAATGGAAATTTTTCTAATGAACTTGCAAAATATTTTCCATCTAACATGCTCCAGAGAAACTGTTCTTCATAGGAAAATCACACAAAAGTTTAAAGACTCTGGAAGAAATTATTAGAGATTGCTATTTACTAACTGATCTCCCATGGTCCAGAACCAAGCCTGCAGGAAATATTCCTAAA
The DNA here is from genome assembly GCA_009812075.1 of Sialia sialis. Taxonomy (NCBI): domain Eukaryota; kingdom Metazoa; phylum Chordata; class Aves; order Passeriformes; family Turdidae; genus Sialia; species Sialia sialis. The sequence goes on along the minus strand of VRYO01002781.1, from coordinate 13,049,065 downwards.
GCTACTGGGAAAACTGAGCTATAGAGGCTGAGACTGCAACTGGCTGGATTGCCAGCCTCAGGAAAGCAAGCATGCCATAATATTTGTTCTCCTCTTCGTTTTCTTTCCTCCTTCTAGGCAGTGAAGAGACTGTAAACTGAGAAGCAGACAAGTGTGAAAAAAAATAGGGAACTTTTTCTCCTTGTCCTTTTATCCTTCAATAATCTAACTATCTGCAAAATAGAGAAGAAAAAATCAAAGCATAAAATTTAAGCATGAGAACAACTGGATGAGAGCAAAGGTCTCTCTGGCAGAGTCCTATTTCCTGCAGCAGCCAGGGGCAAAGGCGTGAGGAAGAGGTGAGGAACCAGGCTTGCATGTTGAGATTCCTGTGATTGTTGACATTGGCTGTACTTCTCCAACCATCAGTTGCCAAAGCACTGCAATGCTGTTCATATAGTAAAAATTTTAGTTGTGTTTTTTAATTCAATATTTTGTTAATATCACTTTGAATCCAGATGCTTAATAAATTATTGGTCTTGAGGAAGCATACACAGATGCAATTTCCATAGAAAACTGAGTAAAATGAGTAGCTCAAAACAAGTCACTAAAGCATAGTAATGAGAAATTGAGCTGTATTTAAGGGCATGACATTGCTGGAAAAAAGATACCAAACAGCATTTTTTCATCATTTCTTTATCGTTTAATAAAAGAAAATCAGTAACAAATACAAGTCAGCCCTAGAATTTTTTGAGTTTCCTTGGAGCTGTGATACGACCTAAAGAATAGAACAATATGAAATGGATAGCTGAACTATCAGGGATAAGTTGGTTAGTTTTTTTTAAAATTGCTGCTAGCAGTATCCAGTAATAAATTTAATAATTGACTGCCTTTGGTTCCTCACAGACATTTTCTCAATATCTGCTGTTGACTATTGCTCCTTACAGACCCAGTGTTTCCTTTCACACTTTCCATCCACATCAGAGCTCCATCAGACCCAGAGGTTCAGAGCGACTATGCGAACACTGATCTAAAATCCAGCCTCAGTAATTTTACCAACTGAAGTTTCTGAGTGCATTTCAGGTTTTTAACCAATAACAAAGCTTTAGAGAAAATGTCTTCAGAACACATAAAATTATTGAATTTTCTGAAGCAAAAAAGCCTGTCCTCGAATATTGTGAAATGACAGGTTATGTCTGGTATATTTAAGGAATGAATTTGAAGCACTTTTCCAGTCTTTTTAGTGGTTTTTATTGTGTACGTGACAAAACTGTTTACAAATGCAAAATCCATGTACAGTTGTGTAGACAATCAAAGTCCTTTGCTATAATACACATACCTGGTAGATTCACCTGAATTGTCTGCAGAAAACAAGTGTTTATTGGTACACAGATGCATGGATGGATGTGCACACTCGTAGATTTCTATTTCCTACTGGCTCCTAACTTTAGCCTGCCACAGAGGAATCACTGCAGCAATTCTGCTATCAGACAGGACTTGATTACCAAGCAAGGGCGGCATTTACAACCCCTTCATTTTAAATTCCTACAGTCTGAGCACATATGTCAACTTTAGCTGGAAAAAAAAAGTTACGGTTACCAGCATGTTGTTGCATCTGTTAGCTAAACTTCTCAAGACATTGATTAGTATACTAGTTTGAAAGCAAAACCAGTGAGACTCCAAGTCAGAAATACAATTTAATAGGAAAAAAAAAGTAAAATACATGCAGTAGTACCAAAAAGAAAGCATTGACAGAGTCAGAATACAACCTGACACCCTGCTAGTTAGGGTGGTGGCAGCAGTCCAGATGAAGTGGTCTTGCTGAAGTGGCAGTCCTGTAGAAAAGATCCAGTAGCTCCTGTCTTCTGGAAACCAGCGGGTAAGAGAGCTACTGGCTGTCTCCCAGGCCTACATTATATCCAGGTGGGAATGCTTGGCTCCTCCCCCTGGACAGAGCATCTCACAATAGGATGATGTTATTTTATCAGTCATGGGATGGGTCCTTGATGGCCCATTAAACAGGAATGTCTCCCGGAGGGAGTTATCTATGACTCATGGGGCAGGGCATTGATGGCCCATTAACAGGAGATAGTCCAGGGGAGGAGGCAAGGAAAAACACTGCCCCTCCTGTTTTTAACAGTTCATGGAGATGGTGATTGAATACATACCTTTGGGCACATCTTTACAGTATAACCTAGGACAAGTAGTTATATTTAAAAAAATTGTATTTCAGTTAGAAAGGGCCATCCTAATAACAAACAACATGTAGATTTGTACAAAAACCAAAAGATTTAAAAAGAATCCATAATGTGCAAACAAAAAAACCCACATATGTATACACAAAGATAGACACAACCATGCTAAAATTAGGGCTCACAGATACTGACTAATACATAATTTTATGATCTTTCAAGATGGTAACTCTTCTTTCCCCCTCTTTCTATAAAATCTGAAATAAATGTGTTTTGTGACATTTTTCTAAATTGCTCCATGACAAAAGCAGAAAACAATATTATCTAAGTGGCATGGGAGGGGACTTCAGATTTTTCTTTTACACAAAACTATTCAAATCACTGTTTGGAAGTTCAAGCCTTTGGTTCTGTGCTCAAGCTGCTATTTGGACAAGCTAACACCTCACACCTACCACATGATAAATTTAAATATTTTGGCAAGGAGAACTGATAAGTTAAGAAGAAACTGTATTTGCATGACCCACTAATAGAAATGCCCATAAGAAAAGCTATTTCTTTTCTAGGTGGGATTCTTCCATGCTTCTATGTGGCCATCCTGACCATTTCAGAATTTCTCAGGTAGATAGCAAGCAATATAAAATTATTAAGACAAATTACTACAACCTTCTGCCCAAATCAATGCAAATTTAAACCCTTACTACATAAATTACTCCACTACTTTAATTTTAATTGATTAGAGTCAGTTATCAGCCAGTGTGAGTGGCAATGGCAGAATAAGGCCCAATGCAGCTGACAGGAGAGAGATTTTTAATAGCTGTCCTAAACATAGTTTTGTCTTCTCTACCAAGTTTGGCAGCAACCTTTCAGTGTATTTCATAGAGATATATTATATAAATGATATACAGAACTTTTGGCTCACAGTCTGCAATTTCCTCTACTAGATTTTGGAAGGAATTGACGCAATAATCAATGAAAATTTTCCAGTTGCACTTTATGCCCTTAAAACACCCTGCTATAATGAAACAATCTAGGGGCTCATTTTTAATTTTATCTGGAAGACAAAATATATTCTAATTTCAGCAGTTCAGGCTACGCTTTCAAAATTTAAAGCTTAAGATATAGATATAATAATTTTCTGTCTTTTCTGTCCTTTCTCCTCCACTTCATCTGCTATGTTTTGTTGTCCTTCTCAAAAAAGATTTTCTTTTTTTATTTGTTACATTTCTTTTATGTGCAACCCTTCATTCAGCCTGAAGTTCAGAATAAAGTCCTCTCTTCATATTGAAATAAAAATGCAATTGAATAAATTAAGTAAAATGGAAAGGCCCTAACAATATTTTCAGATGTTTCTTTCTTTGTTAAGGAGAAAAGATAATGATAAGAATTCCACCCAGAAACTGCACTCTGCTGCTGTTATGATCGTCTCCATTCTCTCTCTGATTTGTCAGGCTGTGTGTGAGCAGCTACTATGGCAGCCTTTTGCTGCCTGTTGTATTTTGGAACAGGTGAAATATTTCAGCTCCACTGTATGGCCAGATTGGAGTGACCCGCCAAGAAATGAAGGAGTGGCACAGGTCAGGAGTGGCTTTTTCTGGGAATGTCATGAGGTACCCAGTGCAGTTCTAAGTGGACACCCTCTCTCAATAAACCATTGGCGTCTTACATATGGGATATTCTGGATCGATTTTGCAGAGACTTCAGAGAAAGGCAAAGAGAAATGGTTTCAGCAGGAGATAATAGGCTTTATGACTTTTCCCAAATTATTCGCTTTTTAGTAGCCATCATCTTGTCGGGTGACATCTGGAATGATTAGAAGACGATATTTTAGAGTGACAACTGGGCTGTCATTCACACTGTCAGTCAGCAAACACCCAGGTTGCCCAGGGTTACAAAGCTGGTTTATGCCTTTGTCCTGCAGTATTTAGTGCTGCTGATTCTTTACCTTGATTCCAGCTGAAGAGGGTCTGACAGGCAGCACCAGAGGCAGGCAGAGCGCTCATGTCGAGGGTGGGAATCCCGTGGTGCCTTTGTGTGCGAGGGCTTTAGAGCTTTGGTGGCAGCCCATCAGGAAGGAGACAACCCCAGAGCATCAGGGTGGGTCTAGCAAGTTCATCTGCTTTCAAAAAATAGAACAGCAATGTTTATCTCTGCCTTAGAAGCACATCTAATTATTTTAGCTCTGTGTACCTGAATGGGAGTTTTCTTACACAGCACAGCTCTCTGTAAAATTATTATCCTAAAACAAACCTGCAAACAAACCAGCCCAAAGCAGCCTTATGCTCCAAGGATGAGCAGCCCCTCTGGATTCCTCAGCAGGCAGAGAGCATCCCCACCACAACTGGCATCAAGAATAAATCTTCTCCACAGCAGCAACTTCACATTGCTCAGCCATTTTTTGATACACTGTTCAAATGTCATTTCACTCACTCACTGTCTGTGCGCATCTCTGATGAAAACAAAGACCTGAGACTTTAAATGTTTCAGTCTGGGAACCCAGCTTTGGGTGCCAAAGTCATGGTTTTTAAAGGGAAAAATCACCTGCAGCAGTCAGAAAACTCAAGGCAGTGTTGTGAGCATGTACCAGCTCTGATATTCAAGACCTAGGACAGACCAATAGGGAACCCAAGAAGCAGAGCACCAAAGGCAGCCTGCCTGCAGCTTCCCCCCATTTCCCTTTGCCTCAATGCATTCTTTTAACATAAAACTAACATTTCTTACAGACATAATGAGCAAATGGACTACTCACAAAAATTAATAAATTTCAACTAATAAACTAGCTGAGAAAATGAGATAAGGAATGCCTAATACCTATCCAAGGTGTTTTTAGTGAGCAGGTAGGTAGCTCGCTGTTATTGTGGTTTCAGACATGTAATAGTAAAAGCCATCCTATTGCAGTGTTTCACAGAGCGGTTTAAAACTCATAACGTGTCTGTGACATTTGCCTTCCACAAACAGGCTTGCAGCCTGTCAGAAAACATAGGATGAAAGACTGTGCTCAAAGTAAATTTGCTTAAAAAATCAATAAAAATGCTTTAAAACACTGGGACAAGTTGCATAGCCTGAAGGCAAGGAACTCCTTCAGTAATGTTTCTAGCTAATGCCTCTGAAGCATGCAAAAAAGTAATACAATTTTGTTAAGAAGTTGGGAAAAAAAAGACTGGTTTTTGTGTGTTGGATGCATTTGAGACCATAACACCTCTACTCAGGGCTGCATTCTGTCTCCTGTGTGCCTCATTCCTGGTGCTCTACCAGAAGATGCTCGGCAGTTACAGCAACAAAGAAGATGAAACTAGAATTCAAGAAGCATATAGAGATGTGTGGACATGGTGTTAAAACAAAAAGAGAAAAAAAGCTCTTTGAAGCAAGCTTAGGTAGCATTGCCCTGGAGCTCAAGCCAACAGCTTTCTATAGAGCAACAGGAAAGCAAACAAATCACTATAATTTATTTATGCTAACTTTTTAAATAGTTCACTCTGATTCTTTTGGAGTACCATCTCACAAACCTGGTTGTTAAATATAAATTAAAAGTATTCAAGAGGTAATATTTGCAAAGCACTTTTGCATCCGCAGATGAATGCTGCTGTGTAATATGAACATTGACATATTTGACAAGGCAACAGAGTTAAGTGTGATACAGAGTCAGACAAAAGATTTTTTTTCTTGTCTGAAAAGCTGTTGTTTTGTTACTAATATTAGAGCTACAGAGGCCTATTTGACAAAAAGCACCTCCTAATTTGAGAGCTGTAGCTCTTAAGCTCCATAGTAGCAGCTATTTACCTGGTTGGCTCACTCTTCACAAAATGTGCCCATTAAGCTCAGGGGATAAAGCAAAAAAAAAAAAAAAAAAGAAAAAAAGAAAACAAAGAAAAAAGAAAAGCCAACCACTCTACTGAGCATGACTGAACCAAGGACTGTGCTGGTATGTGTTTGATAAGAGACAGCAGAGGAAAAGGAGATAAAACTTAAGGTGTAAGATAGGAGTTATATATTCCATTTAGAACAAAAGGGTATTATTATTGACTTTACTGGGAATAACTCATGGTAGCACAAATGTTAGTTGCAGGTGTTGGGAAGATTTTCCCTGGGGGAAGGTTTATGGTGTATATATATATATATACACATAAATGTACAACACCAGTTTACGTCAAGGGAATTTATGCATGCACTCTCAACCAAGAGTAAATTTTAGCCCTTTTCTTCTTCACTGATGTTGTACAAGCATTTTTCCCAGCTTGGCAGGGCTAAATTAAATTGGGCAACGTTCTGTGTGTGTTTGATGTCTGCTAAATGAAGTGAGGGTCCAATTCGTCATATTTACTCAAGCTCACTCAACTCTAGTAAAAATTAAAATGTTCCAGTTAATTTAACGAGATAATTCAGCTCTCTGAAATCTTTCCTGCTCAACATTTGTTGCCATTTAGAAGTTTAGGGTATGTGCTGCCATGTAATTCTTTGGACAGATCTGAGGACTTAGTAATAAACAGTAGACTTTTAAGACACTGGACTGACATTGTATTTAATCTCAAGCAAGTTCCTGAGCTGCCAATGAAGAGGAGAATTGGCATTGGGTTCATTATGTAGAGAAAAGGGATCATACACAAAAAGCCATGGAATGGTTTAGGCAAAAGTCAAGCTGACTTGGGTAATAGTTGGAAGATGAAAATTTTAAAACTGCCACATTGAGTAACTTGGATAAAAAATATAATGTAGGCAAGGGCTCCAAGAACCAAAATAATCAAGTATCCACCCATGCTTGGTACTTGAGGTGAATACATGTCTTGATCTTGCAACTCTTGTTTTATGTCAATACAGACAAGGAAGCCAAAACATCATGCAGGATTTCTGGTACATATGTGATAAAGTCCACTGGAATTATCACTCAGTGAAACAAACCAAGATTGAGAATTAGCAATTGTCCCTACCTGTAGCACTGAGATTTACTCACAGGAAACTGCAATGTTGTCTCTCTGCAAACTGGCAGCACTTGACCATTCCTCATGGAGGAGGGGAAGCCCAGAGAGATCAGCCTCCTGACAGCTCTGGGTGTCTACAGCAGAGCAAAATGATTCTCACCCTCCCATTTAGATGCCTTCAAACCCTGCTTTCAGTCCTTCCTCTCACTATGAAACTGTGGAAGAGACAGAGGCACTCAGGTAAGAATCCACTAAGCATCTCAGCAGCTTGGCAATGTTCAGTGCACTTTGAAGAACATGCAGGTAGGTGAAATATGAAAACCTAGTACACAAATGCAGAGCAATTTAAGCATTTGGTGCTGGGGACTTGAGCAAAATTACAGCTATGTGCTATTCTTGCTGTGGAATCAAAAGCAATGCAGAGCATACCTGGTTTCATTGGACAAACCATGAGCAGCCAAAGATGACTGCCCTTAACCCTTGGAGAGATTTAAGCCAGATGGGTGAAGAGCTACCACAATAATAAATGTATTTTAATGTGCAAGTATATGGGGTTTTTTCAGGGATTTTTTTTTCTTCTAGTGATTCTTAAAATGTTATAATTTTCCATTCAGAAAGACAAATGGCATAAACATTATTAGTGATAGTATTGAATTGCAGTGAAGAAGTCAGTAAATATGTTTGCAAAAACTAAAATATTGTTAAATTACTTTATCAATAATAATGCTCTTTCAGAAATACATCATTATTTCTAATCACTTTTGAGCAAAAGACATGATGCAGAAGTAAATCGGAAGCTGATAAAAAAATAGGTAATTAAGAATAGTCAAGAATCTAAAAAATACCCCAAATAAACCCTCGCCTGAAGAAAAGTTAAAGACAGTGTTATTTACATTAGAAAGAAGGACATGATCCAAGTATGAAAACAGAATAGCTGGAAAAGCTTAGAAACTTCACCTTAGAACAAGGGATGTACTGAAATGAGAAGATGGTAAGTGCAATAATGATGAAAATTATTATCTTCATTCCACGACTGAACCATGGTAGAGAGGTGAATAAAATATTTTTCAGTTTTCTGTTGTATGGTGCACTGTCAGTAAAAAATAGATGCATTTTAAATAATGTATCTATAACAATATTTACAAATGTTATAAATTTAACAAGCACTTTTCAGAGAAAGCAAAATATTGCATTTAAGCTTTAATGTGTTGATTCGGCAGCTTTCATTGTACCCTGTATGAGGTAAATGTTAAAAAAACCAATCAAATCCTATTGAAGCAAATCATCTCAGTGATCAGCAATTCATATTTTGCACCAATAGTAGCAATGGGGAATTCTTGAGAATTTTTTCTTTCAAGTTTTGTATTTCATATTTTGAAAAATGGAAATTCTCATTTCCAAGTACTTTGGAGCTCACCAACACTGGATTTGAGAGCAACACTCATTGAGAGCAAGAATTTACCTTGATTGAACTTTAAATAAGGAAAGAATATTCACGGTGATTGGAGAGAATAGGAAATAATATTAAATCTCTTCCCTGACTCTCAGGCACTCTGTCTTGGCTCCTGGGATGATTTACTGTGTTTGTCACTAAAGCTGTTTCCTCCACAGCACCTGTAGGAGGAAGCATGTAGGGCTGGGAGGAGCACTGAGTGCGATGGACTCATGGCCATGTTAGAGCAGACATGCAATGCTGATGGGAGCCCATGAATTCAGGATTTCAACCTGGCTTTTCTGTCAGCAGCGGGGAAACAGCTCCCTGGAAGGATGCTGGAGTCCTGCAACTCTTCTGGGAATGGAGGAGAGAGCTGACATCAAAGGAATTTGGCCAAACTCTGTCCTTTGGCACTCAAGAACTCAAATCTGGTAACAAAAATGAGAGAATGAAATGGGAGCCAGAAGTGGAGACAGCAGAATAAAATACATTTCCAGTTCTTTCGAGATTGAAAATACCTATTGTCTGCCCCCTATGCTGAAAATGGAAAAAGCACACATATATGCTGAGTGCATAGGCTGAGTGTTACTTGCAGCTCTTTCAGATGATGGAAAATGCAGATGAGGATGATAAGACAACTCAGGGGTTTCTGTGGGTGCTGCAGCATGAAGAGGTAGCCTTTCATACAGGACAGAAAGCCAAATTAGGTCCATATAACTGTTCAAAATTCATTAGAATGACCTTAGTTAAGCTTTGCTTCCATGCACACTATGGTATATGATAACATAGCCTGGAGCAACAGCAGTAGTGGTGGTAACACTTTCTGAAATATTTCCACTACTTGAAAGCCGTTGGATTTGTTAAAATTTCTAAAAGGATTATAACAGGATGAACTGGGTTTTTCCTTTTACTTTCTCAAAGCCAGTATAATAATATTACACAGAGCTTTTCATCTTCAAAGATCTTTACAAATCTTAGCAATTCACAGTAACTGAACAGTTATAAAACTATAGTAAAACTCATTTTTGCTGCCTTGCTAATTTTTGCATATTATTTTTAAGAATTAACTTTACATAGTAATAACTTCTTTCATTTGACTTGTTCTGCAGATGTAACATGAAGCTCATTACTGAGGGAATTTGAACAGTCACATCTCCCATATAATCATTAGTCATAATACTAATAAAAATAAAATACATTCTGATTCCCTGCTATTCCAACAGAAGGTGACACACTTTCAGTGTAGACATTAAATTCATTGCTCTTTCACTATTTAAACCACAAGCATTGAAACAAGTATTACCAGAAAAATCATCTTACCGAGTATGACCATATGTAATATCTGTGTCAGGTAAGAACACAAAGTAATTTTATTCTTTCCCTTTCAATTTCTAAGCAGTTGCTATAATAACATCCAAAGTATCACCACAACATCCAAACAGGCAATTTCACTACTTTACACTAAAGGTCTGAGCTTGCCCACTGTGGACAAACACCCTCTGCTCCTGCTCACATCAGCGATGCTGAAGGCACCCACCATGGACTGACTCGTCCGGGCTTTACTTCACATCAAAAAGTGCATTACACAACACAAGCTGCTTCTCAGAGGAGGGGAGGGAATCTGCATCCAGATCCTTGCATCCAGGCCTGGTTGGAGCAGTTTTGTGCACCTGAAGGCTCACAGGCACCTTTGCCCACTCGTTCCCAGCAGCACGAGGGGAGCTCAAAGGCTGCCAGCTTGCTCCTGCAGACCTCGCCAAGGCAAAATGCCGATTGAAGCTGGAGCCCTTTCTGCTTCCAGAACTGTTACGAGTGTCTCAGTTTGAGCACTTTAATAATTCTTAGAAATAACTTCTTTGAAGCCAGACAAGGGGTCAGTCTTTCGATGGCCTTACAAGATTACCTAAACGAAGCCCAATTCTGGAGCCCTTTCTCACAGTGAGTAGCACTTAACTGTCCCAGTGATGCCAAGGTGACAGTTTGCATGGAATTGTCACTGCAGAGGCAGAGAAAGAAAATGCAAAAAGCTAAAATTAATCATAGAATAACTGGGTACGGATCAAATACCTGAGTCTTAAGTGTCACCCATTCCTTTGTCTTAGCTTGCTCCACAGTAAGAATGCATTTCACATCATCAAACTGCCCTTTGCACAAGGGTCCAACAAGGTCCCATGAACATTTCATAAACCCTAGAACTGCCCTAGAGAGAAACAAACTGAGACATGTTCTTCAAAGGAAGAAGAGTAGGGAGGAGAGAGACAGGATCTCCTGACTTCTGGACCAAGTCTGGTCTTGTAGCTCAGTGCAAAATATGGAGAGGAGCTGAATGAATAGCAGACTACATACCTAAAGTAATAGAAAACAGAAGAGTGTCAGGTCATGATCATAAAAAAGTCTGCAAAGGAAAAAACACTCATTTTTTTTTCCTCACAACATCCTTGCAGTATGGTTTTTTTTCCCTGCCAACTGATTCCAATACTGAACACTAAAGCCTGGGTTCTGGCCTCCTGGTAATAAGTAATTTGCAAGAGCCTGGTCACAGAGACGTCAGAAAACCATGTAAATTGCTTGGATGGGAAAGCCTCTTTCACAGGAGGGAGCTGTAGGTGGTAGAGAGGCTTCCTGCCACAATTTTACATTGCCTGGACGTAGTGATATAGAAAGAGACAACAGAGCAATGCTGATCTTCTGCCATCGGGCACCCTCCGCCTGCCCTCTCTGGCAGGGATGGGTAAATAGTGAGGGTGGCTCCTGTCCCTTAGAGCAACAATCTTGACACACCTTTTAGAGATTGGGCTCTTTCAAACAGTGTTCAAAGGTTGAAAATGTTGTAGTGAGTTTTACTGTACACCTAGTTGCAAATATTTAATTTTTACTGTCACCCAGAGCATGGGATTTACTTACCATATTTGACAAGGTTTACTCCTAGGGGATTTACTGTGGTGTTTGCATTCAATTTCACTGTGAGTGCATCCTTGTGATATGAGGAAAACAGAAGCTAACAGAGCATGCTCTGGGAGCTCTTACTTCTTCAGCCAAAGTTATTCTCATCCACATGCAGAACCAAATGGACAGCTTGATTTGGGACAACAGTTAGAGGGAAAGACCTAAAAAGCAACATTCTGTCATGCTGTTCTCTTTTGCCTACCTGAGAGGAACAGGACCCCTTTCCATGGATTGTATCTCCTCTCCCACACCATGCTGTTTGCCTCCTCCATTCATTCTGCAAACCCTCAGGGAACATGGCTGGGTCAATAATGGGAAACACTTGAGTAAGAAGTGCACACTGCATGATGCACAAACCCCACTGCCAGGTTGTGCAGCTTCCTTCCACATCAAACAAACGTTTCTCATTGAGCATATGGCAAAATGAGCCCTCAACTCTGCCAACTCAATTGTTCAGCTGCATCTCAAACCCTGCTTGTTTGGTGTTTGAACTACAGTAACCTTACGGAATGAGACTAAAATATTTTTACCTGTCAAGATGCGTGTCCTGAATATTGTCCTTTAGATCTCACTAAATACATAACGATCCATGAAATATATCAATCAGCATTATACATTGCATTACTACCAAAACACAAATGTCAGAGGCAGTTGTAGTGCAATAAACACCATCGCGTCTCCCTTCTAGTGACATTTTTCAACCAACCTTTCTGCTAAAATCAACATGGCTGGTCTGTGTTATTTAATTATTGTCTGGGCTGAAAGATCACCCTTTCCTTTTCTTTAGTTTGAAAAAAGAAAAGCCTTTTTTTTTTTTTTTTTGGATTAACAAAAATATTAAACAGCAAGACTGTAGAATATAAAGGCCATCGGTTGCATTTTGCACAGGATAGGTTCTGGTTGAATGAGATCTGGGATGTCTGCCAAATTAATAGAAAAAATCCTGTTCTTCCTCTCCAATAGCCACAATGTTCATTATTAAGAAAAGCATATGAACCGCAGGATTTGATTTTAATAACACCAATGTCTTCATTAATCTGTACTTTCCATTTAGCCTCATTATTAAGTAAATGCTGAGTTAATGCAGCACCTATTATTGTTGGGTTTTCCATGAAAAACCTCCTTTCCCTCTTCTTTTTTTATTCATTCAAGGACTATCAGGTGTGTGTGTCATGTTTTTAAACAGGCCATCCACAGTCAAAGGCTGTTTTCTTCCCTCAGGTCTATGCAGCTACTCCAGTAATGTGTGGTCTACAAAGCTGATAAGTGAAAAAAAACAACAGCAGCCCAAGAGAACAAAACCCTGATAAATCTGCTCCTAACTCAAAACCATATTTGTTTTGGTGGTGTTTTAAATGCTGTCATGTCAAGGAGCCTCTTACTATCACCTGCAACTGAGCTGATCTTCCCTGGATGCTCCATGCAGCCTCCTTCTAAATCACGATTCCTGATGGCCAACACCGCTTTGTATCTGCCGAACAAATAGTGGCCTTTTGTCCAGCACAAGTTCCTAAACAAACTTAATCTCTCTAACACTGTGACAGATGACATTTAGATGTCCTTGTTACCCTTAAAATGAGTTTTATTGACAATCAGAGAACAAAAAGAAGGCCCAGATAAAGCCCAATGTTTTATAGGCCTGCTAACAACATCTTAGTTCTTAGTGCAGAGGGTGTAGAGAAAGCCTGGAGTTGCCCCCATTTTCCCCTGCTTTGCTATATCACCATGACAACAGATATAGAAATCACTTAGTGACTCCTAGAAAGAAAACACAGTGACACAGTACCCCTTGTATGGCGAATCAAACTAAAGCTTGCATTCAAATGGCTATTCAGCTTGGGCATTCATGTAGAGGATGGGGTGGATTTTACACAGGTAACAACAACAGAAAGGCCAGCAAGCACTCCAGCCACAGCATATGGTAAAGTCTCTGTTTAATTAATGCATCCTCAATAGAATTTATCCATTTTAAATTTGTTTTCTTTTACTTGAAACATCATTAATGTAAAGGGCAACATTAATCAACATCTTACAACTTAAAAGGGCATTAAAAAGTGATCTTTCCCCCTCCACGCCACAGAATCTTTTCAAGTACTTTTGCTCACTGCGACTGATTCCAGGCAGTCAGAGTTCTTAATCATAAGGCAAATCTAGAGAGGCCTCTACTGGCCAGCCTCTCCAGCTGCAGTTTTTCCTTTTTTTAGTGACTTGGGAAAGCGAGCAGTGGAGTAGCTGCGAGCTTTTATCTTAAAGTTGCACACAGAACGGATTACTGATAAATATATGGTGCAAAACACAGGATAATTGTGCGTTTTTGAAGCTATCATGGAACGTATAACTTTGCTGCTTTAAAAAAGTAAGAAGACTAGAAAGATTTATCCTGGCTGTGATGTGTTTGCCTCTATGACATTTTGAGACATTTTAAGATTACAGGTCTAAAAATTAATGGGCAATCATTTTTCTTTGTGGACAGGACTCTCCTTAAAGTTGGGGCTTAAATCCATTTACACTTGAAATTCTCATATGCATGTGGGATTTTATGCATGCATTTCTCTCAACTGAAGTAAAACATACATCAAAGCTCAGAGAAATGAAATCAAGAGCACAAGAAAAGGAACTTACTGAATGATAGAGGATCCCTGCTTCTGTGGGATTTCCACAGTGACAGCATAAAGACACAGAACTTCTAAAAACTTCTTTTAGGTAAAATTTAATGTTTCAGGCAATGGTCAGTGTGCTTTGAGCTAAAATCAGCAATATTGTTCAGAAAATTAAAGAGTTGCTGTTGTATCCTTTAAACAAAAATATGCAGTGTGAGTTTGAAGACACTTAAAACTAAATTTACCTTCTTTCCTTAACTTTTAAAATTCTTCTTGTCAACCACAAACCATGGGAATAAAAAGTACCAACTAGGCAGAGAATGCAACTCACTGGGTTTTAAGTTACTGCTGTGAAGTTAGGAAACTTCCAAACACCAAAACATATGGAGAATGGGAAAACTGACAGATCTGGTGAAATAAATCCTAAAGCTGAAGGCTGGAAGAAGACACTGATTCTAAAAATAAAGTGAAAAATATTGATGGAAAATACAATTACAAGGGAACCTACTTACCTTGGATGTGATAGGCGGCTGCAAGATCTTAGGCTAAGTTACTACGATTTTGTTTTTGCTGTGTAGAATACACACCATGGTAACTCCAATTATATATTTTTTAAGTGTACAGTATCTAGTAAATCATTAGGGATCCTTAGGAATTGCATAACACACAGGTTATTTGTGTTATACTTAGGTTAAGAAATTTCAACCCATGGGAGATCTGTAAATACACTTTTGTTTCTCTCTCTTGAAAGAAGAGGATTTCATAAATATCGAATATCTTAAGAGCACTCTCTAGTGAAATTTTAACATTTACAAAATAAATTTCACAATTCATCTCACATCCTGAAGTCATCTGCCCCCCAACCTGAAAAGCATTAAAATGAAAAAAAAAACTTATATCAAGATAATTTCTCCCTGACCCAATACGACTTTTCCAAACACCTAAAGAATAGGTGTTTGAATAGAAAAAAAAACAAAACAACTATTTTAACCAGCCTGGATTAGTTTGTATCTCTTACAGCACCCAGCACTGAACATCTTTCTGTAAAATTTGTGCTTGTCCGTGCCACCAGGTGATTCTAGGTGCGCTCACCTTTACCCGGCAGGGCAGAGCA